>VXBQ01006523.1:211091-328383 GCA_013400175.1 Phainopepla nitens | reverse complement strand
TCCAGGGATGGTGAGTCCACCACCTCCCTGGGTAGCTCATTCAAATGTCTAATCACTCTTTCAGTGAAGAAATTATTCCTAATGTCCCACCTGGACCTCACCTGGCACAGCCTTAGGCTGTGTCCTCTTGTCCTGTCACTGGTTACCTGGGAGAAGAGGCCGTCCCCAGCTGGCTGCACCCTCCTTCCAGGCAGCTGCAGGAGCCCTTGAGCCTCCTTTTCTCCAGGCTAAACACCCCCAGCCCCCTCAGCTGCTCCTCATGCGATGTGCACTTCAGACCCTTCAGCAGCTTCCCTGCCCTTTGGCTAATCAATGAAGAGGAGTGAGGGCTGTGGGAATGGGCTGGTGTCTGGGAGCACAGAACAGCCCAGGCTTTGTTTTATTTAATAAAATGAGGTCTTTGTGCCCTACTGTACTGAGGAAGAATTTGGTAACTGCGAGAGGATATAAAACCTGAAAGTTAATAAAGTTGAAATTCAAGGACCCCACAGGTTGCCTTACTGTTTTCCTAAAACCACCTCCATTGACTGGCAGTGTTCAGGGCAGAAAGCCCCACAGAAAAAGGGGGGAGTGAAGGGAAGGAGGTAAAAGATAATGGGCAAAACTTGTGCCCAGGAGCAGGTGTGGGGGAACAGCCTGTGTTACGCTAGACAGGTTGCACAGGGAGGTAAGCAGATAAACTGTCCTCTGATGCAGAGCCATGTTCTGGATAAACAGATCTGGATAAACAGCCATTTGAATGCATGCAGTCTCCTTTCTTGGTATTCTGCTGAAAGCCCTCCCTGTGGTGTATCTGCAGGGGCTTTGTCGCCTCGCTGCTGGCCTGTGATGTTTCTCTTACGGAGGAACAATGTGCTGGTCTCCTCAGGATGCCTTCTGTTGCTGTTTATAATCTCTTTTTGGAGAGAGTCTGGCTCTTGAACCAGAATTGCAGCAAATGGCTTGTTGGTTGTGCAGTCCTGTACACAAAAGCAGTCTGAGCTTGGGAAACAGGATGGTGGTGTTAACATGACACTGTGCCCAGCTAATCTTGAGTTTTGGAAAGTTTCCCTATGCTGTGATGCTGTCCTGCACAAGAGCTGAGAGCAGAAAATCCCTTTCCTTCCTAGGGCTTTCACAGCGGCATGCTTGGGGTACCAGTGCTTCGTGAGTTTGGGGTTAAGATATGCAGCTGTTAGTGCAGTCCCATGGCAGATGTAAATCCAAAATCCCCTGTAAGGAGCATGCAGGTAACAGAGGAGCTGCTGTCCCTGAAATGAGGAGATAGCTACCGGAACTGAATGCTCAAAGCACGTGTTTTGAAGTGTGGTAGGAGTGTGATTCCCTGCTCTGGCTGAGCTGTGTTAACAGCTTCTTTTGCTGTTTACCATTCCCACCTTGCCTAGACCTCTTCTGCTGTTCCTGCCTTCAGCTGTGCACTTCGTCTTCTTCTCGCTGTCTTGCACCAACCCTAGTGCTCGCTTGATCACATAATAATCCAGTTCTGCTTGCTTTCCAGCCAAAACCAATTTACTTTCTGCTGTTTTAGTGAGTTGAATTGGCTTTGTGCTGCAATCAAATGTGCACTGGAGCAAAGACTTGGCAGAAGCACGTGTCCCACAGGGAAGAAACTGGGGGAGGGATGGGGGAAGAGAGGGCTACCTCTCTTGGCAGCAGTGAGTGGTGACTGTAACTGAAGCCCTGATGAGAAGTTGCAGTTTGAGACACCCCTACCCATCAGTCGCTACGCCTTCTCAGTTTGGGGCTGTCATCTGGCTAGCAAAGGCAGCCTAACAGCAGGAGTGTTTCACTGTTTTGTAGCTTTGTTTGTTTCTAAGTCCTACTGTTTCTATTTAAAGGTTGTTTAAGCTAGTTTGGCAGATTTTACCCCAAAGATTAGGGTGCCTGCATGAACTCTGTTCTCCTGTCTAGGTAACAAATATTTGGGAAATTGATTCAACATTTGCATCCAGCAGAGGATATCTGCTCTTGATGGAGTGCATGAGGAATTATATCTCCCTTCTGGTGGGTCAGTTTCATACAAACAGTTGAAAAATCACAAGGAGTCATGGCTGGAAACAGACTTTTTTTTGAGGGGCTGAAATATAAGAGTATTTTTGACAGCCACTGTTTGCAGTAGTTTTGTTAAAGCGTTTCTCTTTCTGGGCTGAAAGGGTTCAGGTGTGGCCATTTTGGTTTGGAAGAGTGGGTGGAACTGAAGGGATGCTATTATGGACTGGGTAAAACTCAGTGAAGCTGGTGGGTAAAGTAAGTGCTTAGAAGAGTTTAAAGTCATTATGAAGCCAGGTAGTTGAAATAATGGGGTCACAATCATCACAGAATTACAAGGTGAGATCTACATAAAAAAACCACCTTAACTCTATAAGTTTCCAAGTTTCCCTTGGAAACTCATAAAGAAAATACAAGATAGGTAGTGACCGTTGGTAGTGACTATGTGTGACATAAGAACCAGTGAAACAAACCGCAGAAAATCGTGCTGACTGGGGAGAAACATGCAAATGTAGGAGTAGGAGTGTGTTTCTAAGGAGAAAATCATGAAGGGATTAGATATTGTACCGGCTAAATTTAAATGACAACCACCAAGAAAAAAATATCAGATAATTTGTTCTTACATTATTGCAGGTGAAAGGATGCTGTGCTGTATATAAGCAGAGGGATTTGTATCAAAGATACACTCGATTCTGTCATCAGTTTCTCTTTGTAACAGAAATAGCCTTTGGGACTGAATTTTGGCTAGCTGATGAAGTCCAGAGGGACTGGTGTGCAGAAAATGAAGTGTGAACTGGTTTGATTTTTTTTCCCCTGGTAATTTACTCGAGTAGGTCACATCTGTGTCTTGGATCAATGTAGTCCTGGACACATGCTCCCACCTAACAAAACAAAGCAAAACAAAACACAATGAAACAAAACAAAACAAAAACCTTAAAACCTAATCTAGGTACAGGGTACAAGGTGCTATAAATAGATCTCCAGGGACAGATTTCTCCAGGCAGGCAGGCAGGGCACCACTGGAGTCTGTTCAGTCTGACAGGAACACTAAGCTCCTGAGATCAGCAGGACTAAAATTAGCTTTGGAACACTATTTTCTACCCTTGTGCTGCTGCTTTTATATGAAATCTGTTGTTTATTGTTATAGACAACAAGAAAATAATTTGGATTGAAGGCTTTTTTTTTTCCCCCTTTCTTAAGGAGATTTTGAAATCCCTGGTCTTTGGAATGGGAGGTAAATTCAGTTTGGGAACTAAGTAATTGGTTATGTGTGGTCAATTTTTTTGGCTCTAATGACAAAAAAATCACAACATTAAAAATTTCTTCAGCAAAAGAAATGTAAACAGTCATGACTGATTTAATACTGTATCCTTGGTGTGTGCTGTTACAAATACTTAATTTTAAATGCAATGGAACCAGTCCTTGGGCTTCTTTTATTTTTGTCTTTGGAAATGTGTGAATTGTTTGATTGGTAGTTGTTTGTCTTCCAAGGCTGAGTCTTTCCCAGCATCTTCTGAGTAATTGTCTAATTCTGATTTAGAGATCTTACAACATGGCTTTCTGAAGAGAGGGATTTTATCTCACTGAATTGAGACCCTGACTGGGGGATAACCAGTTTCTGGGACACATCCAAAACAGACTGAAGGTAGTGAGGATGTTTCTGTTGAAGCCTTGAATCCTAAAAGGCTGTTATCTCTGGGCCCCTTCATATTTACATCAGCTTGAAGTACAGAGCTGTAACACCAGCCTTGGTAGTGCTCTGCATCACCACAGCTGTCACTTTCATCCTGGCTTTCCTCAAGTTCTTCTCTTGCTGGCCACCCAAGATGTATCTGAAACCTTATCATTCATTTTTGTTTTCCCTGTTCCTAAATGGAATTGTAGTAGGCTAAAACCATTTTTTCCCTTCTGAAATATTGAGCAAAACCAAAATGGCTTTTGAAATCCGAGAAACTGTTATCATTTCTCCCTCATTTCTTAACAACCCATTCTCACAAATTCCATCTATGTTGTGCTAAACTTGGGGGAACCCTTCTCTGTGTAGATCTTGGAAACTGTCTGCACCCCCATACTTAGTTTTCTGTAATAATTGACCACTCCAATGTGAAAATATGTCAGGATGAAATTTGCTTTCAGAGGACTTTTAGACCCAGTGTAGATCTCTGCAGTCTTGACTGCTCTAAAATTCACACTGGTGGACCTTTGTGCAGTGCTTTTGTCTCAACCATCCCAGGTCTCAGTAGTCCTGGGCTTCTGATTCTGTGTGCCAATTTGCAAATTGCACAAAATTGCAGCAAGAGCAGCTATCTGGGAGCTCAGGCCACTTCCCTGCCTCTTGGCATGAATACATTGCATTCCATTTTATATTAGTAAAATATTTATGAAGTTTTATTAACATAGTAGGAGCTCTTGTTCTTTCACAAGAGGTAACAATTATGAGCAGACTGCCTTCTCTCTGATTTAATCTACTCTCCCATCTAGTGTTTTTCTTTTCTCATCTGGACACAGATAAAATCCAATAACAGGGTATTTATTTTGTGGAAAAAGCTATCAGAGTTGGAGTCAACACTTGGGGCAGTTGTTGGAAAGAATTCTCCTGCACAGAAAATTTATGAAGGTACAGAGGTGCTGGGTTCAGTAATCGAGCCTTAAAAGGTATTCAAACATTTTGTTCCTGAAGAAAACACATATTCCTGTGCAGCTCTGAGCTGTTTACATCTGGATGGTCTGTCTGGAGCTCTAAACATTGGCAATTGTATGTGTTAAGAAGGAAAAGAGGTATTAAATTTAGGTGTCCTGTTCATGCAAACTATTTGTCACTCTTTCTTTCTACCTCCTGAAAAAGAAATGCAACAGTGGCATCCTGTGGCCCGAGCAGTTCATGGCAGTTGAGTTTGGTTTAGGGCAAAATCTGCCTCCAAGGTCTTCCTTCACTGAGTGGGAAATGGATTGAGTTGTTTCTAAGTTAGTTTACAGAAGAAGCCCACAATATTTCAACACAGCGCACATTTAAAACCTGAAGTAAAAAGCTGCTATACACTCTTCAACCAGGATTTTCCAAGGCTTTATTTTATTCTGCTTATTTTTCTGCCAAACACCTTGATGTTTGGGACAGAGAGCATGATTTCAGTTACTCACCGAGGAGACAGGACTTCTGCATTGCTGTCTTTGCGCTGATGAACATTTCCTCCAAAAACAGTAATAGAGGAGAGACTCCTGTTTCTAATTAACCCACAGTTTAGTGCAGCATTCTGGGTTTAAAAATGAATGTTTCAGGGAAGTCCAATGAAAAGGAGACAAATAAGAGTTGTTTTCCCTTGCACCTACATCATACTCAAGTACTCACTCCTGCACACCGTATGTGGGCCACTAGAGTTTTTTGAAGTCTTGGCTTTAACTTGTTTAACTTGGAGAGGCTGTGATTTGCTTGCCTCCTCACCAGCAGATATTGGCAGCCGTGACCACCAGGCTTTCTCCAAAAGCTTTCAGGCATGCCAGAGGAACATAGAGACTCACCTGCAGTCATGTGGGCAATTGGCCAGCAAGCTGCTGATAGCCTCACTTTTACTTCTTCTCCTCCTGGTTTTATGGTGGCTTCTTTTCTGTAAGAAAAGAGGTGTTAAGGTGGTTTCCTTTAAAACCTCTTCCTTCCTACTTCTTACCTTTGCACCTAGAGGTGTAAGTGCTGTTGAAGGCTCAGCATCAGGAAGGAGTGGGGGGAAAATGAAACAACTTTCTTTGGTTTAGTTCATAATTTTCTTGTATCCACGAGGCTCTGCACTTTTTGAGTCATCTGTCTTGAGAACTGGAAAAGCAGAGTAGAGGCAGTTGTCCTCTGCTGCCTGTGCGTGGAAAAACCTGTGGGCATTCAGTTTTCTGTTGTGCAGGAAAGCCACCATGTGATGGCTGAAGCAGGAGGCAAGGGAACAAAACCAGCAGCAGGCAGGGGCTCAATTGTTGCCTCTAATGACGAGTAAGTACTCTGAAGATTTTTGTGGAATTGCCTAACTGAGCTTGCACCACAGTTTCTGGACGGTATTAATCCCCGGGCTGCCTCTTAAAACACGGACATGCATGAAAGCAAACAAATGGCGAGGCTGGCAGTGGCTCCAGCGATGTTAACCCTGCTCCTTTTTGTCAGTTAAACTGACAAGCCAGATAAGAGGAGCCGGTGTTGGTATCGTCTCTTGCATAACAAACCGCTCTCGACAAAAGAAGCAGCCTCCTGTCAAACGAATTTCCTTTACAACTGCCGAGGGGACTATTTTTAGTTTCATCTGCCATTCTTTACTCCTTAATCATCGGCTTCGCTTTTTCTCAGTTTTTCTCCCTTTTCCCCCTGCGCAGCTGGCTCCGGTACCAGGTACTGCTGACAAGTGGCGGAGGAGGAGGGCACTGGGCTCTCGGCTGTTCCCTGTTAACATGTGTCTCTGTGGGATGCTACCGACCCTGCCATGTCGAGCTCAGCTCTGGTCTGTGTTTCCACCTTCAGAGAAAGGCAAACAGACCACTCGGAATATAGATGAGTGATGTCAAAGACCAGCAAGTGAATGAGATCAGTTCTAGCCTGGAAAGGGTTTTCTAGCTAAGGCTATGTTCAGAAAATATGTTTTAAGTTGCAGGAGTAAAGCCACAAATGTCCAGTGTTGAAGTGATGTCACAGACACACTGCATCAGGCAGCAAATTCTTCATATACCATTCGCAAAGCAAAGCAGAGCCTGGCTTTTCCACTGGAGATAAAATTAAGTGCTTTGGGAATGATGTTTTATTCGTCAGTCTTTGTGATGCTGGCTGCTTTACCTACTGGCTTCCTTTTCATCTGCTTGAGCCACTGCATGTTTGTAGCCTTCTGAGCAGCAGAATAATTCTTGTCTTCTGGCAGAGATATAAAACAGCAAGTCCTGCCTATCTGTGACCCATTAGAGATTTTGTAGTGCTATTTGCAAACTTAAGAGCATCTTAAGGCTTTAGTCATTCAGGAAGGAACACTGCTTTGCTCAGTTGAGCATAGTAATTCAGTCAGGTCCATCATCCTTCCAGCATCTTTCTAAAGCCTAGTTCAAGTGGGTTTTTATGTATTCTATACCTTCTTCCTCCATACTCTGCAAAATCTTTAAATAATGAGGGGTTTCGTGCTCCTGGTGCTTCTGTAAAGTACAAGTTTTATACCCATTTTATAGCTGGATTTGAGGAACACAAAGGCAAAGTGAATAGCCCAAAGTCAAGAGGGAAGTCTCGGGCAGCAGAGGAAATTATGGTTCTGTCACCTGAGGGAACTTAACAGTACTGAAGTTAGTGTACTAGCTAACATTTTCCAGGGAAGTGCCACAATTCTCATAAAGAAGGAATCACTAGAAATGACCAAAAAGTTTTTACCGCTGCTATTTTCTTAGCAAATATGGGTTTCCAAATGATACAAGATGTTTGCAGAAAATGTATTTATTTTGAGAAGGTGAAGTAAAATTATTGGACTTGAACAAAAATGAGTTAGGTTTATAAGGTTTATAATGTAAATGTCCCAACTGGTCTTTGTGTCATTTTTTTTTTATTGTAATACTGCATCTTACGCTAATTTTTCCTCTTAAGCTGTAGTTTGTTGGTTGTTGTTTGATTTTATACATACTAGTAAAGAACTATTCTTTATATNTATCCTCATATCTTTGCCTGAGAGCCCTTTAATTTAAAAATTATAATAATTCAGAGGGAGGGGGTGTACATTTTCCATTCCAAGGGAGGCTCCTGCCTTCCTTAGCAGACACTGTCTTTCAAACCAAGACAGTCTTCTTCCCAGGAACAAACAAACAAACAAACAAACAAACAAAACAAACCCCAGCGTTTCAAAAAAACCCACAAACCAAACCAAACCAAGAAACAAAAACAAAACAAAACAAAAAATGAAAAAAAAACCCCAAAACAACAACAACAACAAAAATGAAGATTAAAAAAAAAGAAGAAAAGCTGGGAAGAAAGCAAAAAAGAGACCTGGTTTCTCCAGTGAAATGAGAATGCTAATGTATTGTTTATGGAAAAATAAAACGACATCTTTTTTCATGCTTTCCCTCTCTCCAGTTTTAGTCCTTTTTTTGTCTTTTAACTGACTAGAGCAAGTGTGACCAATCTCCTTAACCCAAATAAACATGCACCAGCACTTTGAACAACACTCATTAGTGAAGGAGAATGAGAGAGAGAGAGTGGGGAAGAGGTCTTTTGGCTGATGACAGTGGCTCCTTGTAGCTCTGGCTGCTTTACTCTCCAGTAGAACAGGGATCTCCTTAGCAATTTTCACTGGCTCACCTCCTTCTGTGTCCTGGGTTCTCATTGTGCAGTAGCCCCCAGATTCATGCACCTGTGCTAGGATCCACCTGGCAATCCCAGGTAATCTCAGTCTAAGTATAGGAGAATTATCTGTGGGCTTCTCTAAGGCTGGTTACCCCTGGCTGTGGCATACACCACTGTGTAGTGTACAGTCTGACATAAAATTGTTCCTGCTTTTCTTTTCCCAATATACCATTGCTTTTGACAGTGTAACTCTTTACTTTGGTCTTTCTTTATCAGGACATTTGTGAAAATCTATTTCTGATTCTGTTCTCTTCAAATCTCTGAATTTGATTTTGGTTTAGGAGCTGGAAGTAGGGAAAACATTAAAAGCAAGGTTAGTTTTGTATTTTGAAGATGCTTGAAAGACTGCCAGAGAGCTGTCAGGTTAGTGATGGCTTTGACATATAAAAGCAGACAAGCAAAGGTTCGTAATAATCAAAGATCTGTTGAAAACCATATTGAAACTTGGCTAGCAGTGAGGGGTTTTTTAAGAGAAAATTTTCATTTTGCATATTCAGACTCGGAAGTGTATTTCAGCCCTTGCTGCGGGAAAAAACTTGTGACTTTAGCTTTATGGGCATCCTTTGGATTTTGCCTCTCTTGCTCAGATTTTTAGTGCTTTCATCCCAGTTCATCTGTCACATCTCTTGCCTGGCTTCCTGGCAGGGATGCTGCCCTTAGGTGTCTGCACATGTGGAGTCCCCATTTCCCTGCTGCCTGGGTACATGGAGCCTTTCTTTCATGCATTTATCCACTTGCTCAGTAGTTCACTTCCCCGCCTCTCTAGGCTTTTGTTGCTCTACAAAAAGGAGCAACTGAAACTTCTCCTGGATCAGTGGTGTGAGAAGTAGCAAGAAACTTCTTGATGAAGAGCCTAGAAAAAAATCATTTAGTTTCCACCGAGTGAAGAGGGCCTGACCTTCAAAATTTCCCACGGCATGTTAAGAGGATTTGGGCAAAGATTTCAGGAAAAAATGAGAACTCTGCTTTCAGAATGGCCATGAAATGAGAAAGCCAAAGAAAGAAACAAATTTTCCTCTCACACTGTGTAAAGGGCTCTGCGCTGAAGAATCACCAGCTGAATGCATATAAGAAGCCGCCAGCAATCATTAAGCTCAATTAACCATATTCTTGTGCCCATGATAACATCTGTGGATTATTTAAACAAAGTGATGGTGGGCAAGGAGGAGAGGAAAATTGAAGAAAAGAGGTTCTACTGTGAACACTCGTACCACCATCACCCAAGCGATGCTGTAATACAGAAACTGGGTCAGAGACACCCTTCCCCCTCCATGCTGCTGTCAAAGTTATTTGAGTGTCTATTGAAACCTGCACAATAGAGGAGTTTGGCTCCTGCATTTGCTAAGCAAAATTCATTTGTATTTCTTCGTTCAGAAAAAACTGCTGGGTAATTTTCTGAGCAAGTACAATGTGGCGGTTCAGTAGATCCCTGAAAGCTGATTTCTAGGTGATTTGTTTTTCATTTAATAAGACACCAATGCTTTTATTTAGCATTTCAGAATTGACATGCTGAATCTGTGTTTAGGAGCCTTAAACCTCTCTCTTGCCTCTGTTAGTTTTAGGACTGGCACTGGTAGTCTTCCTTTAAGTCCAAAAAGATTGTGGAAAGTCTCTTGAGAGGTTGTCTTACTGATGATTTAAACCTAAGTTAATTTCTTTATTTGCTTCTAGGATAATTGAAGTAAAATCTATTAGTTTAGAAGTATGGCTTGGCTAGATTTAAACAGCGTGCTCTTCTGGACTGTTCCCACTGCCCTTTTTAATCCTGAATTTGAGTCTTTCATCCTTGTTTACAGCTGTCCCATTAGCAGTCTCAGCCTTCCGGTGTGCTCTGTCTGCTCTGGGATTTTTCTGTCTTTTTTTTTTCTGGCTTCTTTCAAGGACTCCCTGTGTCTCTACCTTGTCCTAAAAAGAGAACCGAACTACATTTCATGCTTATAAGGACAGTGTGCACAGATTGTCAGTAAGCACGGAACCTAGGTGTTTGGTTATAAGGAGTGACATTTTTTGGCAGTTTTTGTTAGCCTTTATTCCAAAGGAGACATGAGTGAAGCGAAATAACAGGGGCCAGAGTTTGAACCTGTTTTCTAAGTTAATAAATTCTCTAATTCACTTCCACTCCCTGCTGCCCTCAGCATGCAGGGTGAGTGAGCACATGCCCTCTCACACATTTTTTCCCTTATACAAAATGTCATTTCTTTCCTGAAAATTGCCCAACTTGATAGACAGTCTGGAGCTGGCTGGGGGACTTAATTGGCCATGGAGCCCAAAAAGGTGTTTGGGCCATGGCTACTGGGATTTGCACACCCTAAGTAGTTGTTATATCCTGTGTTAAGGAGGCATGTTTGGGAGTGGTGAAGGAGAAGGAGATGGAACATTGTTTCCTTGTTTTCTCTGTACCTCAGTCTACTCTCTGAGCAAGGTATTCAATTAAGCAAAAGTGAGAAACTTTGTGCCCATTCATATCTAGCTTGCTTCTGATTATTCATCCTATTGTGTGTTTAAAAGAAAAAGGAACAAAAAGGAACAAAAAGGAAACAATACCCCAGGTTGTGTGTTAACTTCAGCAGTGAACATCTCTTGAGCTACCTTTCTTAACAGGTACATCATTACCTTTGCCAGCCTCTCTTCCTTGCACCCTAAGTACTAAGACGAAGAAATAGAAATTCTTGCCATTCCACCCAATTGTCCAAATTTTGGGAGAAACTCAAGAAAAGAAGCTGTTTGCATCCTGAAGTCTGATGCAAAATGACTTCTCTTTTTATCAAGGCTAATCACTTTCCAGCCCTGTCTCTGGCAAAGCTGTAATAATCAAGTCAGTACATATGACATAGTTTTTTGACAGAACAATATTTCTTAATAATTTAGTAGCATTGTACACACACAAAAACAGAGTTAAAATTAGCTCTCGTCCCTAAAGTTGGAAGAGCTTTTCAGTTCATTGGAGGCTGCTGGCCAACTCTCTTATCTAATTGGATGAAGTTCCTACTTTCTCCCATTTGTATAATGTCTGCTTTTACACAAACTCATTAAGTGCAGCTGTACTCCAAGTTTCTAACAACAGCCCCAGTGAAGACGAGGCAGAAGTTTAATAGCTGTTCTGTTCTCTCTTTTTCATCTGATCTTAATCCATTTTGGTGGTTGATGTGTTCCCAAACATCTTTCCCTAGCACCTAATTCTACCCCCTCTGGCTTTTTATTATGAATTATATTAATAATTAGAAACCAGACAAATTGCCTAAGATTGATCTGTCTGTTTTGAAACTGGAGAGTTTGCAACTTGCTTTCAAGGAAGATGGATTTAAAGCAATTATTTGTTTCTGTGAGGCATACAGAAGTGATTTTTCCCATTCACTTGAAAGCTGAGATTAAGATGAAATCACATAATTACTACACTATTCTTTAAATCTTCAGAGACATTAAACTGATTATACAGGTAGAATAGCAGCACCATGGTTAACATATTAAGATTTTTCATTTAGATGGAATTTTTGGCAAAATAAATACATTTTAAACCAAACAACACATCCCCCGCCACTTTTGTCAGTTTGACTGCTTTTTTTTTTCACGTTCCTGTGTGTAATTTTGAATTTCTACTTAGCTGAGTATACAGAGTAATAGAAAGTCTTCATTTGCCAGAATTCAAATTTGTCTTACAGTATTGCCTAGATACATTCAAATCACATTTACAGAGAAATGTTTACCACACATTTCCAGCAATACAGATATACCATTAGTATATCATTAATATTAGAGTGATTTTATAACTCCTATGGATTTTTTTTTTTCCACTGAAGAACTAATCCAAAGTTTACTGGGGAACTTCCAGCTGTATAATTTCCTTTCCTTACTCTGTTCCATCTTCCCACCAAGCAAGGAAGGCTGTAGGAGAGAGGAAAACTCAGGGAAGAAGTTCTCTTGCAGCATTGATTGTTTCATGAGGACACCTATCTGTGATGATAAATGCTCTTGCTCAGATAGCTGGTGATGGGGAGACATGGGTGAGACATGACATAAGGATGACATTCTTTGGCACTGGGGAGCGAAGTTACAGCTGTGATTGTGTGCACATCTGCAGTGCAAAGGAGGGGAGACAGCAAAGAAGCACAGTGAGACATCTGGAGGGACTCAAAGGGACTCCCTCCTAAGCCTAAATTGAATAAGAAGGGAAATTTCTCTCTGTTGGTGCTGCTTCTCCCTTCAGGTTGTAGTGCTCTCCTGGTTCTGAAGGTCACAAAAGGCTTGACCCTTACAAGGTTCACAACACCCTTAGCTCTATCATTTAAAGATGCAAACACCTGGCAGAATCCAAAGGGAGGACCTACTGAACCCTACCTCCTCCACCTTAGAGTCTTCCCTCAGTTCAAGTACTCATAAAGAGGTACCAGAGTTGAACATTTTGTTTCTATTCCTGTGAGTGTATGGAAACTGAGCAGTGTTATAACCAAGTCCTAGTCAAAAGACCTTTATGGCAAAGTTGGCAAAATTCAGGGGTACAGGTTGAATATCAGTCTTCTCAATAATGACACCGAGAGGTAGTTTAATTCTTTGTTATAATATAAAACTTAATCTGAGCATGAGTCACAAGCAGTTTTGACTGATAAATGTCTCTAATCAAGAACTGAAATCTGTGAACATCTCTTGTTTTCAGATAATTGGCTCCATCTGTAGACACATTCCATCATAGTCTCCATCCCTGTGTAGACAAATACAAAACATGGGCATTCTTCTTGTTTAGAATCCCATCTGTTGTCTCCACTGGGCCTGCTGCCCCACATATAGATAAGATAAGCTTGTCCGACATTCTTAAGTGAGAACATTTAGGTCTTTTCTACCCAATAAAGATAACATCTTCTAAGTGTGCAAGCTTATTTTTAGAGGAAATATTTATGTATTAAAAGGGCTCTAATAATACTGGAACATTTGTTTTGCCAGCTACAGTCATCATAGGTACATCATTACATTTACAACAGTAGCTGCTCTCTGCTAATTTTGTAATGTTTTGACAGAACTTAACACATGAATGTATTTTTATGCTACTAGTCATCGGTGAATCATACCACTTAATTGGATGGATCAAGAAGATAAATAGATGTGGTCTTTGGGGAATGAAAATGGCTTCTTTCATTTGTGACAGAGTTTGTTTGTACACTGCTTTTGCTGGAAGTAGCAGTTTTTGATGGGGATTACGGAAAAAGCGGTGACTTATTTTCCTAACACTTGAGTGAGTGGTGATAGTTGTTGGAGGATGTGATGACAGAACAAAAGCGGGTTTTAATTTTGGTTTTGAAGTGGGTGGGGGTGGGCAAGTGGATACTCAAAACACATTAATGAAGTTATGTTGACAACTGTTAAGTGTGAAGTCTGTCGTGTAGCTCATTGCAATGAATGTGTCTTTATGAGCAGACTGCATTGGAGACATCTGTGCAATTGTCAGCTGTAATTAAAGGATGATTCAGCAGTGGACGTACAGTTGAAAATGAAGGACAGAATGATTTTTTTTTATGTGGGTGTGTATACTTCTGTTTGCCAAAAGTGACATATCTTTTTGACTAGCTAATTCTTTCCAAGTATCTACTAAAACAAAGAAATATTTGACTTAATTTCTCTTTTTTATTTTTAAATAAAATTTCTGCAGTAGGAGAGACCTTGAACATTTTAAGGCAAGCAAATGGAGACTTTTAGGTCATATACTTGTTGGTGGCATTCTGGAGATGCATAGAGAAATTCCAGAAAGACTTGGGAAAGCATGCAGTGAAACATCACTTGTCAAGCATGCAAAATAAGCAAAGCAAAGGATGCTGCTTAGTCCAGGGCACATCTCTGCTTGCATGTGCCATGCTCACCTGTTACACATATTGCAGCTGTGTGTCACGGTCCATTTTCCTAATACCTTTCTGACTGTGCTATGGATTTTGATGTTGCTTTCAAAGGGGCTTGCAAGGGATAGCTGGGGTTTCTTCTCATAAGGGATGAGCAGTATTCGGGATGGCTGGCTGATTTTTTGTTCCACCACATAGCTTCCCATCGCAATCAACCTGAACTTAAGAAAAGTAAAGGTATTTGAGGAAGGATCCAGGCTTTTCTCCGGGAGTTGAATAGCCTTGTGTAGCAGTTAAAGCTGCTCTGCAGCTATCAGTGACTCCACTTCCAGTGCAAGTACTAAAATATCTCCTCCTAGCTCCAGTTAATATTGATGGGAGTTTCCCAGTAGATGATGACTGGAGTAGTTCTGAAGTGGGTAGCAGGCTTTGAAAAGTGTGTGATGTGAAGAGGAGGTTAGGCCTGTCTGAACCTTGGATGCTATCTCATCTCATCTCTTGTTGGAGGTAGCTGTATAAATTTTTATTTTTATATACTTCTTGAATATCTTTTATGACTTCTGGACTGCCCTTCTTTTCCCCCTCCATCTTGGCAGAAAGCAAGGAAGCAGCTAAAAAGCAACAGCACTGACATCTAATTCCAGAACTGGAAGCTGTTATTTGGATGTAACTGGAAGCAGTGCTATTTGTCCTTGGTTAAAGATTGATTTTGTGTCTCTAATGAAAACACAGGGATAAGGAATCATGCTGATTTAGGTGGTAGGCAGCTGGAGTGAAGGGCTTGTTATGTACCTGGTCTGTGAGGTAAAGGAGTGAGGAGGAGCTGAAAATGAGCAACTTTTTAAAAAATACATCTGTTTCTTTTCCATGGCCACGTTTTGCAAGTGTAAAAGGTATCAGCTTCTTTTAGAGTTCTGAGTTGGAGGAAGCTGTGCCTGCTGCTAGCAGTAAATGAGTTACTTAATGGGAAGAATGTTTGCAATGCCTGGAGAGAAATAACAGCTGCTTTTTTAAGCACAAAAAACCCAAAAAAACCAACAACACAAAAAACCCAAAAAAAACCCCAAACCCCCAACTCTATTACATTTCAAAACTGTAGCATGATCAGGGATTTGTTTTTTAAGGCATGGATGAAAGGAAATTAGTAATGTGTAGGGGGTGCTGAGTGGCCCAGGCACCTCACCTGTTTTATTCCTAGCTGTAGAGGGAATTCAAAGTTTGACACCAGATGTAAAGCAAACCCAGAGCCACATGAACTACCAGCCAGGTTCCTTCAGTAACATTAATTTACAGTCTCACGAGAGAACACTTTGGTTTGCTGCCAGTTTTGACTGCAAGCAGAATTGTGGGGGAACAGAGCCGTGCAGGCAGCGGTCCCTTTCAGGCCACGGCATCTGGGCACCGGAGCAGAGAGCCCAGGCTCCTGGCCGGGCTCCGATGCAAACATTGCAGAGCCCGTCTGTGCCCCAGCTCCCCGCTGAAAGGCAGCATCAATTGCCCTGCAGCTCCGTGGCTCTGCGCCCCGGCCTGTTGCAGCGCAGCGTGCTGGCATCCGCACGCCGGGGATGTGGGCTTGCCAAAACTCGCGCCTCAGCTCTGCTGGCCTGTCTGGCATTGCCAGCGGGTTCCTCGGTTGTTTGCTGGGAGGAGGGCAGTGGAGGTGGTGCAGGCCAGGAAGAGGAGCTCTTTAGCCAAAGTCTCTTCGGTTTGCCATTGGCAGTGCTGTTAGGAGGCAGGGAGGCGTGATGCCTCTCAGCTTTTTCCAGCCATCCTGTCCTAAAAGAAGTGCATTTCCAAAGTGCCTTGATGCCTGTTAGGGTGTTTTAAGTGACTCGTGGATTCATTTTCCAATCTATTGTTGTTTTCTTTTGCTTTCTTTTCAAACTATCCAGTCATATGTGGATATCCCATCCCTTGAAGAGCTTGAGGCCAGAGTCTATGTGGAATCTCATCTAACGAATGGTGTCCCTGCCTGTGGCAGGGCGTGGACTAGGTCCCTCTTTGAAGATCTCTCCCTGCCCAAATCATTCCGTGATTCTGTGAAAGGCTGTGCAGTTTGAATGCTAAGCATTCATCCTTGGGCAACTGGAGGTGCGTTGTCACTCTAGTGACTTGGAGGGTTGAACCCAGAAGAGAGCAAGAGGCTTTTTGAAAAGTTACTTATTTTTGGGGTTTTTTTGAGTAAACTTTTAGTAAATCAGGGGTGATTACTTCCACTGCAGCAGTAATGTACAGTCTAGCTTTTTTGTCTGCTTTTTTCTGAACACAGCATTTTCTCCTTTCACAATTTCTCATGTAGTTGCCCCAGCAAAGACAAAGATTAAGGATCTATCAAAGCTGTTGCCACACTAGTACATAGACTGCATACATTGACTTTTTATGTGTTTGCATCAGATATGCTCATCAGTTCATAAGACTGATTATTGTGGGTCAGTGGAATGATAAATCCAATTTTGGGATTCATGACAATTGACTAAAAAAGTGTTTTTTTAAAAGATTATGAAGTAGTTCTATAGCATGCATGTATGTAATTTCATTATACAAAGTGCTTCTCCAGTATAAGCTCTCCCCTGCTGGGTCAAGTTGACCAAATATTTTCCCCACTACTGTAAGTAAACTTCCTGCAACAGGCCTTTTTGGTGAATGGATATGGTGGATTGACCCTGGCTGGAAGCCAGGTGACCACTAAAGCTGCTCTATCACTCTCCTCAGCTAGGCAGCAGAGAGAAAATATCATTAAAGTTCCAGGTTTGAGATTAAGGGTAGGTAGAGATCACTTACCAATTACCATCAAGCAAAACAGACCTGACTTGGGGAAATTAGTTTAATTTATCTCCAATCAAATCAGGTTAGGATAATGAGTAATAAAATCAAACCTTAAAAACATTTTCCCCCCAAGCCCTCCCTTCTTCCTGGGCTCAACTTCACTCCTGATCTTCTCTACCTTCTTCCCCTTCTCCCCCCTAACTGCTATTAGGAGTTCTGGACAGTTCATCACATATTGTCTCTTTTACGTCTTCCTCCTCAGGTGGAGGGCTCCTCATACTGTTCCCCTGCTTCAGTGTGGTGTCCCTCTCACAGGACACAGTCCTCCACAAACTTTTCCAATGGAAGTTCTTCCCAAAGGCTGCAGTTCTTCACAAACTGCTCCAGTGTGGGTCCCTTCCACACTGTGGGGTGCAGTCCTTCAGGAACAGGCTGCTCTAGCGTGAGCTCCCACAGGGGGTCACAAGTCTTTCCAGCAAACCTCATGGGCTCCTCTCTCCATGGGTCTGCAGGTTCTTCCAGGAGCCTGCCCCAGCATGGGCCTCCCATGGGGTCACATACTCCTTTGTGCATCCCTCTGCTCTGATGTGGGGTTCTCCATGGGCTGCAGGTCAATCTCTGCTCCACCATGGACCTCCATGGGCTGCAGGGTCACAGCTGCCTCACCATGGTCTGCACCATGGACTGCAGGGGAATCTCTGCTCCAGTGCCTGGAGCACCTCCTTCCCTTCCTTCTTCACAAACCTTGGTGTCTGCAGGGCTGTTTCTCTCACTCCTCTCTCCAGCTGCAATTGTGTGGTTTTCTTCCTTCATCTTCTTAAAGAACTTATCCCAGAGGTGGTGCCATTGTTGCTGATGGGCTCAGCCTTGGCCAGCAGTTGGTCCATCCTGGAGCCAGTGGACATTGGCTGTAGTGGACATGGGGGAAGCTTCTGGCAGCTCTCACACAAACACCCCTGCAACCCCACGGCTACCAAAACCTCACCATGAAAACATGATACAATGGGTTAAAGCTGTGCTAGTCTAACTAGATGGTGCTGGACTAGCTGTCATTCATGCCCCTACAGCCCCTTAGCATGCTCTGTGGCTGCTTTGACAGAAATGTGTTTCTCCATCCCAGTGGTCTGCCAATGCAGAGACCTCCATGGTGCCCATGCTCACAGTAGCACAACCTGAAACATGCACTTTGGACATTATTGTTAATAATTCATGAGCAGTGTCATCCACATATATTGCACTTTACTTACTTCCAAAAGGGTCTTTTGTGTTACCAGAGGGGTAAGAAGAGTAATAATCTAGAAGTCACAGGTAGGAAAGGGAAAAGTTTATTTATTGGATGTATTAAGGATCAGCAGATTTTTTGGAGTGGAGTGTATGGGTGGGGAGAGATTTAAACAGGTCCAAACCTCAAAGATATCATTAATTAGGGCACTGGACAGCATCTCTGACCACACAGGCAGATAAGTGCCTGTAGCTTATAAGGTGGAAAAAGAAAGGGAAAGAGGCTCTTTTTCCATCTCATTCCCAAACAAAAAGATTGGCTGACTTTTGTTTCTGTCACCTGAGGCTTTATAAAGGTTTGCTTCAGTACTTTCTGCTCCAAATGGACACTTTCAGCTGTATGACCAGGACATTTTCGGAGTCCAAATATTCACCACAATCAAGGCATTGCATTCCCACTACTGTAGTTGTGCTTGTAGTAAGAGTTCTGGAGGACACACACAGGAGAGGGCAGGCTGATATGTTTCTCCAGGCTATCCAAGAGGCAACTCAGTACATTTAATATGAGTTGCATAAGTCAGTACCAGAATAGGTTCTCCCACTGGAGAGGAAGATGCATTCTTCTAGGTGAACTAATCTAGAAACACTCTTCAGTATATTGCAGGATAGCAAGGAGTGTGTCTGCACCATTACAAGTCTTAAAAAAAAATTAGATACCCATGTTTTTAACTGACATGTATTTATCCCCATGAGATTTTAGAGATCCAGTCTGAACATTTTCATTACTTGTGCCCAGTTGTAGTGGGGAACCGTGAACTACAGCCTATGATGGGATGCTTCAAGAGCTGCTTCGTTGTTGGTCCATCTGTGCAAATCGGTTTCTTGCAGTGCACAAATCTTGACTCCACTGTCTCTTGCCCAGAGTAACATGTCCTCAGAGGCAGTTCTGGATACCAAAAAGTTAGTTCCAAGCAGAAGGCTAGCTCCTCCTAGGGTCAGTTGTTACATGAAACTTAAATGCCATGCAGCTAGAAGCCAGCCATTCACAGTGGAATGAACTTCACTTTCTACCACTTATAGTATTTAACATTAAATATTTAACAAATGAGGAGAACAAAACCAAGAGCTATAGATACTATGGGATGGAGAGCCTGCCGCTGCAGAGGGACAACTGCACACTGCTGCTCGTGCAGCTTCACTGGAGACTTACAGTGCTTGAAACCACTTGGGAATGTTTTGAGAAGGGAGCTTTCTGGTTTTAGCCAAGCAAAGCTTCTTTTTTTTAGGGTGCTCCTACCTAATTTTTAGACAGTCAAAACCCACCTTAGTTATCAGGTCTAATGTTCATTTTGTGTTTATCCAGACCTCTTCTGTTGTCCCCATACGCTGAACGTGCTTGGTCCAGTGGAAAGGTAAGCATTTAATCCCAGGTGCTGATCTGCTAGCTTTTAAGAAAAACTGGAGTTATCTGACTGGGCAGAAAGAGAAGAATTTCTGAACTAATTTACCTGGTTTTGCTGAACTCCCTGTGGAAACTTAATCCCATCTTCCTCTGTTAAGTTTTAGCTAGAAAAAATGCAGTTCTGGGGCTGCTCTCCTCCAAGTCCTTGTCTTCGTTTTTCACAAAGTAATGGCAGAGAGAAAAGGTAGTACTTGCCCTACTCAATGTGGTTTACCTTCTACCTTGCAAAGGTTTAGTGACCTTGCTCTCTGCTGGACAGTTAAATCTGTAGTGGACGAGGACAGAGTCCATGCACTGCATTCTGTTGCTGTTGCTTCTTCTTTCAGTTTCAGGCTGACTTCTTCACCTTCTGTCTTCATGGATGCAGACAAAGGGGTAGATGTTTTGCACATGTGCCTGAATTGTACATGAAAAGCATTAAACTACAAACTTCAGGCACTCATAAAAAGTGCATCCATGACAGAACAGTGCACACATTTGGCTGCAAAATCCACTGGATAAAGAATCTGGATAAATTCTTAAAGCAATTAAATACTCATTACCTGAACACATTTGTTCATGTTCTACTTGAGTTAAAGCCACAGAAGGTAAGAGGCAACCACTGTGAATCAAGGGCTTGTTAACATGAGCTTGTAAGAAGCAAACTAACTCAACACTTTTTGGAAACCAGTCATAACCGTAGGAAACCGTCAGCAGTAACAGAAATATTTCTTCTGCTCCTGGAGAAACTTGCTCATGTGCATTTCCAGCTCCATTTCATTCCAGCAAGAATGAAAACGAGTTTTAGCAAATAAACAGAAGAACCTTGCTGTGCTTTCTGCAAGGCATCAAATGAAGGGGAGGGCAGAAAGGGTGACACTGTCCTTGGGTTCCAAAGCCCAGGCTACACCTGGGGGCTGTATTTGACACAGCAGCAGCTACTCAAAGCCGGGTCACTGCACCTTCATGAACGAGGCTGGTGAGTACTGGCCACTGCTGAGCAGAACAGCTGAACAGAACTATCAGGAAGGAAGCATTTTGTGTCATTTATGGATTACACTCAGAATGTTTGAGTAGCTTTTTATCAACAAATCCTAAACAATGCAAATGCAAAACAAGTATCTCACAGTGTGCTTTTATTATTTTTTCACAATATAAACTAGACAGACATGGAAAGTTTAATGGCAGCATGTTCTTATAACATTTTAAAGACAAAGAACAACATAATCATATTAAATGATGATAAACTGACAAACTACATTACCATACATACATCATCCAAAGGTACTGGATAAACAATATCTGCTTATGTACATTTATGCTGGTGATAATTAAAATTCAAATATTCAGGAGAAAAAGAAAAAAAAATGCTATTTAAATTATAAAAATATATCGTTTTTGTATGGAACTCTTAATGCTGTATTACTTTTTTGAAGATAATTTCATTGTGTGATGAAGCTGCATTAACTTAGTACAGAAGTGTGATTTTAACCAAATACAGATTAAATTAGCTCTTTTGTCTTCCTTGTATTTAGCCTTGTTGGAAAGAGAGATAGGAACGAAAAATAAAACTGGGCTTTTGCAATGAGAAAGAATTTTTATACCCATAAATTAAAATATGTGTAATTTTTCATACAGTATTGAACCATAAACTCATAACAGAAATGAATAATTTTGCTAGTTTGTTCAGAGATGGAGAGAGGAAAAAGCAGGAAGGTTTTAAACATGCTACTTCACGGTAATTATAATCGATGGGTTTGTGAAGTGGAGTGCAGGTGCACAGCTAAGCAGTGCCATGCTTCAGGGTCAATGCATGCAGCCCAGACCCTCACTGCCTCAGCTGGGGAGACTGCGTGGACTGGGGGGACTGGGACCGTGTTCTTCGAACTGCATCACCTTCGTGTTGCACATCTGCTTTCAGACTTCTTTTTACATAATTGTTCCTTCTTAGTGCAAAACTACTCAGGCTATAGAATCCCCAATCATAACAGGAAACTGATGAACTTTTACAGACTAGATAATTTTATAATAATTTACATGTAATTTTGTAACTGCAAAGTTTTAGTAATCGTAGCCATGTAGTGCACACATTTGTAGGTGCTTTTAGTTAACAGTCGTTTCCAGACCATCTTGGGTGAACTCCTGCAACATGTGAAACTGAAGATTTTCTTACATACCAATGTCATTCTCCATATCTTCCAGCTCCCTTTCTCATCTGTATATTCTCTGTTACCTCAACAGCCCCATTAGTCCTTTGGTGGATCCAGTGCTTGTGCCATTAAGAAATGTCCTCTGTATCACCTCTAATTTCAGAATACTTTTGCACAAGTTTTTCATCTGTTCCCAAGTTACTGATTTATAATAGATATCAGGTGATCCTACAGATTATTTTTTCAGAAGCAAAATACTTTCTTTCATTATTTTCTTAAAAAATTTGTGAGTGAAAAAGAATTAAGGACACCTAAGCTGAATATAGCAAAATCCAGTACTTCTCTTCGACATCTATGTATTTGCAGTTTTTAAAAAGACTGCCTTCAGCATTAACAAAGCTCTATAGTGAAAAATAATTGTGGGGTCTCTGCAAGCTTTTTCTCTGCCCTTATATCATCCTTTTTCAACGGAAAGGATGAAACATAAACAAATTTCAGGTAACACTCATCTTTAACCAGGGAGATGTTTCAGTGATCTCTCTATTTCCCTCCACTTCTTGTCATCTTCCTTCCTTTTTGACCTCTGATTCTCTATATGTAAACACTTCAGAGGTGTCCCTCTTTTTATTTTTTTTTTTTGCTTTTACAATTTGGATATGGTGGGAGTGGTCAGATGTCTGTGCACACACAGTGACAGAGGAGGGGTTTTCACTGAAGCATAGTCTTTGAGCATGGAAGTCTGTAAGGCATTTTGTGGAATAAAAAATCTTACATGGAAGTGTAATGAAGAGTAGGAAGGACAGGAATTATTGCAAAAGAAATGCAGGAGTGAGAAGAGAGGATTTTATTTAAGAAGTTCAAGCTTTTATATACATTCAATGTTTCTAAAATGTTTTCTTAATAAATGTATTATCAACTATCATTATACCTAATGCAGCCACAATACTGTACTATTCTGCAGTCAGGATGGGAAAACTCCATTAGCTCTTTAATAAAATAAAATCATCAACAGTCATCATGACTCTTCTCTTTGCCTGGTACTAACAAATACACTGGGAAGTCCAGTGAGTAGACACAACAGAACACAAAATCCTCAGTATTCATTTAATTGTGTATCATGTGTCGTCTTCATATTATTTCTAAAGCAGCTTTAAAAAACTTTAGCCATTGGAAGGTAATAAAAACCAAAACCCCATTCAAATTATCCTGGTATTATAGCAGCACTGGAATTGATATTTTTTACTACTTTTGACAATGTAAACCTTTAATACAATAAGCAATGTTGAAACAATTCGAGGTCTAATAGTTCATAAACTTTAATGGGCATATGGGCACGAATCGAAATGAAGACTAGATTGTGAAATGAAACATAAGCTCAATAGCAGCCAATTCCAGTTGTGCAATTGGCTGCAAACAAATTCAATTTGTAAGCTGAGATAAAAAACAAAGCCCACACTCAATCCACAGTACTCCTCAGTTGCTCTGATTTGAAATATTTTTCATAAAAACCCTACATGACCATGCCCACTTCTTACAGAAGCACTCTGAAAGCACTGCAGGTACTATTTGTTTGATGGCGGGATTCTTCCTTTTCCTTTAATCAAGCGTAGTTCACATTTTTCTGTTCTTAGAAATATTTCCTTTCTACATTTCTATAAAATTAAGTAATTTCAAATCTGAAATGTAAGCTTGCTCCATCTTTGCTCATACAAAGTGTAGGTGCCATGACTAAATAGCAGTAAAAATGCTGAGATGTACAACTCTTAAAAAAACCAACCAAACATAAAAGCAGCTTTGAAGACACAACATCAACTACAGCCTTAACATTGAACATATTACATTCCCGAGTTACTGGAGATATTTTGCATATAATGCCACAAAGTTATTCAGCTGAAATCTTGAGGTTGGAGCTACAGTTTATTCACTACGTGTTTTTCACCCTTTGAGCACTAATGTATTGTACGGTACATTTTATCCAGAGCTTTGCAAACTTTCCTTTCATATCTGGACATCCATTTACCCACAAATCCCAGGTTTCAGAAGTTTCATAGAAAAAATAGAAGCGCAGGATTTAAAACATTTGAAGCTGGACATTTCCATGCCTCAGAGCAGCCCCTGGGACTCGACGCTTCAGAGTCTTCGGTTTCCAGGGGACTCCTGGCCCCGTCGAGCTCACAGAAAGCCCCGCTTTGAACACAGGTCTGTTTACAAAACTGTATTATGTACTCTGCATTAACTTCACTTGCACTTTGTAACAGGAGCAGATGACTTCACACCTCCCACTCCCCCTTTTTCTTCACCCTATTTTCACTTGAGATGACAGTAGGCACCTGCACAAGAGAGGTGTCAAAGAGTCTCTGTCCAGAGAGAGGATTTTGAGTTTCTTCATTATCTTTTCTTCTGTAGACAGTCTTAGGAGATTATTAGCATGAAAATATTTTGAGGGCGAGGGGCAGGACGACAAATCTCACTTTCCTTTCCTGTTATGAAAATGAACTTGGTTTTGGTGTCCAGTTTGATAAACAAGGATAGTCAGAGCTAATCTGTAACTAAGCTGAGGTCTGCTTTTTGCCAAATAAAATTAAGATCTTTTTCAATTTTCAGGGATTTAGAGACCACATCTAATTGGTTTCAAACCCCTGGAGGAACTCTGTAAGTAAGCAGGATTAGTTGCAGATATGAGCCCACTAAAGTGGGACACAGGTCAGGTCTTCAGACTCCAGCTCTGCTCTGTTGAAGCAGGCACTTAAGGTCTCCTGATGTTTCTGTGTCAGTAGCCACAAAAAACATTTTGCTGCTGAGCAAATCATTGGAACAGCAATTTCCTGCGAGCCCCAAAGATTTAACTTCACACTTCTATTAAAAAAAAAGTTGACATGTATTGTGTGGGTATTGTGATTATGATGTGATGGCACAGCTGGTAACTTGAAAACACATGTTTAAAAGGCATAGGCAATCATATTTCCAACTGTTCTCCTGTAGGGATAGCAGAGTGTCCTTCAAGAAGTTTCTGTCTTGACTCCACATATGTACCATGTTGAACTGTTTACGACGTCAGTTCTTGCCAGCAGGACAGGGTGAGAACTTTGTTCATGCTGACCTTGTCTTTCAGATCCCTCATGGAAAATGCTAGAAAATTCAACACAATTTGGTAGTTTTTAGCAGCTCAAGTAACTGCCCTTGTAAGTGTAAGCAGGTAGGTCTTTGTCAGTATATTCGCTCTTCAGAGATAAAATAATCCAGCCAGCGGCATTAATTAAAAAAAAAAGAACGTAAAATACTCTGGGGCTCATTAAAGTTAAGAATAACAACATGATGTGATGACAGATACAACTTGCTGAGGTTCCGAAAATAGCAGGTTAAAATGTAAATATCTTTTAATAAATAATTTTCCGGCAATGTAAAAATAAATGATATTTCCTTTGGCAGTAATAGCTGATTTAATCTTTCGCTGGGAAGTTGCTTTGCTCATAAAATATCATTGTGCTACAGAAAAAAAAATATTATTTTGTTGTTTTGAAAGACTTTTGTAATCCACAATAAACTGGGTGACTCTACTTATGTCCGAGATAAGCGCCAAGAGTGATGCAAGCTCCCACCAGAACCAGACTCAGGATAGTCTTCAGAGAGATCCAGGAGAAATCGAACAAAGGCCTCATACTGTTGCCATACAACTCCACAAAGGCATCCTAGAAAGGGAAATAATGAGAAAAGGAATATCAGAATTGCAGTTACTGTTTTTTTGAGGCACGGGGGGAATGGAGAAAGGGAGGCAACTTCTTTACCCTCAGGGGTCACCCAATCAATCCCACTGGCATTAGAAGACCACACAAACCTATTAAAATAGTGATTTGGGAGCTCTGCTTTTTGTGCTTAAAGAAAAGTTCTCCTGCCTATTTCTTTATGAATATTGCTGAAATTACTTATGGTTGTGATTTCTGCTTTAGGCATGCCCAGTCTAACAGAAAAGACAGAAGTGGCATTTTAAAATATGTTACCACTATTTTGGGTCCTTTGTGTATGTCTATACAAACATACACAAAGGAAGTAGATGAACCTTCATTCTCCAAATCCTTCATTTCCACTGGATAAGGAGCATCTATATTGCAGGTCAGCTTCACTGAAAATAAGGCAGTATTTGCTTGGTTCCCTTGGGATGGGCTCAGAAGACTTTGTGTAGTAGCCACAGATGTTTCTTCCATATGAACTGAAGGTGTAGGGGTTGTGTTACACCTGTGATAATCTTTGACAACTGTCACCAAAAAGGGTGATGCCGTGGACCAGTGCTCCAGGAAGATCTGGTCGTGCACGTAGGCACCAAATGGAAAGGCTGTTTAAGTAGCAAAGATAAAATTTTTGTGACTCATAAATACAGTGGGATTTGACCGGGCAAATGACTGGATTGGTGATACTCTGCACGTAATGCCTTTCTTTCAGGCTGCAATTCCTAACGAGCGTGACGCTTCAGAGCATTCCTGAGGGACAGATAAATCACAGTGTATGGCACGAAAGCAGTAAATAGCCAAGCTGAATGACTTTAAAAATGTGACAAAACTGATAGCATCATTTATGGCAACTCTTCTACTGTGCGGCCAATTAAGGTCTGCTTCCCAGCTATTGAAATAAGCCCATGAAACAGCTCTATCTAACGTGATGGTTTCTGTCTCTACCTTTATTACTCTAGACTTCCCATTTTTGGTAGAAGTTAACATTCTCTATTAAAGTTATAGTGCCTTTAGCTGTTTTGCAATTTTATTATGCTAGGAGGTAACCTGTCTTCTAATAATGCATATATTGTTATGGTTTATAGCAGAAATTGAGGAGAGAAAGGTGTCCATTATTGATGTAAACCTTCCAACCAAGTTAATGATAAATTCTGTAGTTGAATTAGCTTCCCTCATCAGGCATCTCTAGTTATTGTCAGAAGAGGCGCGTTTGTGGTTTTGCCACGAGAGGGCGTGTAAGGTTTTTTAATATTTTGACTTCTACTCACTAGACGCTGAGTGAGATTCAAATAAATAATAAATATTTTGCTTCCAAAATGTGTTATTACATTAAGTAATACTGGTGTATGTTGTAGGTCAGAGTGGATGTAAGTAGGTAAGACTTGGTAACAGAACAGCCACAGGCTCTGGCCAACCGAGTGACGTGAAAACACGTCTGCCTCTTGCTATTTCTCAATGCTTGTTCCTCTAGGCAATCATTTTCCAGCTTGGGTTTCCAAAGGTATATTCTTAAGTGAAAGCAGCTTAACCTTTTGTGGGGAGGATGGAATGTTTTAATGCAAACTCTTGATTTCAGAGAGAAATTGGCAACTTTTGCTTAGCTGCCTGTTTTTTAACATAGACATTAGCAAACTCTGGCCTTAATATTCTGCTGTGCTGTTGCAGAGCTGAAAAAGCACACTCAGTTTGCTCTGCAGCTCTTTGGAAAGCTGCTTTTATTTCTCCTTAAGGCTATGAAGTAACACAATATCCTAAAATGTTACAGACTGGGCTAAATCCTGTTGTCGCCAGTACAGACTCACTGACTTCCACAGGAGCCTTGTCTGTATAGGGAGTTCAAGATCGGGCCTTATAAAAATACAACAAGGGTAAAGTTCAGCACTTGGTGATATTATTATGGGTGGAAAAGAGAGGAAATGAAAAAAAAAAACCCTCATGGAAACGCAAGTCATGTGAAAACACTTAAACGTTAAGGTTTACATGGTTGCTTTCTGTGGGGAAGGTCTCACTTCTGTATATTCATGACAGTTGATGCATACACAGTATCTAAATCAAAATGAGCATATTTTGTGCCTCCCCTTTATCCCAGTTCAGGAACATTCCTCCCAGTTTTTCTGTGAGACCATTTCCAATGATTCCACAGAGCTTCTGGTATTGGGTGCGGAGATGGACGGAGGGGAACAGTAAAACTTGGATACAAGACAAAAATATGGCATAACCTATGGCTCAAAAGAGGAATGTTAACAAAAAATGTGCAGCACGCAGTACTTTTTTGTCCGAGATTATTACAACAATAACATGAACCCAACCTAATGGTGTCTGCACTATATGTTACAAGTAGCTCTTTATGATCGTTCCCCCTCCCCTTCTCAAACATCCTGATTAGGCCTATTTCCGAAGCTTGTTTGAACAGCCTGTCACTATTTGTTTAAGTTTCAAACCTGTTTTAAATAAACGCATGTCCATTTTATGTACTAAGACAAGGGGGGTGGGTGGAGGGAAGTATGACCCGTTGCTGAAAACTATTTTAGCACAAAGAGAACCCTAAACAGAATCTGAACACTTCATAAGGTTTTGTCTTCTGTAAACCCAAAACTTCTGTCACTGGATTTTTGTCACCTAAACTGCTCTGTTTAAAATAAGAGAATCTCAGCTAAAATAAATAAGATTAGGAAAATTGTTCAAAACGCTTGATGTCCTTTGAAAAGCACCCTTTATAATGAAAGCAAGGGTCCCCTTGGCAAATAGACAGAGGCAAGTTCTGGCTTGGTCAACCTTTTTGGAAGTCTTACACAATTGGAAAGAAAATCGCTGCAGACCTTGCTTTTAAGACCTTCAAAATTTAATGGGAAGTTATATCCTGGATGTAAAATTATATCAGGGCTGTTAAAAATTATATGGAAAAGAACTCTTCATTCAGCTCTGTAAGTTTTTAAAAAGCCATTTCTTAAGAAGCTTTTATTAAGTCAAATCAGTCAGTTGCTGGTTTACTGTGCAAGTTCGTGTTGACTGTTTCTGTGAAGCAAGAAAGGTGGTGGTGGAGAAGGGAAAGATGCTCTGCCTGAGCTCCTCTTAGGCACCAAAGCACCTGAGATGCCTGAGATGCCTGCTTCACCTTGCCTGCTTTGACTGGAAGCCATGAGGATTGCCCCAAGGGCACCCCTTGCCAAATGTCTTTTTGCCCACTGGACTATATATAGGGAGGACAGAGCATGTTCCTGGCCAGAGTTCCAGAGATTTGCAGGGAGCCCAGGACAGAAGTGGAGTTTGTCACTCTGGGAGGATTAGGAAGACTAATAATGCACTGAGTCAGGGCAGTCTGAAAACAAAGAGATCACACTATCCTGCTCTTCCACTGGCCCAAATTCAGCAGCTCTGATCCAAGAAACAAATGTCATCTTCATTAAACGGGCATTCATTGCTTGTGGAATGAGCCAAGTTTGTTCAGGCTCGGTCCTTTTGCAGCTCAGCTTGCACCCAGGCTGGAGAGGCAAGGCACAGCTCCTCGGTCACAGAGGAGGACGTGCTGCCCGCAGCCTGAGCCCAGAGAAGCATTACGGATCTGACGGCTCCTCACCAAAAATGTGGAGGGAGAAGGCAATTTCTGCCTGGCATTTCTGACTGAGGGGGCGGCGGGGAGAGCAAACATGAGGAAGTAAACGCTTCCTTTTTCTACCTGAATCAAACAGCTGGTGAGGAAGTGACTTTATTTCCCTCGTTATCATTGGGTTGGCAGGATATCCTCTTGAGCCACATTGTATTGAATGAAGAGCCAGAGAGACTTCCATTTTACTGTACGGGAATTGCCTCGCAGCTATTTTACGCTGCCCTCTCTGTGACTCCAAAACAAACAAACAAACACACACTAGCCCCCAGCTTTTGAAGAAACTTGCACAGGTCTGAACAAGGCCCTTTTGCCACACAGTACAGGGCAGGAGAGGGAATGCATACACTCTGATGCCAAGGTTTGGCAGCTGAATGACTTCTCTCTCACCCCTGCCTCCACACGAATGACATAAATTCTCATAAAAGCTTTTGTTCCCTCATGGTAACTCATTTCAGAAAGAGTTTGGGGAGGGAGGGAGGGAGGGGGTGTGGACAGAGCTGGTTAAATCGTCCCATGTTTTCTATGCAGTGAAACCTCATTAAAATGTCATCTTGCAGCTAACAAGAAAAGTCCTTGGAATACAAAGAGTAGACAAATGTGTAGCTGTTCTTTTCCCAAAAAGTTTATGAGTCTTTTATGCAACCCTAGGTCGTGAGTACATGCAAATAAGGGCCCTTGGCTGTGCTGTGCCGAGGTGTGGCGTTTCGTAAGGTCCGTATCTTTAGAGAGGCCGATATCTTCTTACACCTGGCAGTGCCGACATGCTGGTAGTCCTGCCAGGTGCACTTTAACAAATTATAATGGGAAGGAAAAGAAAGTGTCACCACACAAGCCCTGCTGATCATGGGAAAAGAACCTGCCCGGGGAGTGGCTTTGGCACGTGAACCCCTGAACCAATTCCCATCTGGGCTTTTTTTTTCTTTCCCCCTTCACCTTTGCTCCTGGTAGAAATTGGGTCTATTTTGGAGACATGATTCAGTGCTGAACATGGCAGTGGCTGGGTTAATGGTTGGACTTGATGATATTAGAGGTCTTGTCCAACCTGCTATGATTCTGTGATTCTGTTTTGAATTCTCTATTTCTGCAAGGCCTGACACAGTCTTAGGTCTGCAGCTGATGTGCTAGATGCTGGCTGCAAATACTTTTTTATTTTGCTTCTCCAGTGTTGTCTGAGGTTTCTGACTTTGAACAAAACTGGTTTTCATCGCAGTAGTCTTGCCTAACTCCTTTGTTCCTTGTCCTTGCTATCTATTAGTATAAATTCCTGCATCAGTGAGCCTCTGATTTTGGGCTCTCACTGTAAGGCTGTGTGAACTGGCATTAGTGGAAATATTATTTGCATGATCGACTAAAGATGTCCCTCAGATGGAAACATCTAAGGAGCAAGGACTGACTGTGGTTAGGTTTGCTCATGAAAAGTGATGCATATGCTTAGAAATATATAAATATGAGTAGTTTTAATAATGATGATGACTAGTCTTCCTGTCTGTGCTCCTAAAGAGTGACCCTACTGGCAGGCAGGTTTTCTCCAGACCCCTGTGAGATGAAGGGTAAATCCAGACTTTGAGGAATAGTGAAGCCACATCTTTAAACACAGGATTTGTAAGGTGTTGATCACTCAGCTCGGATGGAAATCCATCCGGTGTTCAGACTAGGCACATTTTTGTCAAACCAAGTCAGCATGAGAACTGTTTCAGTAATTTAGTCTTGGCATCTCTATTTAATTCATTTAGACGGGGTTCTGCAATATGCAAAAGCCCAGACCTAATGGAGGCTGCCTCGTTCTCTTATTCCTGGAAAGGCCCACACTATAAAATGAGGTATTTCTGGCATCAGGATAACAGCTGTAATGTCACTGCAGCAGCTAGCTGGTGGTATTTGATGCGTGTCACTTCTGAAGGAGCGCTATTAGCAATTATAAGAAAAAGAAGGCGAGAAGGCCTTCTGGACAAAATACTGTGTTCAAACAACACGGTCAAAGCTGCTCTATTTGATCCTTCACAATTTTCAGATCTTTTGTAGGTTGAGAGTCCTACTCAAATAATTTTCTGGTTTATTTAGTTTTCTGGAGGTGTCTTACTTAAATAGAGTTCTAGAAACTGTCCTACCTAGAAAACAAATGTGTCCCTACACCTGAATCTCAGCTGCACTAAAACCAAGTCATTAGTGGGCCATATTCTTCCCCAAATTATCAAACCCATTCTAAAGAGTTTACATTCACATGCAACAGTAAATTTAGTGACACTCATTTGTGGATTTGTGAATCGCTTGGAAGGAAAGAGCAAATTTCACAGAGCTGCTGGGGAGTCTCATCTCACCCTGTAACAACACTCTTATACCTGCATCCTCTGAAAAGAGGCTGGATGCATTAAGACCCTTGTCAAATCTTCAGAATGGCTTTAAAAAAAATAATGACAAAATGGGCTTGAATGTCAATGCAGGCCTGTTTTTCTCTAAATCTTTCTTAAATTCTCTGTCTTGCTTGTAACTGGCTTTCAATATGAGTGCCCTTATACTGCAAATAGCCCAGCTAATTTAAAAGCACAACTCTGAAGATTTGTCTGCAGTGGGTGCTGCACTGACAGTAGAGGGAAATGTGAACACATCCCCCATTATATTCCCTGCCTGCTCCAGCTGCCCGGGCTGCTCTTGGGCTGCCACAGAAGAGTTAAATCATGTAACCGCCTGGGAAATGGGAAATGAAAGTAGCTGCTTGTAGAAGTGCTCGGAGTGCTGTGGCACAGTGTTTGTCCTCCAGGCCATGGAGGTTTTCCTTTAACAAGTGCATCCAGTGGTGCCGGGCTCAAGGCACAGGTATGGGCAGAGGCAGAGAGAGGATAGCAAGGTGGCAAAGCTGTCAGCCTGGAGAGGGACCTGGCTCAGGGTGGCCTTGGCCAGAAAAGGCTGAGTGCACGTGTGAACCAGATGGGTGAAATCCAACTGGTCTGAGCAGGTTGTCCCATCAGCTGCACCACGAGGGACCAGTCATGCGTTTTTCTGCTGCTTGTTTTAACATCCCTCAGGGATATGCTCCATCTCATGTTTGTTGTTTCAACACTCAGTTCTGATCCAAATCCCTTTGGCTTGACAAACTCGTGCTCGGCATTGAGCAAGAGTAGCAGAGAGCTGGAGTGGTGGCCTGGCTTGTTCTGTGGTGCTCCATGGTGCTCCAGCAGCAAGAGGCCATGCAGAAGTGTCACCCAATCCTCGTGTGACTTGATGCAGGCACTTTTTTTATTTTCTACAGCTCCTGACAAGCAACTGATTTACAGGGCCAGTGAGACACACAGCTAACATTACGCTAAAGTAACCTCATGATAAATCTGCAATTTAATGAGTAAGTGCAAGAAAAGCCTATGCTGTAGACTTCAATGGACAGTTATATTTCTACCACCAGCCACCTGGAAAATACAAATTTGCCCATGTATTTTCTTTGGCAGCCTAGACCTCATTAGTGGCTCAGACCATTTCTGCTCACCTGGAAAAGCCTTGTTTGAGGCAGAGAAGAGGCAGCATTTTTTGGTCATTGCTGTCTTTTGCCATTTCCTAAGTCAGCCCTCCCACCAGGAGCTGTGGGAGGCAGTCTGATGGAACGCTTCAAATTCTCCCCTTCCAATGTGGTGCGCGTGAGAACGGATGTCTTGGTGTCTTGCTCCATGTTCTCATCAATTCACAGCTAAGTGATAATGGGAAATTAAAATAAGGGGAAGTTCCAGGTGTGCATCTGCTCAGAAGAGATTGTTTTTAATTGGGTGCCTCCCCCAACCTCACTTTTGTCCTTTCTGTCCTGCTCACCACTTGCCCAAAAACGTGAGACCTGGTAGAGAAATGGAGGGTGAGGGAGCAGGGAAAGGAATGAGCAGAGTCTGTGCGGACTGATGCAAATAGAAATTTGGACAAAATGAACAAAGTGGGACAGGTGGGAACTATTGTCAAAAAAGCTGAACTTTTAAGCCAAGAAAGATTTTGTGTTGCGTTGCCTTATGGACAGGGGGTTTGTAGGTTAAGGTGAACTGGTAAATCTTCAATTTTTGGGTTCATTCAGAAAGTCCTTAGCTATATGTTATCAGGTAAGAGCTAACAGGACCAGTGAGAGTATATGAATACAAGCCAAGTCACAAACAGAGTAAAGGACTTTGTTTTGTTATTCAAAACAGCTCAAATTCATATGAATACACACTTGTAATTCATTAACTATAACCATGAGATTTATTAAAATGCCACCCAGCAAAACCAAAATATGAAGACCTAATAAAAGGCAAACCATCTCTGCCTCTCGACTTCCAGAACCAACACCAAAACATATAACAACAGGCATCCTGCAGGAGAACTGGGATCTTCTCCTATTCAAAGAAGTACCACTAGGATGCTGGGAAGCAACACACCTCCTATCCATATGTATACTTTAATGCTTCTGTAACAAGAAATACTGTCTTGATGATATAAGGAAGGGCACAAATTCTGTGTGTTTCCCTTTAGCAGGAAGCTCTAAAACTGAAAAATATTAGACACCGGTAGCAGGAGAAAAAGTGCTATTCTTTAAGTACTTCAGGGGTTTTGCTGGTGTCACTGTTCTGGCCATACTCCTTGATGGAAACATGGCTTATACCAGCTGCAGGAGTCTGCCAGCATGGCTGAAGTGCCTCCCAGTGTGAGTTATACTGGCAAAAGGAGTCCTCTCTCGTCTAAGTCTACGTAAGTCTACATAGTGGGGAAGGGAATCATGCCAAAATAGTTATCTTTGTAGGCTAGGGATGTGATTTTTTCCCCATGAGATAGTTGTGCTGGCCAGACTTTGTCATGTAGACCCTAGGAATTTTTATTTGCAAAATAAGACTGTAATTTATTTTAACCAGATGTTCAGCACTGATCTGTGTCTGTGCATTCACAGCACACTCCAAGTAATTTTTACTGTGAAAGACACATACCTTAGACACTGGTAAGATTTTAAAAACATAATGCTGAAACTTTAAGACTGTGGTGGGCTTTCCCTTCTTTTTGCTGGTAATGGGTAGCTCCCAATGAAGTAAGCTGGTGTTCTGGGTGTTGAGTTTTGCTCCTATCAATCAGATTCCCCACAGGCCCTATATGGCGCAAGTCTCAGCTCCCCCAGGTATCAGAAATTCCCATCAATTGCTGGAGCAAGTCATGCAGTTCCTTACAACCTAATGGCTGCTGGAAGAATAGAGTGAGAGCTACAGTGACCTAGGATCTTTCTTTTTTCAGTAAAAAGAAGGAGGTACGAGTGCCAGTCCTCTGAATAAACACATCCCTCTTTGTTTTCTTTCATGCCTGGTGTTCTTGAGGGGAGGCAGGGGCTGGTTCTGCTACAGGACAGTGATCATCAGAGTGGTCACGTAGCTGTCACTGGAGCCTGATGTACCAACCACTATCAACAAGTTACACGTACACATCCTTGGGAACAGCTGAAATACAGCTTAGCCTGCATTCCTATGGCCAGTCATTCAAAACAGAAACTAAAGGATTTAGCTAACTGCTGCTTATTTTTTTTTTTCATAAGCCTGCATGTCCTTGCAGATCATTCACAAAGGGCTGCACATTTATATTTCCTGTTGACATCCTTTGAAAGGGAGAATGCCAATGGAAATTGGATCTTTTAATCAACAATTTTTGTGGACAGCAAGTCGGATGAAAATTCATGAAGGATTAAATTCTATCGTTGTGACCTTGAACTAAGAGCACAAGAAAGGAGAATGCTGTTAACTTAGGCAGGAAAGATTGGTAATTACTTCATGTGTTGGTGTTTCCAAGTCAGTAGAAATTTCACGCAAAATTTCAGATACTCAAAGGAAAGAATATAAAACAAAATCAGGATTGTCAGCCAAGAAAATAAAAAAAAGCATCACCTATGAAATCAGCCTTGAAAGCTTCCTCAATTTCTAGAATAAATAAGACCCCACAGATCAGAAACCGCAGATCAAAACTGATATAAAGTCCTTCATAAAGCTCATAATTTATTTTTTTAATACTTCTAAGAGCAGGTGGGAGAACACAGCAGAGTGCAGCTCTACAGAGGGGAAGAGAGAGCTCACCTTGCACTCATCAAGCCACCTCAGGATCAGTGACAGGGGTGCAAACACTGCAGGTATATTGGAACAGTACTCCAGGCATACTGAATATTCCTGCTGTGAAACTGGCACAAGCACTGCTCAGAGGCAGCTCCAGAATCCCTGTGCAGCGCTGCGCTCTGCCGTGTAGATGTGCCCTGAGGCACTACCGGAGAAAAAATGACGGATCCTGCTCCTGCTTACGGCATTGCCTTCCCTGTAGAGCAACGTGAGCTGGGACTCCTGTGCCAGCAGCTGCTGCTGAAAGCCCAGTCTCTCCTGCCCAGTCACTTCAACGTAGCCTCAAGAATTTCATTAACATATTAATCTGCATTTAGAGAGCTGCCCTTGCTTAAGAGCCAGAGGAAGTGATTACAAGGGCTGAGGAATTCATGTGTGGTGGAAGGAGAGGCACTAGATCTGGAAGCAGGTAGAGCAATCACCTAGAGGATGACCACAAGTAACTCCTGTGTGCAACCTCCCCCCACTTCTATCCCTCTTTGGGTGATGTCCCATGCACATCTTGATGCTCTTTTCCTTGGAATTCTGCCATTGCTGCCAAAAGGCTTCTTCTCCCCCTAGATCTTCCATCACCAATATCTGCTGCTGCTCCTACCCCAAAGTGGGAAGGCCCAAAGACGGTTTCCATCAGCTTTGCATCAATAGGGGCTTCCTGCCACAGTGGTAACTCTCAGGTGGCACTTCATGCCTGGAATCCAATGTATAAGTGCCATAAACCCACCCAGGAGCTGCCTTCAGAACCTCCTATAATTAACTGTTGCCGCTATAAGTTTAGACAAACCCAGGAAATCACATGCAAAATTCTGTCTCATTTGCTATCTAATCATCTTCCATCTAGGTTCTTACACCACACACATTGCTGTGGTATCTGAGCATCTTGGTGCCTGGATGCAAGTCAGACAAACCCTCTTCAAGCTAGCTAAGCTGCAGTCCTGACACTTCTACACTCTTTTGCAGCCAACACTTTTGCTATGAGCAAACTGCAAAGAAGCTTCTTCAAAGATTTGCTGAACGTACCAGCTTCTCCTGTCTTCCTTTCCCAGATAATGTAAGGTTGGGAAATTTGCCAAGCATCATGCTAAACTGAAAGAGACATTCAAATTGCAGTGAGTGCATGAGCCAAGGGAGCCCAGCCTGCCAGAATGTTATTGTAGTGTTCTCAAGAAGGTCTCACTCAGCATTAAGACTTCATTTCATTGTGTGCTTATCTGTCTGATTAGGAGATGCTCCACTGGAGACCAGAAAGTCATTGCTTCCTTAATATTAAATACAAGTGTCTCAGCCAGCCACAAATAATTTGTTAGCTTCAAACTTTTGAGTCAGTTTTGTTTCTTTTTCTTTTAAGATTGGAGGTGTTTGATCCTGAGGTTATCGTCACTTGAAACAGAACTTCTGCTTTCAAGAAGATTTTAGATATACCCTTTCCTGATGACCATGCAATCGAAGCTAGAACACAGACAGAGACCAGCCATCAAAAAGGTGATTTAAAAAAGGTGTATTATTTCTGGATGAGAAATAATAGATACTGGTTTGATTGATTTAAGTAAGGGAAAAGTTCAGAGCTTATCTTCACTCTTAACAGTAAAGAAGCAATCCTCCCCCCAGGAGGAACCATTTATACTGATATCAAAGTGTATTCTGACTCATTAACTGAAATACGTTGTGCTGGTGGGAGACAGTTATATCAGCAAGATTTTGTCTACAGAAGGGTTTGCACCAGTATAACTTATGTCCATAAAAAAGTCAGATGTATCAGCAACACGGGCTCACTGTATAGTGCAAACCAGGCATGAAATATTGGGAAGAATTTGTAGACCAATGCTTTGGGCTATTTTACATATCTGTGTTGTAAAAGTTCCTGTATGTCCATAGTGAGAGCAGTTAAAATACAAAGACCCTCAACCTCCATCTAGAGCAACACAAGCATCAAGAAACTAAAAGAAAACCAAACCGCCTTCCTTTTTTAGGTCATTTACTCCCACAACTTTAGCCATAGAGCTGGGGGGAGGGGGGTGAGGGAAAGAAGCGGAACTGAGCTGGTAATCACAGCATTAAGTTGATTTGACTATTAGAAAACTTTAATTTCAATGTTCCCCATAGGGTTTCTGTTATTCATTTCCTTATTTACTTCTTGAGCCTATTTAATACTTTGACCTGAAGGAAGAAGAATTTGTACAAGCAAGAAGATTAAAGGTTTAAATTAGTTAAAGATGAAACAAATCTATTGATTCATTGAAGGCCAGTGTTCTCAGTGTTGCCAGTGATACTATCATGTATTGAACTGTTAATATGCTTGAAGAAAAAAGACATTTTCAAGCACAGGTTATAGATGGCTTTTGATTGGAAAAAAATACACTGCTACTTTGCATTTTTTGCCCAATGTTTTCTGTCCCATCCAAATGGTCCTTCCACACAGGAAAGAACCATGTAAGGGTCAGTGAGTCTCTTCTCATGCCAACCTGATCCTGTATGTTTCAGTCTAATTTTGCCATCTGTGTACACTCCAAAACTGTACTTCTGAATCTGCAATCCTTTCACACACTGGGGGCTTTTTATATGCTTTGCTCATGTAATCACTTTCCTGCTGGTGTGTGTTTCTTCTGCCATTTCTTCTGTGATTCCTTCTTCCTCTGGCTGTTTAACCTTACTACCTTCATTAGTTCTCCTTTCACTATTCACTTTCAGGCATTCAGTGCTGCCTTGCAGAGTTTCCACAAAACAGTTGTCCACACACAAGTTATGCCTTTCCTTGATGGTATATTGCTTACTCCTGCCCATGGAGCAGAAGTTCGTGGAGACAAATACATGATTGTCATTGTGCCAGCTAATCATGCTTGAGCCGTGGTCCCAGCAGGTTTTAACTGCAGCTGGCTGCGACCACGCTGAGCATAGCCTAGGTGGATGTAATTGCCAAGTCACCTCAGGCATTGTGCCAAAGGGACTCTTGAAGGTTGTGCTGTGACACAGCGGTAGCCTGCAGCGAGACCAGCCCTCACTAGTACTCAATGATAGCTCAAGACCCACTTTGTGTCTCGAATAAACCCAAGTCTAGAGGCGATGTTCCTCTAGAAGCAAGCAGGGGTCGGGTAGGAATGTTTAAAACAAGGCTTAGTCCAACACCAGTTGTGTCAGGTTTGCTGTGAAGCCAACAGAAAACCATGCTCAGAAAGCAGGGACACCTGGGCACTGTACAGCTGGAGACCTGCATGCAAAAACCTCCTCTGTGGAAGGCACAGAACACCTGTATGATTTATCAAGGAGCCAGCAGTGGCTGAGCCGTATGAGAAGTTCTCTGAAGGCTTTCACAGTCTTGGGAGGAGGAGCAGCTCATAAAGCTGTGTTTATTACTTCACCTCTGGCCAATTTTTAAGGGTAGATTTAGGAGGAGGAAGATGAAGTTGCTCTTTGTTGAATTTTTACATGTTAAAATACATACTTATGTCACAGAGGTTAAAGAAAACAAAAAGAGCATCACCTCGAAGAGGTGAAAGTTTGATCCCTGAACTGCCATATCAAATTAGGTTCCTGGTACACCCAAGCGTTAGTAGTCAGTGAGTTAGCTATAATCAGTTTGTGATTAATACCTGAGCTAAGAGTAGTTTCTTCCTTCTGTCTCTCACTTTTCAAGTGTTAAGAAAATTGCTCTTCTAATTTGTGTGCCTCCTGATCTATTTGGCCAGGCTGAGGGGAGTAGCCCAAGTCCCCATTACCACAAATTTGCTAACAATTCTTTTGAGTTCAACAATGCTCATTCTGTTTCCTTTTCTTAAGCTGGATATTAGTAACTAAGACCTGCTAATGTCCTTACTTTTCAAAAGTTGTAAAAATGCTTTGGAATTCCTACTTTAGCATTTATTTATTTGTCTTTAGAGATTCAGTTGCACAGCCCTTCCCACTTACAGTTCAGCTAAATAATGTTCATGTTATCCTTCTATACAGGAGTATCTCCTCTGCCTCTGCAGCCCAGTCTTTCTTTCCTGAACAGTTTGTAGGTAGATAATTATGTTGTTCCACTACATTTCCCTACCACCCATTGCTACTAAAATCATCCTCCATGGCAAAATACTCTGATTGTTCTTCTGCTTTTAAGCTTGTTACATTTGTCTAAATAGTTACGCTACTTGACTCCTTTTTCTGATACCTTCCCAGTTTTCCTGAATTCCCTTTTAAACATTTACCAAAATTACGACTCTCCGATGGTCGTAATTGGCATCATGCTCTCTGAATTCACAAGACGCTGCCATATATACAGATGTCTTTAATAGACATATCTGACTAATATGTTCCCCAGATGCTCATAACTCCTGGCTTATTTGCACGATCTACTTCTGTTCTGGTCCTCTCCATTTTCTAAGCTCTCCTTCACTCAGTTACTGTACTCTCTATCTAACAAACTAAAACACCTCCTTGCACAGTCTGTTCTGGCCACACTGAGAATTGGCACAGATCTCACCACTTCATCAGACTTGCATATGAAACTGGGAACAGCTGAGCCAAAGCCATTTGCCCTGTCTTGGATCAGAGTTTTCTGTCTAGCCAAATGATGTTACTTCCCAGACAATTTCTCTTACTTACTGGTAAGAAAAGCTCATCCAGTGCCTCATGATATCCACTGATTTGGTTGAAATTAAGAAGTTTGCTGAGATCATGTTCGTCATGACCATATTCCTGGGGACAACTGTCTCATCAGTCTGATTCTGACTGGTGGCAAAAGCCAGCTTTAGCTGCAAAGAGTCACACTGTTTGCATCGGGAGAGTGGCTTCTTAAAGCAAAGCCTTGGCCAGCTTGTGCCTGAGAGCCACCCTTCCCCTCCCAGATGACCTTTCAGCTTCTGAGCTTCCTCAATTTGTCACAGCAATTTGTGGGACTTCAGAACATTTGAAAGTAAAGAAACAGAAGCTGTGTCAGATCAAGGGTCCTTAAGGTAAGATATTTTAACCAGTTCCATAGTCAAATAAGAGTTACTGGGTTTTTATCTACTGGCTTGTGTTAATAAAATGTTTGGCTTTTGGCTGGGTAAAACAGCTGTCAGTACTGTATGGCCCAAGTGAGTTCCTTTTCATTGACACTGTAATGTATCCCATTCACCTAAATCTTCAAAAAATATGCTTTCAAGTTAGATTCCTAAACACATGACTGGACACCTGAGTAGACTGAGCTTTGCATTGGGGACCTCCTGCCTTGGTGGTCTGAAGTTAGGCAGATGACAAGTATTGGAAGTCTTGGGCCGAGAAATACACTACACAAAGCTACAGTTTGGACGGGACAGAGGAAATCAGTTGAATTCCTGATCCCATTTCTAAAATGTTAATATTAAGCATTAATAATCATTGCACTGATAATAATTTAATTAAAGCTGATGGGATTTAAGAAATCTTTTCTGAAAATGATGTTTGAATCTTCTGCACTCTTTATTTGACAGGGCTCAGAGTAGAGCAGTAAGACTACAAGAACACAGAAAATTTTTCAATTAGGAGAGCACTGGAACAAGCCGTTTGGGAATGTAGCCATCTAGCTGAACAAGGAGTCAGTGAGTGACAGGGAGAGAGAACGTGCAGATGGAGATTCAGCACTCCTGCTCCTCATCATGCAAGAAATAGAGGGATTTCAATAACATAAGGAAGGACAGGAAATTCAAAGCTAGTAAGACAGCATACTTTTGCATGCCATCCTCAATTAGACCATCTTATTATATAAAGTATTTAAATTAGATAATTGCTACCGAATGCTTAGACGAGAGTTTAGTGAGCTTCAAAGAATAAGTAAATACTTCTACAGTAAACAAAAGCCATTAACAGTCCTAGATAATAGGAAGAGTAGCAATAATAGTAATGGTGGCAATAACAATAATAGTAATAATAGTTGTTATTATTATAATTATTATAATGAAAGGCTTTTGTTTGAAGGATTAAATAAATCTCTGATTTTTGGGATTAGTGTGCGATCTTCAAAAGGACTATACAAGACAGGGGGAAGGGTGGGAGATGTTATCCTAAATCTACCTCTTGGGGTATTTCTTTGCCTTCATTTGAAGCAGGTGGTGCCCAGCACAGGCACAGACACAGACACAGTGCTAGACTGATCATGATTCCAATAAAGGGGGACAATTTTAAATAATTATATATTATCCGAGCAGGGGATTTTTGTTTCCTTCAGTGTTTATAAAGACTTCCTTCTAATTTTTTTCATGTTCATCTAACAAAAAAGACTTTGATTGAGACAAAACCCATGGATTCCTAAAGTAAGAATTGCATAGAAATTTGAAAAAATTCTATACAAGCAAGATAGTACCTCTAAATTGAGAAAAAATTCCAGTATGTCTTTTTATCTGCAAAACTAATGGGATTGTTTAATATTAAAAAAACGCTGTAAGTTAAATGCAAGGCATAATGAAAGGCTGAGAAAAGAAGTACAAACCAGATTTTTAGAATGGGCAGGTTCTTAGGAGTATTTTCACAAACTATTTAATGAAAACTAAAAAGTAAACAGAAAAAAATAGGTTTTGTTTTAGTGCTTTATCCAAATGGAAGGAATAACAATTCAACATATAATGACAGTAACATAAAGGGAAGAGGCTGTATTTAAAAAAAAAAAAAAAGAGATAGCTCTGTTCCTTACTTAATTGAAAATAAAGCAAAAAACCCTGGTAACAATACAGAATTTAACCATGTGCCAGGGTATAAAATGCTACTGTTTACGTAGAGCTGCCTTCACTCCTTTGTCCAGCCACAGACACCGTGTCGGGTCAGTCATGGGTTTTTAACTGAATTAATCCCAGCAGGGGAGGACGCTCTTCCCGGCTGCTCTGAGGACCACCCCTGCATTCCCGCTCTGTTTGAGGCTGGAGGGAATGCTGGAAGAGGCCACAGAAGTATGGCTCATGGTGCTGGGGCAGAAAAGGATTCACCACGCCGTAGATGGGCAACTGGATCCCGTGGCTGGAGCCAGGGGCAGAGGGGCAGGCTGAGCACAGGTATCCTCATGGAAGGCCACCCAGAGGAGCAGGGACACAAACTGTCTCCTTCACATCGTGGTGCTACAGAAGACAGCAAAATCACATCTGTCTGCAGGACTTTATCAGTCTTTGCTTCTCCTCTACTCTCCCTAGAGGACTCCTCAGTTTATTTTTATTTCTCAGCCTTCCTTGAATCTCTTTCATTTCCTCCCTTGCTTAATTATGCAGTACTACATTATATAATTTAGACCGAAGTACGTGAACATTTTTAATGATATCAAGTCTTTTAAAACTGCTTCACGGAAGAGAATACAGCTTGTACACCTGTAGTGTGCCACAGGGTAACCTTTCTCATCATCAGCCGTGCTTCCCAAACTCCCCTCCCCCCTTCCCCAAGTACTTTCACTCACCCCTTTTCAGACCACTAAGCAACCACCACTGCCAATCACCCTTCACGCCCCATCCCACCACTTTCGCTCTCAGTCATTTGCCCACTGCCTGTGAATCTGTCAGGACTTACTTCACCAAACCATTACAGACGCCCACCCCTTCGTAATCACCTCCTGAACCCTTTCATGCGGGCAGGGATATTCATCAGTTGCTCAGCTACAGCTCTGGGGAACTCCTCTGGTGCTGCAGCCAATGCAAAAAATTCAGAGAGAGAGAGAGAGAGATTGGAAAGAACCAAGTGGTATGGGCACTAGGTGGGAAACTCCTCAGTCAGAAGTTTAAGCAGGTATGAGTGTCTCAGAACAGTTGTGGGGTGCAGGAAGCTCATCTGCTTGAAACACTTCTGTAACGCAGCAACTAGACCCAGAGGCAGGTCCCCTTCAGATCAGAAATTACAATGATTGAGAAAGAAACTCTTCCAGGTGATTCAGAGAAGCAGCCACCTAATGTGGCTATCCCCCACACTGCCCTCCAATGAAACCTCTCTTCCCGTCTGTTGAGCATACAGGGAAAGTCCTTGCCTACCTACCCGAACCAGAATCCCTCATTTAGTCTCTGTATCTCAGTGCACCATCTGAGGGTGGTGGTAACAAAGTGCTTGCCTGGGGCCCATGGAGTGGCGTTCCTGGAAGGTGAGTGCTCCAGCAGGTGTGCAGGATCACCCACGGTGGGAAATGACCTGCATGTGCGCAGAGCTGGGAAGTCCCCACAAAGGGGGTGTCCATGCCTGCTGAGATCAAGCACAGACACTCTTCTCTCTGTTTCTCTTGTAAAAAGGGTCATGGTATTTCCCTTTGGGAATTGTGTATTGTGGCAAGTCAACTTTTTAGCTGTGTTTATCTTAAGTGGTTTTATATTCCTGCATTAGTTTTCTATAGTAAAAGAAACTTCCATTTGCATATCTCCTCAGCTTTTGAGTAGAAAATGACAAGAAGAAGAAGAAATTTCTTAACAACTCTTCAACCTGAACACTACTTATCTTTTCTTTCAGCCTACTGTTGAATGAAGTACCATTTTGAGCTAAGGGAGGCACTATTTGACAGAACAAAACATACCTCTCTATGCCTGTAAAGCTCAAGAATATCTGGAAGGTACTACATTGAGATTTACTACCTTACAGAAATATTATGCAGAATCCAAAGATACTTTTCTCTGTAAATAAATCTAATGCCTAAACACTGAAGATATACATATATATATATGTATGTATGTATGTACAACAAGACGTGTGTGTATGTATGATGCTGACAGTCTGAAGAACTAAGTGAAAAATCAAGACCCATGCAAGGAAATTAAATCTAGTATTCTGTTTTCCCAGTTAACGACCATCCTCTAAAATAGTCTGGTTCATTAGCAGAGTCCACCACTGAGTGGTTACCGATGCAAAACATCCATCAAACACGTTGGAAAGGCTCAGTGCCAGAGCCTGCACTTCCTGTAAGCACCTGCTTCATCCACAGCCCTGAGGTCAACAGAAAGAGTTCCCAAGTTTTCATTTGACTTTGATCAGGTCCTTGACATCCTAAAGTGAACCTTCCCACCACTCAAAGAAAGAACCTCCCAGCTGTGAAAAGGACCCCAGAGTTCAGCTTGTTGTGTTACCAGGGGTGTGGGGGTAGTATCTGCACAGAGACCCGTCAGACCCTGGAAGAGAATGGTCTGGACCGTGCACTGAGGGTTTCAATTACGAGGTTCATTTAACCCAGAAAGCCTCCTGCTGCAGCAGGCCACAGATGTTTCGTTACTCTCCCTTGGTTCTTCCTATCTTGACAGACATCACAGAGAGACTGTGCATAATAAGGGTTTATTCGAGTTTTCCGCTCGGGACTGTGCCCTGACCCCAGGCCAGTGAAGAGCCGATCTCATTCCAGCTAGCAGATGCCTCTGTGAGATCTCAGAGTTCTTGTCCTTCACAAACACTTCTTAGTCCCGTCCATTGCCAATTAAATCTCCCTATTGTGATGCAAAGAATGATAGCAGCATTTTCTATGTCCACACACTGCCTAAACTGATAAAACGCTCAGTATATGTTAAGAATGTAAGTGTGCTCAGTCCATTCACAACACACAATAAGAGCACAATTCAATTAACTAATGCAATTCATATTTCATTAGGACAGAAGCTGTTTGTGACCTTAAACGGACAACAATTTCATGACGGCACTGCAGAATTTTAATTAGATAGGAAAATAACAAAGACAAATGAAACAGAGAGAAATCGCGCTGCCTGGCAGAATTGTTCCGAAGAACTTAAAAACAAAAGATACAGTTGTTCTTGCAAAGTTCTTCTCCTCCTTCCCCCTTACTAATGATGGAGAGAACAAAACATTATTGCCTTTCTTTGCCTTTTATTTGTAGAGAAGGCTGGTTGTCTCAGCATTGGTTGTATGTACCTGGTATGGCACCAAAAGGCACAGGGAAGAGAAGTCCAAGGGCCTGGTTTAGCTTTTGTTCATGGGTACCTAAGTGAAGAGCAGTTCCTCCAAGAAGAATAATTTTTGTATCAGTTTTTCAAAAAAGGCACAAATATTGGGCCCTAAAATCATTTGAGAAGGAAAGTGGTAAACTAACCAACAACAGACATGATTGATAAAATTGTTAGTAATATTAGGACAAAATAACACACAAAATCACAGTATTTGATTAAAGCAGAGAAGGATTCCAATATTAAGCTGTGATTGCTGTAATATTTCTTTTTGAGCTACTCTTAAGAAAATGAGAAGAGATTAACAAGGTTAGTTATTACGGTCCTGTAGTAATTTCATCCTTAATCCAAAGTATTACCATATATGCTGACCCCTGTGTGAGAAAAATGGCTCCTTACAATCTATAATTCAGTTTCATTATTTTACTATATATTGCCAAAACTGTATCTCGTCTTACAGAATTGTAAAAGGATGAGATCCTTCAGTTTTTAGGTACTGCATTTAAAGAGATAACAGAAGGATGAAACTATCAGATCAGAGTTCACGGTCTGCAGAACAGGCTCCCCCTGCCCCCTCCTTCCTAGACTATGATTTATGTTTTAAAGATAAAAACAGTAAATACATTTTGTACAAAGCTGGCCAGATTTTGTGTCAAAGGCAAGATGCTGAATAGGAAGCAGTTGGATGTGTAGCAAGATGTGTCTGTTTAATCAGGATATTTGTTGATCTGGGTCAGTAACAGGATGGTTGTTTGTCCCTGGCCAGTGGGTGGCAATGGCAGCAAATGGCTTATAGTAGACAAGGATTGATTTTGATAAACATGTCCAGATGGGAATGATTTAAATCAGTAAATATATTGCTCCGTATAAAGAGATATTTCAAAATTAATTTTAAACCAATGTTTGCATCTACAAGTCACTAGATCCTACGTATACACTCTTAAAATAATATTTGAACCAGAGGAATAACCAATAAAGAAGAAGGAAAATAGCTTTGCCTTCTCTCATCGTAACACCTCCAATGCTTTATTTCTTCATGATATATTAGATCAAAGCCCTGTTGTCTGTATATTAATAATATTAAGTAGTGCTTTTCTCAAACTTATTGTGATCTGAAGCTAGTTTTACTGGGAGAGATGAAGTTAATTTGTTGTCAGTCTTGACAAATAAGTTTTTAATGCAATGAAAGTATCGTAACAGCTGCGAAATGAGAGAGACCATAAAAAGGGAGTTTCCAGAACTCACTGATATTAGCTGTTCACCCATACATTCCCTTCCTCTCAAGTTTCAAGATGAGATTATTATAAAAACAGGCTGATTTGTCACAAAAAAAAAAAAAGAAAAAAGAAAAAAAGAAACTGTCTGAACAAATCTGCAAATAAACCAGCTTGGGGGAATTCCCATGTGTGTGTCTGACCTCCATGATCAAAATAAGGCATCCTCAACCCGACAGAAAATTCTGCTATTTTTTAGTACTTAAGTCTTCACCTGATGGGGTATCTGGGCATCACAGCTCATGCTCCAGGAAAGCTGTGCTTTAACTGTGGTGTGCCCAGCCTGTGCCAGACCCCTCGGGCCAGAGAGGTGACTGCTCAGGGATGAGCAGTTCTGTGGGAAGCAGGGTGGTGGCCACTGCTGGCCACGCCGTCAGCGCCTCACCCAGCCCCTGAGCACCGCACGGAGTCCCCACACCATGGAGAAGCTGGGCCCAGGCTATTTATCTGTCATAAGTGCAGCCAGTTGTGCACCAAAATTGCTCTGGACAGCTTCCTTTTTATTTTTTTCCTGTTAAGTTTTTGGCTTGGCTGATGGAGGACGGAGAGGAAATGCATCCCAGCAAAACTGCCTCTCTTGGATTTGCGGGGGCCTTGTTCCAGTCTGCTTGCTGGCCTTGGGCTGACTATGAGCTGCGATTGTTTTTTTTTTTTTTAGCCTTTCCTACACTTAAATTTACAAATCTGATGCCAGATTCTTTTTTTTCCCTTACAGTACTGCAAAATTGGAATCACCCCGCAGCCATTCTGGGATCTGCTTTGCATGGCTAGAGATGCCACCGACAGCTTTTAGATAGGAGGAAGCTGAGGCTAAAGAGCAGAGAATATTTCTTGCCCTATATTGTTCTTGAAGACTATTTCTGGCACACAGGAAGGTCTCAAAAAAATTACCATCAAACTCATTTTAGCTAATTCCATACGTGACTTGAAGTACTCCAGAGGTGCGTGTCAAGCCTCGGAGAACTGATGGCAAGTTTCACTCCCTGGTTAGACATAGAAATAAATATATGACACTCTAGGGGTTGCCTGGAAATGCTTTTCTTATAAACAGAGGGGAAAACAGCCTTCAAATGATACATGAGAAAATTAAAAGGAGTTGGTCCAAATATTGTACTCTAAAATGAACACTTTGATAATCATAACAATGTGGTTTGAAAAGCATCACTTTAAAAGGTCAGCTATACCACCCTCTTGACTGCACATTGAAAGCATAGCGGATATATTGAGTCATACATATTGTTCATTGTCATTTGCATTTGGTGAAATCCCTGCATTTTACCCAATTTAGTAAGCCAGCACCGCCTCGGACTCCCTTGGCAATACCTCTAAATGCAGTTACTGTTTGTTGGGCTAAAACAACATCTTGTCCCATCCTACACCAGTAAATCACTCTTCGGTCTTTTGATCAATGTTTGCCTTTTCAAGCCTGTGAGTCATTTTGCATTAATGGAAAGAGAGGGAGTGACACACGACAGCAGTGTGGGTATTTTGAGCTGCACCTCTGGGATACTTTTGTGCACGTTGTTCTGAACAAAATGACCATCTGTATCAGTTTGCTGGCAGCCACTAGTGCATCAAAAGATCTGACTTCCTATCTTTGTGGATGAAGACTGGCTTAATTCTACAAACACCACGCAGAGACGTCAGACGAGATGTCATGAAAAGGCCTTACTGAAATCCAGCACACTTTTTGCAACCCAGCCTTTTTTTCCTAAAACTGTCCTCAGGATCTGACCTCATAGCCTTTTCCATATTTTTTTGCACATCACCCATCACTGTTTTGGGACTGTTCAACTTCCCAATAGTCACGTCAGTGATGTTTCCAACCAGAATACAGCGGAAGCTGTCCTCACCCTTCCGGGGGCTACACCTGAAGAGTAAGCAAATTTTGTGGGTGTTTAAGCCTTTTCTAATTTTCTATGAGCAATGTGAAAATGACTCATTCCTGCTTTGGCTGGAATATATAATTGGTAAACATTGGTGGGGAGCAATATTTCTAATTTTGTAAACATAAACAGTACATAATGCACCAACTCTTTGGTCCTGTTATTGATGGGTGTTTTTTGTGGGAAAGGCAGGGCAGGGGCTCAGCCTCACAGCTGGGCAGGTTTGGTAGCTACAGTCAATAGCAACTATGGGGGGAACCAAGAACTGTCCAGCAACAAGGAGACTAGGAGAAGGTGGGGGAAAGGAACAGAGGCACCTTCCCATCATAGCACTGATTGAGGCTTTAAAACCATTTAAAATAAAAAATTCCACTCACAAAGATGCATGGATATGCAAAGCAACATGGAGCCTAATCCAAAGATCACCACAGGCACAAGAAGATTCAGGAAGGAAAAGTCATGGATGTTCTGGATTGAGTTCTGCAGGGAGGACAGTCAAAACACATGTCCCTGCAACACACAGACTAGTTTAAAACTAGCTGGTTTGCTGATTGAAGGAGAATTTAGATTGATTGTGTAAAAACACATATATATCACGCAGAAATTCATCAGGAAAGAAGTTGCTTTAAAGTGCATTTATAAAACCTAAAACTTCTATAGCGCCTTCAAAATCATAATGTTGCTAATAATGATTTTTGTTAGTATTCAATATACACTCTCCATCCAAGAAGGTATGCAAGTCATATGCCTTTCCTTGTCCCTGATGTGGACGAAAAGACCAATGCTCAGAGGGTTTCATTTGGACCCCTAACCCAACTGTACAAGCAATTCGGATGGAAAATCTGGAACAGAAACCCCCAATGACTTGCCGCCTCTCTCCATCAACTACCAGAAGGAGCCCACAGGCTGCTGAGGGTCACCTGTGTGTGTCCTCCCATTTTGCTACTCTTGCTGGACTGGGGCCACCGGGCTGCCATGCCCAGCACTCTGGTCTCCCCAGTTATCCACCCACTGGCTTCCCAGTCCCAGCTGAGGATTCATCTCACACAGCATTGCTCCGCTGCTGCTGGGCCACAAAGTTTCTTTGAGATTCAGCACGTCTCCAGTGACGCCTGTTCAGAGTTACCCGCTGATGAGTAATAGCATGTAAAAGTCAATTACATTCATATTCACAGAGCTGCTACTTAAAATGTTAACGATGAAGAAACTTGCCCTACAGGAATGACGATGGGGGCAAACTTTTATTAGCCCCGCATGAGCTTGTATCTGTTTTAAATGTTGCATTGTCCCAGGGAAAGAAGTGCCATTGTTAACAGCATTGGAGGCAGTCAGCTGCACCCAATTTAAAATTAAAAGGGGAAGAAAAAATAAATGAAAAGGGAAAAAAAACAAGGGTCTGCCTGATGCACTGTAGTATGGCAGGCTATGGTAACTTGCCCCAGAAACTTTTTATTGAATCCAGCCTTTCACTACAAAAGAATTCATTAACTGCTTCATGATGCAAAGTCTGCTAAAGACATTATCCTCACTGCCCAGCACAAGGCTGCTCCCATGCACCGTGAGCACTGCTTTCACTGATCACTTCTGAGTCCAAGGTCACATCTACGAGTCAATGTAATCCAGTCCTGGGCACCAATGGGATGTCCTTGCTTCCAACTCGAGATGGCTCCACATCTCTTCCCACTCTAGCCCTGCTCAGTTCTGGAGAAGGCAGACCATTAGGTGCAAAGTTGCTGTTTAAATCAGCTGGTGTTTAGTCTCTTGTGGGCTGAACTTCCTCCCCTCTCTGCACAAGGACTACCAGTGGTGCACGAAACCCTTCTCCTGCCTTCCCCAGCATACCACCTGTGCCACACATGCGTTGCACAAATGGCACAAACCCCACCGTGCCAACCACCAGTTCAATTCCATATGGCTAGGTACTCCCACCCCTGGGGCAGTGCAGGATCTACTCTAATGAAGTTATCCCAGTGTAAAAACTCCACAAACAATAATGCTACATGAATGTCGTCTCTGTTTCTGGGGGAACCCCACCTTTGAAAATGTTCTTTTATGGGCCTTAAAAAAGGCTGGGGCAAGAGGAGCCAGCGTGACTGGGAACTCCAAGAATCTTCTCGTCAGTTTATGATTTCCATTCTCTATCAGCCAGTTTGCACTTCACTGATGCATGTGGTGCTGAAAGAGATGCACTAGTGGATGTTTGTTATATTTATGAACCAGGTGGCCCTGACTGCCCCAATTACACTCGCTGCCTTCCATTCATCACGCCGCCTTAATGAACAGAGAGGCTGGCGGATGTCAAACAACCAGCCAGAAGAAACAAAAGAGAAGCCAGGCGCAGTGTCACCCGGCTTGAACCAGCCCACCGGTACCTCTCACGTGGCTGGATCCATTCAGCTTCCCTGCAAATCCCAGTGTGAATGAACCACAGCCACTGCAGAGCAAACAGATAAGAGTCCGGAGGAAGTGATCAATATATTTAGATAAGGCGTAACAAGAATACGCAGCAACCTGCCCCCTTTTCCATGCTTGGATAAAGAGGAGAGGAAAATAAAAATCCCTGTATTGGCTGCTTCAGGCTGCGTGATTCTTTGACGCTGTGGTTAATCGACACCACCGTAACCATGGAGTTAGCCTAAGTTCAGGATAACACGGCAGCTTTAATAAGAAACTCAAGCACAGAAATACAGTTGGAAAGTCCTAGTTCTCCTCGGCAAATTAATCTTTTGAACTCAGCTCAGCCACCTGCACCTTCATGTTCACTGTTTTCACAAAGTAGATGCTAGAAGTGTAAAAATAATTCAAAATATGTTAGTCATGCTTGAGATGGTCAAATGAAGATTAAATAAAAACCCAACAGCTTAAGAGAATGTGAAGGGACATTAAAAGATATGTAAATATTTATCTTAATTTTATAGCCGTATGCTAAATACTGTACTTTTTTTTCCTCAAACATTGATTCCAGTGCTCATTAATTGGAATTTCTTCAACTCTGAAAAGGACCTTTATGGGATTGAGAAAAGAAAAACTAGGACAGCACTGAATATGAACTAGTTTCTGAGACAAGAGCCACTTACGTGACCAAGACTGTGCTCAATTGCCTTTGCTGTTTTCTTGCAGAGAAGCAGCTGAGCAGTTTTAAATAATGGAAGAAAAGGGTCTCTTTATAGAATAAGCTGGAAATGAGACTCTACCTGCAGAGGCTGAGCACACAGCCAGTCTTCCTCTGGGTTCACTTTAGTTTGAGTTTATTACAAAGCTAAGTTCTCAAGCTGAAAATAATGTTTCTCAAGCTGAGAGTTAGTTTTTGCTAACTAGGGTATAGTTCAGCAAAGAGAGTATAGCTCATCTTTTTCTTCTCTAAATGACATATATATAAAGACACATGTAGGGACACACAGGACAGAAAGAGCAAGCCTGTCTTTATAAAATCCCCTCTTTTTTCAGCTGTGTCAAATTCATAATACAATGCAAAACCAAGGTCTAGAGAAGAGTATTTTGAGACCTGTTTAGTTTCCAGGGGACTTTTTCCTTACAGATAAAATAAAGACAGTGAGCTTACCTGTGTCTTGGGTAAGAATCTCTTACTTTTCTGTGACTATATTTCTGTGACTATAAGTCTGTAAGACAAAGTGTTTGGCATAGGAAGTTCACCAATTACACAGACTGTTGTTAATGAGATTTTACAGAAAAACTTTAAAAATTGCTTTTGGGAAAAAAAACCCCATCCCATTAACATTGTGTAGCATTCATGTTTGTTCAAATGTATTTTTTGTAAGCACACACTGTATTACCCACCAGAAAAAAAATTCAACCAAGCTGCATCCCAACACTGAAGTGCAAGGCATGTACATGGGTCTCTCCTTCTGCTCTGTTCCTTTAAAAACAATTTCTCCTCACTTTGCTCAGGTACTTTATTTATAGCCCGGCCCAAACTTTCAACTGCAGTTTTAGCTTCAGTTTTCATCCACTGAGTCCAGTAGATTTCAAGTGCTGTTTTGGCCTATGAGGTGTCCAGTGTCCATCCCTTACACAGACTTACCTCTTGGCAGCTGGCAACAAGGAACCCTTCAATGCCAACGGCTTACAGCAGAAAAACAAAGTGATTTGTACCTTGTACCTTAGCTGTCATCTCACCCATGCCAGCCCCAAATTTAAGCAACCCCTCTCAGTCACCATGAGCATTGATGTCATATTTTTTTAGGTCTCTAAGTGCTGGCTGCCTATGTGGCTTTGCTCTGGCTTGATCTGGTATGCATCTACACAGATCACTTTCAAGATCAGGCCTTACAAAAAAAGGACTTGCATAATCCTGATGCTACTACTCCCAAGAAAAAAGGTCTGTTCTCTCCCTTGATCACTGCAAGGAGTGTAACATGACCTGCAAGACCACTCTATAAAAGAGCATCTATTTTCAAGTGCATCTCTTCCCTACTGAAGGTATTCCATTTTGGTTTAAGTATTTAAAATTAGTGCCTGGAAGATGATGAATCCCACATCTTATGTCTGGACCAGCATGAGCCTGCAGTCAATTTGCAGTGGTGTCTAATACAGTTATTGCAGGCAAAATGAAACAGTATCAAGAGGACATTACATAGATGTGGGCTTACTACATAATTCAGGGCCATGGGAAGATTCCTCAGGGATGGCCACTGCAGCCCTCAACAATTTCTTTGTGAAGACCAGACCAATGCATGTTGCTTATGCTTCCAGATTGCAGGATGTAACATTCACAGTAATTATAACCCTAGCATTTGGATTTGTATCAGAAAAAAAGCAGCTCATTGCCAAGTGTAATTGTAAATACTACTTACATTTTTGCAAAGCCTAAGCCAACAGATAGATCCCTACAATCCAGAAAATGCTGAGCTACAATGTTCCTGATGTGCCTGCTAGAGCCAGGGATGCCGTAATACCATGATGTTACACTGCAATCATGCATTTTTCCCCCCTGAACATTTACTTTAATGAATCCTAAATTATCTGCAGGCATAGTAATGATACCAATTGTCTTTTCCATCACCTAAGATGGGCACACTATCACCTGTTTGAGCTAAGAGTGTGCACAAGGCTGGGGTTTTTTCCCCAGCTCAAAAATAAAGTCTAGCAGAAAGTACTGCAGAATGACCAACAGCTGTGACAGTGTCTAGTTAGCAAAAACTAACTCTCAGCTTGAGAAGCACTATTTTCAGCTTGAGAAGCACTGTTTCCAGTCAGGTGGGGATTCATGGGGCAATTCCCACGCTGACTGAGACACTGACTCCTTAGAAAGGAAGAAGTAGCATCAAACTGGTGAGACATAGAGGCATGCAAGAGAATGTCTTGTAGAAAGGACAAAGTTATCCACTAGCCCTTCTGCCTCCAAGCCACCTGCAATCCTGAGAACATCCCCCTACACCTCTTTCATAGGGCAAAACAATGAGCAAAAACAAACAAAAAACTCCAACCCAAACAAAAGCACAAGGAACAAACTTGACTGCATCTTGAGAGAGGCAGAGTGGGATATCATACACAGAGACCTTGAGAGCAGCTTGCCTTGTGCAGGTGCAAAGTGCTCCTCTCCCCTGCCCATGCTGGGAGTCATTTCCAGGGGCTGCCCAGCTGGTTATGTGCTACTACCTGCAGCTAAAGAGCCCCATGCTGAAGTGAATCTTAACTGCACAGCCCGGACGCTCTGCATCTGTTCAGCTTGGATGGGTTCAGTGGTTCAGTTAATGTAAGCTCAGGCTAGTCTGAGCCTGTTAAGTGCTCAATTAAGCCTGATCCACTGCACCTCTTTATTTTCCTCGTAGCTGGATTCTGTTTTTTCCATGACACAAGCATTTCCCTAACCTTTTGGAAAAGGCATTTAGCTGAAAAGCACAGAGTAGTAGGAAGTTGTTTGCTTTTGGTATGCTGTGACAGAAATAAAGTCAACATGATAGATTAGTACTGAGTGAGCGGAAGTTATTTTTCCCAAGATGTCACACCTGTGTTTCAGAAATGATAGATCTCGACCATTGAATAAAGCACCAGCAAACTCACCAAAATATACATCATGTATAGCAAAACAAATGCCATAAAGAAGTGTGCTACAAGCTCTTGCTGAGGTCTGCAAAGCCCAATAAACCTTTGCTTGTCACAGTGCAGAGCAGCGTTTACAGCATGCAGAGGAAATCATGTCTCCACCACAAGAACATGTGTCTGGACTTAAAACTAGGTGAATGGATCAGATTTTCATCTGGTGTAAGTCAGAAAAGCTACAGAGATTTCAGTCAGGTTTTAGATGATTACTCCTAATGAGCTCTTGTTCCATGATGTCTGCAGAGACACTTGGTTTACAAGGCCACAGCTTTGAAAATTCATAATCTTCCTTTTAGGCTTTTCCATCAGGAATTCCTTATACAGATTTGTTGTTTGATCCTCCACAGGAGCAAAAAACTTGAATAACTCCTCTCTCATTTGACTACTGCTGACAAATTGACACAGGCACCAAAATTAAAACTCTGTTCAATTCAATTTGGCAATAAAAGAAGAACCTGCTTAGGGGTTGGGGAGGTGGGGCTAAAAATAAAGCCCACACAGCAGATTGCCTCCAGCAGCTCTCACAGGTCCTACGGGCTCCTATGACACAGACAAACTGCATCTCCCGAAGCAGGGATGACAGGGAGTTTCCCTTGAGAGCTGTAGCTGTAGTTTATGAACGTGCAACTTCATTAGCAGCCGGTGACCCCATTAGACGGGGCTCTTAATTTCTTGGCTTGGACAAAACTCTCCAGGGATCATCACAGCTGTACGCTGCGCACAGAGATCTCATTGCTGGGGCAATGAAGATGGCTTTCAAAGTCACCTTGAGAAAAGCTCAGTGATTCAGAGATCATCCTGTGGATTCACAGAAAATAAAGTGTTTAATTTCAGGTTTTGCCGAATCAAATCGCTGTAACTTGTAGGAAATCCACTCGAACTCCCAGGTGAGGAGATGACACTGAAAATCACATGAAACCTAACAAGGTGCCTCTTTCTATAATTAGGGGAGAAGGACGAGACTTTTTGTTTCTAGCATTGCTTCACACTGTGGGGTTTTTTTGAGAAAAAAAATGAAAAACAGGAGGAAAGCTCATAAGCAGCTGATGACCTGCTCCATGTAGAACAGTTACAGAGGAGCAACTGTGCTCTTCACAAAGGACTTTTGATGTAGGCAGCAGGCCATGATTTTAGACGGGCTGGGTTTGCGGGGTGGTGATGTCAGGCCCAAACTCTTTTGTCAGTAATCTCAAACCACGACAGACCTCAGAGTTCTGAGGGTGTTTGGGAAGCCCTCAGCACTATCTGGATAGCTGGGGGATGTTGTTGAGAGCCAGCACTGTCTTACCTTACCTTTACAAAACAGAGGAGAGGGAATAAATGACCCTGCAACTAGGGGTCCTAGTGGGATGGATGGATGGATGGATGGATGGATGGATGGATGGATGGATGGATGGATGGATGGATGGATGGATGGATGGATGGATGGATGGATGGATGGATGGATGGATGGATGGATGGATGGATGGATGGAGCAAACTCAGCGTATCAGGCACTAAGACTAGGAAGACAGCAGAGATTCAGGTATCTACTGAGAAGAAAGGAGCTGTGAGAACAGCGCGGAAGGAAAGGTCATTCTGATGTCATGTTTTTCAGTATTCAAATCTGTCGGGTCACAGAGGCTTTCAAACAGCCTGTAATGCTTTAAGCTGAATTGTTCAATTAAGAACTGCTTACAGCTTCGATCCGAGTTTAAATTTTGTCTGGAGGCATAAGCAACAGCAGTAGTGTTCAGCAAAAGCCGCAGTGAAAAGAAGACGTGGTGTTCTAGAGGAGTTTAAACAGTGTGCTCTGGCTCATCCTGTAAGGTTCTCACATCTGTTTTGGAGAGAAATGGGATATATATATGTTGTCATTAGTACATGCCATATCAACTGCAGTTCCTAATGCGTTCGTCTGGCACGATTTTCTGCTCCTTTCCTTAAAATCTCCTTTTATGGCTGCCATGCAGTAGATCTGTTATTTTTAAACTACTGCATTTTTTTTCTCTTAATACTCATCTGATTGTTCAAAGCCCAACCATGGACTCTCAAAATACACATCTGCATTTTTCCACAGCTTCATGCTGAGTTCAATCTAGATTTTTATCAGCAGAAGGATTTCAGCCTGGGAGGTTTCATGGCTTCAGCCCCAGTGGTTACAGGTGGGAAGTGTTGATTCATGAGCAAGCAAGTTCGAAGGCTGCAAAACAACCTCCTGCCATGGCACCGAGGCTGAGCAATGAGCTATCTGCTGTACTGGAGTTTCCAGAGAAAGGCATTTTTCAAGGTGTATCAGCAGTCTTGAAATGCTGCTAAGAGTGAAGGGTAGTTTTTTAAACTGCCCCAAACTCTCTCTTTGTCCCACTTTTGTGCTGTTGTTCTACTCAGGAAATTTCTTTTTGTTGTTGGTTTCTTAATGTCGACGCTTTCATTTAAGAGAGCTGCTCTTCAAGGCAGGACCGTGGCTGATGCAGAGTGGTTCAGCTCCACTGACTTTTCACTGGAGTTGTGCCAGCTTGCACCACCTGAGATAGAGCCCTCCCTGCATTTTCAGAATCAGATCTGCTGTATTTAGAAGCAAAAATCAATTTCAACAGTTTCTTAATCTTGTTAGCTCTATAAAATCATGCAGCAGAGCAGGGAATGGCAGCTGGCAGGCATCTGTTACAGAACAAATTTTACCAGTGAATGGAACATCTCCTCAACCATCTGTTTGTAATGTGTAGAGAGAAGAATTACCATCATTGGTGACTTCAGCCTCAGAGATATTTGCTGGAGATCTCATGCGGTCATTCAGAAAATACCTTAGACGGTCATGCACCCAGCACACTTGAGAGGAGTACTGACCTCATTCAGACGGACAAAAAGTAAAAAAAAGTTTACAGATTGAAGAATTAGCAGGTGGCTGTGCATAATGATGACCATATTAGGATCAAGTAGAATTAAACATCAACCACTGAAATGTATGAAATAAATTTAAATGCGTCAGTATCCCCGAACTTGACGTATTAGCGTAACTGAGGGGTAACAAAAATTAACAACAGAAATAATTGACAAAAAGATGGTTTTATAAAAAGACAGCCACAATTTCACAGGCAAATTCATGATGAAAAGCCTAAAACTACTAGTCTAGATAGAAAGGTATTTATACCAAAGAACATACAGAAGCAGGGTTAACACAAGTATAAAACAAGGGGGAAAACCAAAAAGACATATCCAGTTGGTAACGGATTTAGAAATAAGCACAGGAGCCTGGTGTGAAAAGCTGAATGCCTTTTTCCATGGTGCCAAGCCAGTGAAAGGTGCATGAAAGGCTTACCCATGGGGAAGCACCACATTTGGGAACCATGCATGAGACTGTTGGGGTAACACAGCATGGTACAGTGTTGTGTTTGTCCTGACTTGCCCTTCTATTTCCAGGCCCATAGGTAGCTTGGAACCTGCACATCACAGGTTCCCACACAGGAATGGCACAGCACGGTTTGGAAAGGTTCCAGAGCTTGGAGACACATGAGAAAGCTCAAGAGAGAATGACAAAAATGATCCAGGAGACAAGCCTACCACCATGATCCATCACCTGCACCTATCATCTGGAATATATTTCTGGGCACATCTGGGGACTCTTCATTTTCCCCTCCCTTTGTGGCTCCTAACACTGCAATATAAAACCTTTCAGGTTTAGCAAATGAACATGTGGGTGAAACTTATGCATGACACACAGGCATGTAGGCCAGGTGAGTTAAAAGCCAGTGTGTCCCTAACCTCTTCAGATCTAAGGAGACTCTTACTCTTTCCCACAGATCAGAAACAAGTTTAACTACCCTCTAGCAAGCTCATTTCCCAGCCAGGTTGCAGGTGGCAATGTAAGACCTACTCTCCATCTCAAGGCAGAAGGCATGCAAAGCTGCACTGGGGTTGGTCTGGTGGCTGAGGAACTGTGCCAGCCCTAACAAACACAAACTGAGAGGTATTTAGAGACAACTGCAGGTATCACATCATAAACAGATAACTTTTTACTTGGCTGTTTTGCAAAAACAAAGTCCAGTATTTACAAAGCTCTTTGTGAAGGCACATGAGCACTCCAAGGAACTTTGCTGACTCACTGAGCCTTTGCAGTGGAAGGAGAAGATAAGTTCTTAAGGAGCAGCATACGTGTGGCAGAGAGCTCTTAGATCAGCAGATGAGGATGTTTATGGCCACCAGAGCATCTGTCATTAGAGTGGAGCCTCTTTCCAAAGGAAAACAGTCAAAAGCAAGAGAGTTCAGCCATAGACTGTCAATAGTGACAACTCTGCAAGGAGAGAGAGTCTGGTGGGTGTTACAGGAAGAAGGGTACTCCCACTGGGCTGCTGTAATCCTAGGGTGGGCAGGGGGAAAGAGTAATGTATTTTAGCATCTGAAGGCTGGGAGGTTTTCCAATGAACTTAAAGGCTCATCAGCTGTAGACAAGGCACGGGTTGCACTGGGCCTGCAGCTAGTAAAACAAAATCCTGTGGCATGGAGATCCTGAGAAAGATTTCTTTCACATATCCAAGCAGAGGGTGCCACAACCACAGGCTTTCTAATCAGCCCCTGGCACCACACATGCCTACCACCTTGCCTTGGGAGAACCTTATTTATGACAGCCTCAAGCCTTGCAAGCTGCTGGCCTTTGAGTCTGGCCAAACCCGTGTGTGGGGCTGGAGTTTCTCTGCTTGGAGCAGAAGGAGTTTTAAACATTTAGGAAAAGACTTAGAGGAAATCAGCTGGCTAAGCGATGAGCTAAACCAGAGAAAATGTGGGAGACAAACCATGCCCTCACCCCAAGGCCAAAGTGTGGGGTTAACTCGGGATTGCAGAGCAATGCCTCTGTCCTCAGGGAGTTCAGACACATTTGGAAGCACTTACTTTCCTTCAAAGAAAAAAAAATATAACCCAGAGGCCTGTGCTTTCCTCTTCCTTCCAAAACTACTTCTCTGATCTAATCCAGGGGTCTGGGTTCACCCCACTCTGCAGGGATATGGGAAGACTGGGGATCATTCCTCTCCCAGCCCAAAGGGATTGCAGCCCACTATTTCACTTCATTTCAAACTCAACACCGTGGGTTTGAATATCCTGAGGAGAAAATGCATCAAGCCCCTCCTGCTGTAGTGTCTTCACATCTCATCAGCTAATTTGTTGAGACAGAGGGAGGAACAATCCCTACGATGGAACAGCAGATGCCCTCGCCCAGGAACAATTGCAAGATCCAGCATGAATGGCAACAAAGAATGGCTGCCCAAAAGTGCATCTGTTCCCCGCCACCATCCACTGGGGTAAGAGTGTTATAAAGATATCACTGCTGCTTGCAAACCCTGCCTGTCCACTATCCATCACTGGGGTAGCAGCAAACTGCAGATCCCCACACTCCCTGTGTGGTACCTTAGCCCATAGTAATCCTGTATTATTGCTGCAGCAGTCCCTTTACAGGTGTGCACACTGTGCTTTCTTTCCTTTGTTCAAAAAACAGCTGGAGCATTTAAAGGAAAATAATTTCTTTATCCTTTGCTTTTGCAAGTAGGATTTACCTTGTATCTAAAATGTTCTGTAGTACAGCAAGAAGGGAATGTAAAAGAACCTCCTGTAAAAATCATTAATTTTCATGTCTCTTTGAGAAAGCTCATTTTATATGTTTGTTACTTTATGTAAACACAAATATGTTACTAGCCAGTAGATACAAACGACAGGGTTTACTTCATTTAGGTTTTTTTTTTTAACAATTTTCCTAGATTTTTCAGGTGTCTTTCTTTATATCTTTTATCGCTTCACTTGGCTTAAAATTGGAGCTACTGCTCTTTGACCTAGGACTGATTAGTTTTTCTAGACTTTTGGCCTAGATATTCGTAATACAGCAATCCAGGTTATCCAATATCTAATTAAACACAGGTGGAGCTTGAATTTCTTACAGGAAGGCAGCAGAATCCATTTTGAGCAGTCTGAAAGGGAAAGGACTGCATTGGCAGGGAAGTGAAGATAAGATGGTGAGGAAAATAGATCACCTTGATTAACTTTGTCTGCTACTAGCAAATGTATTCCTAAATAACCAATCTGTATGTGGAATTTTTGGGGGATTTTGCTAGTATCTGTTGCATTGATTATTTCACTATGGGTGAATAGGTTTATCTGTAACCTTGAAGCATCCCCACAGCACTCACTTAGAAGATGTAGCTAGTTCATCCTTACCTGCCCCTGTTTTTTTTTCTGTGCCTTGAATGTATTTTGTATTAGGTTACTGCTCCCTGTACAAAGCACTGTGTTTCTCACCTTCTCCTGCCTGCAAATTCACCATTGACAAAGAAAATTTTTAGGCTTATGATACAGATAATAGAAGAGAAATGAGTTTTTCGAGTTCCACTTATATATGCAGCTACTTCTAAACAAGAAGAGCTGTATTAACAACCTTGTCCCATCAGAACCATACTCAGGTTCCGAAAGTGACACAAACTTTGTCACTGCAACCTTGTCTCAGAAAGCTGCACTCCAAAAAAGATCCCCAATTCTGTACCACATTACTGCTTTGGGCCTCAGTTCTGCCCCCAGCTCTTGTCTTTTTTGCATCTTTTACATATGGAACCACAGAATCACAGAATGGTTTAGGTTGGAAGAGACCTTAAAGATCACCCAGTTACAACTCCCTGCCACAAGTAGGAGCACCTTCCACTACACCAGATCATTCAAGGCTGCATCCAGCCTGGCCTTGAACACTTCCAGGGATGGAACCCGTACCAGTGCCTCACCACCCTTAGAGTAAAGAATTTCTTCCTCATATCTATTCATCACCCTTAGTCCTACCCCTACATGTGCTTTTAAAAAGTCTCTCTCCAGTTTTCTTGCAGGCTCCTTTTAGGTAGTGGAAGGCTGCTATAAGGTCTCCCCAGAGCCTTCTCTTTTCTAGATGGAACAACCCCAGCTGTCTCAGCCTGTCTTCATAGAAGAGAAACATGTATGTAACAGCCTTAAAGACAATTGATTAAAGAGATGATGCTTTTCCTGACACAAGAGCTTGGAGCTGGACACCAAATAGGCAAGCCCAGCACTATGTTGTGAGCCAGCCTCCCTGCTTCCTCATCCAAACAGTACTGAGGTGTTGGATTTATACAGAGATTACTATCACAGGTAAGCCAGGCAGGTGAACACCCATGTCTGTTGGCTGCCAGTGGGCAGTGGGTGCCTGATGCCCCTCAAGTCCCTTGACAGTGCAATATCAATTAAAGACACACTTGCTGGTGCTACAGAACTGAAACCCCTCTGTGCCATCTTTGCTTGGACTGCCTCTTCAGCATTCCCCTTCTGAGTGCAAGGGAACAGCAATGGGAAGAAGGGCTGTGGAGCCAGGTGGGTGAAGGCACCACTGGTGGTGTGTCTTTAGCCAGCTGATGACTATGAGGGTGTGACATGAGGTGGGGATATGGAGCTCACCACCTCACTGCCAAGCATCTGGATACCACCCAGACAATGCTCTCAAGACCAGAGTGATACCAGCCTTCCTATGGTACCAGAATGCTGGTGTGTGAGCCTCTTTCTGTAGGATCATTGGCATTTGCTGTTGCAAACACAGAACACACTGCTGACGACAGTCCATGTTTCTATAAGGAGGCAGTCGTTCAACACTCACGGGCATGGGTATGAGCACCAAGTATGGACAAAAAGCTTGCCCACGTTACCCTGCCAGTGGCCCCAAGACATGAAGTTCCCAGGAAACAACGTCACCGCAGTTGCAGCCATCAATGCTTTGGGATCTCCCCCGCAGCAGGGGCTGGCCAAAGCACAGGGATGTCTGCCTGGCTTGGAGGGCACCAGCAGCACCACCGCTGCTCAGGGCGCACCCCTCCTGCAGTCGGGGGCGAGGTCACTGGCGCTGCAGAGGTTCTTCCTTCCACAATCTCCTCCGTCTGCAGGAAGCCTCTCTGATGCGACGGGGCGATGTGGCGCAGCAGCAGCCCGCGCCTCCCCCACTTCTGAGAACCCCAGCTTTCACCACTACCGGCTTTCCGTGAGGCCGTGCCACAGCTGGCACAGCGCAGCACTGCACGGCACCCGCCTGCTCTTTTCACTGGAATCCCCTGCTTTTGGCTATTTACATCCTTTTCTTAGAGAGAGACAGGAAGCCAAATGAATCAGAGCCATCTACGGTTACCTCCGCCCCAGCCCTTACCCGGCTCTCGGCGGTCCCTGTGCCTTGATGGTGATGTTTGGGTTCATGCTCTGCCCACCGCTGAGATGGGGCAGGAGGGGACCAGAAGCACCTGTGCCATCCCTCCTGGGGCAGTGGGTAGGGACCAGGAATCACAGTGGCCCTGGGGAAACAGGGTAGGCAGGCATCCAGCTGCGATGGCCCTGTCAGCATTTCCCGTGGGAGGTAGAAGTGGGGCTCTCCTCACAGAGGCTCCTGCAGAAAGCAGATACAGGACAGGTTCCAGGGCAAGCCTGCAGCATTCCTGCTGCTGCAGCCAAAGTGCTAATCCTGGGTCTGCAGGGCTGTACCCCAGAAGAAGAGGATGGCAGGCGAAACATTTAATGGTAAAAGTTGGTTCCACATAAAACTGAAAAGCAAGTTGCTCCTCTGAATGAGCAGAGAGTGCATGAAAACACCCCCCCAGAGGAAGTATATCCTTTGCACTTCTCTTGCAATACCTGACTGACACACATGGTTAAACACCAGCGAGCTCTGCTGCGCATCTTCTGTGGAGAGGTTTTCTTCCCTCTGAAACTTCGAACGATAGGCAAAGTGCAAAGCAGCAGTTTAACCAGATGCCTCTGATCAAGGAAACAAACCTCATGAGTGAGGATGGGGCCCTTCCCCCCGTAAGTGAATTGCAGTTACAATCTTTTGCCCATCAGGTGTAGGAGGCTGCCTCTGAACTCCAGCGATGCATCCGTGCACCCACAATTGCTCTGTTTTGAATGACACCTCTTGCTTCAGGGAATCATTTTAGCTGCCAGAAAAGAAACTGCAAGGAGAAAAGGAACATAATATTTGGGCCACCTTTGTCCAATCCTCCTGTCTTAGGCCTTATTAGCTGAGGGTCAGTGCTGCAAAGGAGCTCAACCCCCACTACCCTGAGAACAGCTGTGCTCAGCTGCTTGGATCCTTCCAGACCTCCTGGGACCCCCCAGAGTTACCAGGATTTCTGGCTGCAAGACAAGTTTCTCACCGAATCATGGAGGCAGCTCTCTGCTGCACCAAACTTGCTCGTGACATATGCATGGGGTCTGGGACACTAAATCAGAGCCAGGCATCTTCCTGACAGCTTCAGAGCCAGGCTCGGCAGCACCATGCCTGGTGCTGCCGCACATGTGGTGAGGCAGGCAGCTTGCTGGGGACACATAGAACACAGCAGAGAAAGTCAGATGCCTGCAAATGGCACCTGCAGAGCCTCAAGTGTTTCTTATAGAGCTCTATCCAATTGCCTAGTGGGCAGCAATGCTCAAGGGAGAGAGGAAGCGATTCTGGGAAGCTCCTCTGCCACCCCAAAAAATTCTCTGTCCTGCAGGCTGCCCGCATACACTCACTGTGCCGACCACTGCTCCCAGACTTTGTTCTGGCTCACACTGCAGGCCCCAGCTCTTGTATGGGAAACCAGAAGTGTTCAGGACTTCTGACGTCCAGGCCCTTTTTGCCAATATAAAAATTTACCGGCATGCTGGGAAGGTCAGAACAACGCACCCTTTGTGTCTCAGCTGAATCTGCAAAACAAAGCGTATGTCTTCTCTTTTCCTCTTCTTTTCGTTAAGGGAAAAAATTACCCGTAAGTTACAGCAACAGGACATCCAAAAAAACCCTCTCCAACCAAACGAACCCTGAACTTGCAAAGGCAAGTACTCAAAAGTTCAGAGATGCCAGAATTGAGACTGCCTGCTCAACATCAGAAGCAGAGAGCGATTAAAATAAAGGACATACGTCCTGCCTCTCTCACAAAGAGAGACTGCATTCTCTGGCCACGTCGCACTGCCATAAAGTACCTGGAGAGAACAAATGGAAATATTTTCTTAAGCGGCTGGGGAATGACAGGGAGAGGTGAAGCCAAGCAGCTCGGAGCCAGGGAGCTCCAGCCTGGACGCAGTCCCTCCCGCACCCAAGCTCTGTCCGTCCCACTGTGCGACCCAGCAGAGACAAAACTAAGTCTGAGTCTGATTCAATCCCACCTTGTTCCAGTTTTCCACCAGTTCAACATCCATTATTGAAAACAAGCAAGCCCTTAGCTATAGAAGTCAGATTGATTTTCTTTTTAAGGAAGGGACAGAGAAAAGAAAAGAGCATAAAGGACCCTCTACCAATGATCCATTAATAACCCATGAAAGCATTTCATGGGAGTTGCATTGCACAAAACCCAGCAACAAAGCAGTGGTTTTGGTCTTTCCTGAGCAGATAGAGCAGACAATGCTTTTTATCAGCATCATAAATATCAAGTTATACTTTTTGCAACTTGCACTTGGATATATTTATGCATTGTGGATGTAGTCATAACAGCTTGGGTTGTCAGCTACTCAGGTCCTGTACTAATTCTGAAACTAAGTATCTGTGCTTACAAACAAGTACCACAAAATACTCTGGCAGCTCAAAGTTACAAAGCTATACAGAGTGTACCCTTTATTCGCCTAATCTAGCCTGCCTCCCAGCAGTAGTCAGTAGTAGCTGACTACTTCACTGAAAAAGCACCTTTTCTTGGAAATTCAGGATCCATACATGTGTGAGAGGAAAGGGTTTGTTTCAAAGTTTCATTTGCTCCATTATTCCAGTCATTTGCTTTAGCTGAGGATGTGATTTATTAGAAAAATACAAACAGGGAATAGAAGTTTAAATGCAGTGACCTTTCACTGGAAGGAACACCAGTATCACAATGCACTTCTGATAAGAAAAGAACATCAAATTACCCACATGCTGGTAGCTGAGAAACTGCAAAGTTGACTTTTTGCTATCTACAAAATCATGGGATTTTTCAATTTTCTCTTTAAAAAATATAAACAGTCAGTGTTCATGTTCCCAAATGGAAAAAGTGTGAGGACCTTATTTACAGACCTGGAAGGACAGGCTAATCCCTTGTCCTTGTAGCCAGTTTTAGGAACTTACAGGTTTTTCTTGGCAAATACTCAAATGCAACACTGCTGTCTTGCTAGGACTAGCTTTAGTCAATATGATTTCTGTTAAACTCACCTGCAGCATGAATCGGGCAATTGTTTGACCTTATTGCTACCAAACAGCTATTTTAAAGAGTAATCCTTACAGTTTACGAAATGACAGCGGAGGCCTTGGCTTAGATATGCACCAGGAAGAGAGCATTTTCTTAGAAAAGCATAGTTCTCAGTAAATGATAAACCACAGAGCTACTGCTGTGCACATTAAACCACAGAGCTATATTTATATAGAATTAAGGGGCTTAAATCCCACCTCCACCTCCACTCCCCAGCTTCTGCCATCCAAAAGCAAGGATTTTGAGATGCACATCTAGCATTTGGACTCCTAACACAATCTCCTGACCGACCTATAAGGCATACATGTTACAGCCATGGGGAACACAAACCCTTTTTCCATATGACTGTTTGATTTAAGGCATCTGAAATGTCTCCACTATTTATTATTATTGATCTTCTGGGCTATGGTGATGCCAAGAAGACTTAGTGTGCCAGCTTCTCAGCAAACTAAGAGTCCCTTCCTCACAGAGCTGCAGTGCAAAGAGACCACAGAGGCATCAGGAGTCAGAGGAAACAAGTGCTCTGATCCCAAACACGTACAGGAGGAAATAAATCAGTCTCCAAAACAAGCAAGCATCCCGACTCAGAAACACACTTTTAAAATGCCCACACTTAACCCTTGGCAGGGACCTGTGGGACTGGCGAACTCCACAAGCTACTGCTTGTCTGGGCTTCATGATATGTCCCAGGCTCAACCAGTGCTACCACCAGCACTGCCAGGTTGGCAGGGACACTTCAGGCTCACTTTATTTTTCCAGCAGAGAAGCATGAATAGCCCCTATAGTGTGTTGGTATCCAAAGCTGGTATCCATAGCTGTGCAGCTCAAAAAAGTATTTGGCAAAGCAGCTTCTGTCCTGAGGAAGAGAGAGGCAAGGCTTTCTCTTGGGATAATAAAACAGACCATGGAAATGTTTTCCTATGCCTGATCATGGAGCAGATTCTCCTGGAAACTAGAGTGAGGCACATGGAAAATAAAGAGGTGGTTGGTAACAGCCAATGTGGCTTCACAAAGGGAAATCATGCCTGACAAATTTGGTGACCTTCTGTTATGGGGCTACAGTGTTGGTGGATGGGGTAAAGGAACTGACATTGTCTACCTGGACTTGTGAAAAGTGTTTGACATTGTCCTGCATGTTATCCTTGTCTCCAGACTGGAGGCATGGATTTGATGGATGGACCACCTGGGGATAAAGAGCTGGCTGGATGGCTGCACACAAAGAGTTGTGGTCATTGGCTCATTGTCCACAGGGAACCCAGTGACCAGTGGTGCCCCTCAGGGGTCAGCCCTGGGGCCAGTAGTGTTCAGCATCCTGTTGGTGACATGGACAGTGGGATGGAGGGCACCCTCAGCAAGTTCAGCGACGACCTCGAGCTGTATGGGGTCATTGACGTGCCGGAGGGAATGGATGGCATCCAGAGGGACTTGGACAAACAGAGTCCAAGAGGGACTTGGCAAACCTCCTGAGGTTCAACAAAGCCAAGTGCAGAGTCCTGCACATGGGTCAGGGCAATCCCAGGAACAGCCACAGGCTGGGCAGAGAAGTGACTGGGAGCAGCCCTGAGGAGAAGGACCTGGGGGTGATGGCTGATGAGAAACTCAACATGAGCCAGCAGTGTGGGCTCACAGCCCAGAAAGCCAAAGGAATCCTGGGCTGCATCCACAGGGGCATGGCCAGCAGGTCAAAGGAGGGGATTCTCCCCCTCTACTCTGCTGTGGTGAGGGCCCACTGGGAGTGCTGCATCCAGCTCTGGGGTCCCCAGCACAAAAGGGCATGGAACTCTTGGGAGGGGCACAAGGCTGGCAAGAGGACTGGAGCACCTCCCCTAGGATGACAGTTGGAGTTGGGGCTGTTCAGCCTGGAGAAGACAAGGATGCATGGACACATCAGGGCAAACTTCCAGTATCTGAAGGGAGCTTGCCAGGAAGCTGGAGAGGGACCCTTCATCAGGAACTGTAGTGATAGCATAGGGAGCAATGGGCACAAATTGAAGGAGGGGAAATTTAGGTTAAATATTAGGAAGAAATTCTTGGCTGTGAGGATGGTGCTGCCCTGGAACAGGTTGCCCAGGAGGTTGTGGATGCCCCAACCCTGGCAGTGTTCAAAGCCAGGCTGGACAAGGCCTTGAGCAACCTGGTCTGGTGGGGGGGTGTCCCTGCCCATGGCAGCAGGGTTGAGACTAGATGATTTTTAAGGTCCATTCCAACCCCTTAACATTCTATGATTCTATTATTCTATGTGATAAACTGCCAGCAACATTACTTCTGAGGGACTTTTTTCACAATTTCAGATAGTCAAGAAGAAATAGAAGTTAACAGTGCTGTACCTCCACAATGCAACCCAAATCTGGGCTCCAGAAACACAGACTGTCCTCAGGAGAGACTTGCAGGGCACATCCTGCATTTCTCCAGGCTTACATGTGTCTGACATGTAAGAAACCAGGGGGAGGAGACAAAGGGCACACCGGTCTTGTCCCAGCACAGTCTTCTTGAAGGCATCTGCTTGAAGGTGAGAATCAGAAGGTAGAGAGACTCAGCTGAGGCTATGCTAGCACATTCTAACATTTTAAGAGCAACACAGATCTTTCTAGATGACTTGATAGACTTCTACTCAGTCTAGGTTTAATTCTGCTGTCATGTAGCTGAAGGCAAAGAGCAGCTTCACTGAAGCACGAAAGGCAGCGCTTCTCAGGAGTCAAGGGGCTGTGTGTTACCATGAACAAGCCCCACCCTCAATCCCAGCCTGCAAGGACTTAGTTCTCCAGCTGACAAAGCGAAGTCAAATAAAACCTATCTGTCAGAAGAGGCTTCAAGTGACTACAGTCAGGCAGTTTCTGGCCTCCATTGTTAAGTGAGTGCCAGGATTCAGCAATAAATCCAGCAGAATTGAAAACTGTCTCAATACTTCAAAAGTAATAAATAAGATACTCTTTGCAGACTAAGGTGGCCATTTGCTGTACCAAAGCCTCAGAGCAATTGCTGAGATTTTCCTTGAATTTATTTGCAATTCTGGGCAGTATTAGCTGTAAAACAACAACTGCCTACATCTTAATGGTACAGAGTAGTGCAGGGCATGCAAATACCAGTGGGGCAGGGCCTGTGATAAGCAGTGAGTAACAGAAAAATCAGTTTCCCAGCTCCCTGAGCCCTCAAGAGAGTTAATAGAGCTTTGATCACAGAGGACAGAAAGTAAAACACAGTTATGGGCAGGACAGAGGCTGTGTAAAAGCAAGATGTGCAAGCTCAGCCTGGCAGTGCCTGCCCATGGCCCAGGGGCAGAGCTGGCTTAAGGAACAGCCCCGAGGAGCCATTCAGTAGTTTGTGCCATGATCTAAATAGGCTCTGGGCACCACTGAACTTCATAGTTACTAATTACTGCCCTCATCGGCTTGAGCTGGGCAAAGATTTCATACACTCCTCTCTGACCCCATAATGCTGACAGCTCTGGGAAGAAAGTGGAAACACTCCAGCGATGACTAGGAAAAAACCAAAACCATCGAGTGACTCACTTTTCCATATCAAACATGATTATTTTGTATCTATAAAGATATTTAATCCCACAGAGACTCCTACATCGAGTTCACTCACTTCACAAAGCAAATAATAAATTTCCTCCTCTCCAGCCAGCTGATTTGAAGGGGCACCTGTTATCAAAGTATGTAGGAATGAAGGTGCAATTGGCTGTTTGACCTAGGCTGAACAAACCAAAATGTTCCACACTGCCTTTTTCAGGCTGCTGAGGAATGAGGCAAACATGGGTTAAGAGTACTCAACTGACCTGGTGTGGAAACAGAAGTATAATTCTGGTACCGATGAATTCTGTATTAGCAACGTATTCACTGGCGGGAGGAGAGGAACATTTCTGTCACATCTCAAAGGCAAGTGGGAAAGCAGCCTTGTGCTGGAAATATAAATACTGCTTCAATAACCCTTGCTATATCTAAAGAGGTTTCTGTTTGGGGATAATTATCTTTCTTTCTCTCCAGGCACTGCCTTAAGTAAGTGCTTTGAATAACAAGAAAAATTATGACTAAATAGTCACTGCACTCTCTATAAGCTCACAGTGCTCCATAAGCCCCCAATGGGAGACACTTTGGACAAGTTTTATTCCCCAATCCACACCATCTAAAGTCAGTGAGTGCTCCGTTTATGCTCCTCCAAGAAGAATTTCACCCATAATGTTTAACTACAATGAGCAAATCCATCTTATTAGATACTGGTTGACTGGAAAAATGCCTTAAGTATTTTTAGATGGCAACCTGGAGGACACTCCAGATCCCTGGGTTTACTGTGGCTAAGCTCTAATTTATGAAGCAAGAGTTTGGCAAGAAGAACAAAAGCATGTGGACACAGCTATTGCACATCTCATGATCAGATCTTAAATGGAAAAATGGATGAGATACCTGAGCTTGGAATAAAATTATTCCAGCCCAAGGAATTCACAAACCAAGTGGGTCTTGAAAAATTGCAAGGCATTAAGAAAACATGAAGATACCAATCTAACGCTACATCACTACATATTACACAATTATTATCATAAGAAGGAGTTTACTAAGCAAGGGAATACTTGTTTCTTTTATTCAAAACAAATCAAAGTGGAATAAAAAGCCACCTAACAGATGAGCAGCTAAAGGATGGCAGGGGATTAACAAAATCTCCTACTCATGAACCCAAAATTATGAGTTGGATAGAGCACACCACAGAACCAGTTTCAGATGAGGAACCAAACAGTTCATGCTTGCCACTCAGATTAACCAGCACTTAACATGAAAAGTTTAAATGCTGCATAAAATTAATGGGGGCGGAGGTGTTGGTCGTGTTCTAATTTATGCCTCTAGACTAACTGATGATATGCTCTTGGCACTTCTATAACCTCAGCAACTTGCAGGTTTAAATTTAAAAGAGTAGCTTAGATCTGTAGAAACTTTAAAATATAAGTGCCTGGGGAAGTGAGGAATCCCTTTTTAAAAGGAACAGGATTACGCAGAAGAAACGTGAAGAACTGTAAAAGGGAAAATATCAATGGAAGAGTAGCAAAAGCCTTCCTGATGAGATAAGTTTAGCTATAGAAGGAATAAAAACACTATCACTGGATGCATATAAAATTTTACTAGGCTGTCACAGATGTCTTGCATACTCACTCACAACCTTTTCTGGTTAGAGCTTCCTTTGTAAGAGATGGGTAGGCATGAGGGAGCAAAGTGTTTCTCAAACACTTCACTTACCAAAGAAGTTAAGGCATAAGACAGCAGAAAAACTTTTGAAAGAAACAAGCAGAACAAAATCCACACCACCACATGACTTTTCAGCAAACCCTACCAGTCTTGCACAGAGCAGAGGAGGTAACTTTACCTCTTTGTTCAGGTAGCAACAGATGGGAAAGCTGGGAGAAGAAAAGCTACCCAGCTGTCTCTGGAAATTTTACTGGCATCAACAAATTCTTAGTTTGATTCGCCCCCATATCACCAGCTCCAAATAATCCTTCCTTTACTGTGGCACTGGAGGATCGAAGAAAATCTCACCTCTGTACAACTGCGGCAACTGGAAGGACCTTATTTGGATTCCTCCCCCCAGCTCCACTTTGCGCTGAGAATACATGGCTTCAAGAGCATTCACGAAGGGATTTTTTTCCTCCTCTGGCTTAAACAGTGAATGGCAGAGCTCCGAGTCTGAATAAACAGTGTGGGTGGTGACTGCTCTGTGAGGCCCATGTAAAGGATGCAATCATTTTCTGACTCTGTTCAGCATTAAATCATGTGAAACTAGCTTGATTACCACACATAACATTGACTCTGTTACAGACTATAACGTACCGTGTATCCTTCCCTAACTTTTCAGGGGAAAAAAATAACAATTAATTCTCCTAGCTTCAAGTGTTTAATTGTGTATAAAGTTCATTGACCTCACTAGTTGCTGTCAGATGATCTTGCTAAGGCCTGTGAAAAACATCCCAGGAATGCAGTGATGTGGGCAGAAACAAAGTGAGTTCATGCCACAAAATGCTTTAAATGGAACAAAATCAGCAACCATCCGGAGAGCCTACACTGAAAACAGGACTTCGGAATAATCGTTGATTTAACCTCACCTAAGCACAGCTAGTCCTTGAAAAGGGGCTATTATAAATCACAGCCTTTAAAAAATAAATCCTTTAGGGATCCTGCATGTGACTACATGAAGTAACTTTGTTTACTGGGAAATCTCTGCAGCTGACTGGGAGGCAATGTTTTGGAATGACTGGAGAAACTGGGGCACGCGGGAGATAAGTTGGGAAGTGGGGAACCTGCTTTTGTGCCCTGTCCAGTTCCCATTAAGGGCAACCACAGATAAGTCATTTGCCTCTGTGCAACTCAATTTCTTCCTCAATAAAAATGGAAATAGGTCTGCTTATCTACATGAAGACATGCTATGCTTTTATCTGTGCAGGGAAGCCACTGTTAATGGGAGGTATTATCATGTATTTGACACACATGCGAGCATCCTCCATAGTTTCTGACATCTCTCTGAAACACAGCTTCTGAGCTGTGTTTTAAGAAATCTTTCCCTCAATGACGCCAAAGAAGTGTGTTGTGTTACTTATTTCATACATCGTTTCCAAATGAATAATTCAGCATGAATTCCACTGGTAGTGCCCATTAAAATGTAAACTGCTCCTCTTACCTATTTTTCACAATTGACCTATGTGATTTCAGAGGGATGTCACAGTCCAATTTTCCAGGGAAGCAGTGCAAGAACCACTGATTAGATGGCAGCTTTTGTTAACCCTTATATCTTAGCAGAACTTGAAAGCACATCTGCCAGATCTCTGTCTGACTGCAAGGCCTTTGGGAGGGAAACCAAAGGTACCAATGGGCATGGATGGCATTTTTACCATCCCCACTTTCATCTCGGGGTGATGCAGCCAGATGAGCCCCATACCTCACCAGGGCTGGAAACTGAGTTCTCCCCTGTTTCTGGTGTTTTCTTGGGAGCTTCCAGCAGTACTTGACTGTTAAGTAACAAGTTCTGTAAGCGTGACCAGGCAAACATCACTGCAGGGCGCTTCTTCATTGCATTTATTTATTTATTCCATTTATCCCCTCCCGTACTGCTCTCATCATTCCTTCCCTCCTCCTCTCCAAAGGCTGATGTACACGATGTATGGCTCACAGACAGTAGAAAGGGGACTGAAAAACTGCTCTGCAGTGATGATCTAGGACATGCTTTCATCTTCTCCAGTACGTTGCCTAACAGCAGCTGTCTCTTTGCTGGGGGGCACCATTGGCCGAATCCTTTCCCATGTACTTCTGATATTTTGTGTATCTTATGGCAGCTACAGCAGATAAGCTCCTGAACAAATAATTCTGGTGAGACCATTTTGCATTTGGTTATTTGGTTCATTTTGGTGATCATAACCAGCTTGGATTATAACTTCTACCATCTGGAATTTAATCTTCTTCACAGACAGCTAAAACCAGATAATAGCCATATTAAATTGTGGATTATGATTTCTCTTGGTATTAAGTTCTAAAGTCTTGCCCCAGAAGGGTATGGGATTAAGACAACCTCTACTATTAAGTGCACTGGAAAAGATGTAGCTCATAATTTCTCATATGTATTTTATCTGCTCATTATAATGACAATGGTGGCCTTAAAAGATAAGAAAATGCTCCAATCGAGCTCTGTAACCCAAACAAAGTGTCTGTGGGAGAAGGGGGTTTAATTAAGTTTTTCTTTCTGTTGCCCCATTGCAAGTGTTTGGACGGGAGGGGAAGGGGATGGAGAAGGAAAAAACCAGAAAGTGTGATGCAACTTCATGTTTATGGAAACAATATTTAGAGGACAAGATAGCTATGAAATCAATGGGTTCCAGGCCTCAGCCAGCATTTCATGCTTTTCCCAGATGGTGACATATTGGAATGTTTTCCCAAACAGCAAGAAGCCAAACTGGGGTTTTTGCAGCTGCAAATAGGTAAGAAAACTTTAACCTAGTACCACAAAAAGCTACAAAATATCAAACAATTTTAAGGTACCTGTGAAAGACAACTGTAATGCACAGTGACATACCATTCCTCTGGATTGTATTTTTACTAATAGCAGAGCAAACTACCTAAGTAGTAATAATAAGAAATAGGCTTCTGAGCAACACCCACACATTTAAAAGTAATGCAAAGACTTGGGTTTAGTTCAGTCATTTCCAAAGTTCAAGATAAATAATCTGGAACAAAGGACTTAATGTAAGTGCAACCCTCTTTTATTATCCAGAAAGCTACACTTCACCAGAATAAACTGAAGAGAAGTCATGGAGTTTGCAGCTTGTCAAAAATGGAGAAGACATTAAACTTGCCTTAGGGGAAATACACACATGTATATATTACACACTGTGCAATGCTTGGCCATTAAGATTTCCTCTTACCTGAAAATGCCATTCTCTCTTGTTAGGAAATGAAAAATACAACACTAGTAATCCAAGAACAGCTGGTGAAAACCAAACAAACCATCTGCATCTCAATTCAGAAATTCTTGCCACATCGCTCCCTTTCTTCAGTTTCATTTAAGGAAACCTAACACATCCTGCAAGTAGGAGTTTTATCTGAGAAAATCAGGTACTTCAGTCCCGTTTGATAATAAAGAGAACCTTGAATCCTCTCCTTCTATCTCCTCCCTGCTGTTTAAATCCAAAATGATTTTATTTGTCCAGCAGCTAAAACTTCCTTGGACTAGCCATCCCTGCTTTGCAGATTCTGAATGCTGAATTTCTGAACTGTATGAAGAAGGGGGTTGTTATGTTTGATAGCTCCTGACACAATTGACAGCAAAAGCATGTTGAAATTTGAATTAAGATGACAAGTATTATCTATATATACATGAATAAAGACTTTTATTTATATAAGGTTAGTATCCTCAGATAGTATGGAGCTAGAACACTGTTTGGATAGTGGTACAACACTATAATCTCAGCATTCCCATGGGATACAGCATATGTTTCTATCCCTGGTGATTTATGAGCTATTGGACTTTAAAACTCTTGCTGCTTCTTTCCTTTAGAAACCTTTCACTGGCACAGGTCCAGCTCTAAATACAACCAGTCCACAGCCTTTGACTATTAAAAATATTTGGTGCCTGTCCATGTCGAGGTGAAGGTCTGCACAACGCACCCTGCAAGGCAGACTGCTGGACTCACAGATACAACCCCACCACGTTCAGCAGACACATCTTGATTTACACCCCTTCAGTATCTTATCCATGATCCCACAGCAATCCATTAAAGAAACACCGAAAAATCTTAGAACAAACAAACAAACCAACCCTGCATTCCCATTAAGATAAAAATGTGAAATGAACATAAAATGAAGGGAGATACTGCTGCCACTTCAAGGAGTGAGGATTAAAGGACTCCAGCCTCATCAGATAAGACTCTGGATTTTCTTGTCTAGCACTCTTGTTTTAATCCATTTTCCAGTTCTATATGAAATGAATTATAGCTAGATCTGCATAGCGTTTAAGGACATAAATCTATCCTACAGTGTATTTGAATTTAAAATACACACAGCCTAATATCTTTCATGCCTGAAAAAAAATGGATGTGAAATCTCAGGGGGAACAGAGCAATTACCTATTTCAGTCAACGTGTGAAGAATAGTCAAATAAATGGGCTAACAGGCCCACCAGCTGGAAAAATTAAACTGAAAGCCTGCTTCTGAATATATGCATTATATCACCCTTAGCCAGAATGGCTTTAATTATTCTTAAATATAGCAGTGGAATGAGAAATAGGAAAATCTTACAGCCCTTTTCTCCCACAATGGAGAAATAGATGAAAATTGCCATCATTAAAATTTTTGTTGCCATTAGATAAACGGGTAGTCTTCCAGGTCATGGTAATCCTCCTTGGCTTTTTATATTATCTATTTAGCCTGAGGATCCAAAGATATTTCTTTAAGTGCTTGTGGATTCTGTCACTCCTACGTCATTTGCTGGTTATGGAAATAGAATCGGGCCCATTTTGCAGGCAGGGATAAACACAGCTCTGTCAGTGACAAAGCATGAGACTGGCTGAGCCCATGCAGTCAGATCTCTGCTCGGACCATGAAGCCACTCAGAGAAGTCAAGAAAAGGAGGGTGGAATGTATTTTACCTAGCTTGAGCTACCTTAAAACTGCAAGTCTAAACAAAGTATTCACGTAGATTTGCTCCCGGGATGATTCATCTCGTTTTGCACCACCTATCTTAGGACCAGATGAGTCACCTTTTGAAAGTGTCTGTCTGTTGGATGTCTAACTTTCAGATACCTCAAATCCATCCTATGCAGAAAAGCATCATCATCTCTACTGATATCTATAATGCATCTCTCTAAGGCCAGTAACAGAAGAGTTTTATCCAGTATTCTTTGACAGAAATTACAAAAATACCAAATGCTTAATTTTCATCATCTCAACAGCTTCTCCTGACAGAAAACAAACAAAAGAGACCCTATGTTTCAAAAGAAAATGTTTCAAGAAGAAACCACTACTTTGTAGGCACACCACACAATTGAAATAAAGTCTCTCAATTTAGATGGTGAGGAGAACAATGCAAACACATAATCAAACTTTGCAGCCAGCACGCCTGTTTCTGTAGTTCTAGCTTTGTACATAAGTTTTAGGAGGGGGCTGTTTTCTTGCCAGTCATGTGCCAGATGGGTTCCTTCTCAAGTGTGTGCTGTTTTAAGACCCAATCTTGCCTGAAACAACATAGAGCTCCTGGGTCAAGCCCACTTCGGTGTTACAGCTGGACACAAATCTCTGCTGCTTCTGTGCCTGTTGCTCACTTTACTTTTAATGTCCAATCCCAAAGAAGATGGTGGACTCAGTACAGATCTAGCTGCAGGAATTATTTCCAGAGATGACAAAGAGTTTCCCTTCTCGGGGAGACTCCCCAGTGAATTCCCATGTGACCAAACCCCTTCCAAGCCATCAACTTAAAAATAACACGTTGGGGTTTGGAAAAAATGTAATTCCAGGGGGTTTGTGGAGCCTCTGGTTTTGACTCTTTTAGGCTGCACTGGTGTTGAGCTTTCAGAAGACTCCTCCACAACCGAGAAACTTCTTGGCAGCCAGCTCCAGAAGCGAAGGTCTTAAGGACACCGGTCAGGATGAGACCCAGCTCTTGTCAGGAAGACCTGGCAATGCTGACAGGTACGTGGCAGCTCAAAAGGCCTCCGAAACCCAAGAGACCTATCTGAGCAGACCTACAGACAGATAAAAAGCATCTTTGCTCCCACAGTGACAAGTGCCTCAGGCAAGCCAAAAGATAGACTGCCTCAAATTCAAACTGGTGAGTTTCTATTTCATGACTGATTTCACTCATATGGGTAATCCCCAGGGGAAAAAATTCTCCTTGTTTTATGCCAAACTGCTACCAACAGGTTTTAGGGAGGTTCTGCACAGCTTGGGGATTTTTATTCAAGTGTTTTGAAGCCTACATGATGAAAAACATAGCTACTAAAACTGAAAGCCTGGGCATTCTGCACCATATGTTACTGCTTTGCCATAGAAAACTTCAGGGTTTTAGAGCTGGCAACTGGGAAATGATGACCTCCTGCCTGTGAAGTTGCAAGTAATTAGTGCACTTGCACAACTGCACCATTCGTTCTTTGATCTCAAAGGCAGGAGGAACAGAGGTGGTTTTCTCTGTTACATCTGTTTCTCTAAAAAACATATTTTAAAACCTCTGAGCAAAAATGGACTTAGTGGAAGTCAGAGGTGTCACAGAGGTCACAGATAGACTTCTCCCCTTTGCCCAAAGTGCAGTTTCCTTTCTTTAAGCAATCAAGTCTTACACTGTTCAGCTGCAAAGCAAAGTTTCTGGATGTGACCTGATGTGACACAGTCAGAAAAAGATCAAAGCTCTGGAAATGGCTCCTGTTGAGTTATATGGACAACTTTATTGATAACAGCATCAAATTACTGCATTGCTGATAATAATAATGGAACAACTTCCTTGCCAGGTGTACAGGCAGGGCCAGTAGTTATGGGTGAGCCTGAATATAGCTATGCATCTTTCCACCAACTCCTAACCTTATAATATCTTCTCTATATAAACAGAAGCCCTTGAGTCTTTCTCTGCTTAAGTTCTGAAATCTAGAAAAGAGATTATATTACATTTTGCCTTAGAATGAATTAACTCCTTCTCAGCATGTCCGTTCCAACGCTGGATTTGTGAACTATGCCATGACAGGAAAAGTGTCAGTAAGCATAATTTACTGCTAAGGAAGATATTTCTCTAAAAATGCAGCAAAGAGAGGGTGATAAACCCCGAAATATTGTAACACAAGTTTTACCGAACTATGTGTGTAAGTAAAAAGTGAATAAAGGGTGGTAAAACTGAAGGCACTTTCCCTATTCTGGGTGACAAGGCTATTTGGGATTAACTTCTGTATTGGATGGATGACTCTGAGTACACTGTGGGTAAGAAGGAAATAATACACATTCTTGTGGCTACAAACACTAAACCAAAAAACTAAACTGTCTGGCTTTATATTGCTAAAACACAGAGTTGTGGAAACATTGCTAAAGTTTTGTTGGTACAGACCATGGAACTAATCAAGTCTCTTTCTCAATGTCTTATCTCATGCTTTATCTTCCCTTTACTTTCTACTTTCTCCCCTTTTCCTTTCTTCCTGACTTCTCTCCCCATCAAGCATTCAGTTTCTTTGTGTCTCAGGTACGGCAAGATCAGTTAGCAAGGAAATCCTGATGCAGTTGTGATGCTTTCCTGCCACCCTTCATTAGTCATTAAGGTTATAAAACCACAATGAATGATATTGCTATTATTAAATAAATTCTGCACAGATTAGATTTCAATAGCCCAACCTTCCTCTTTTCATTCTTTAAGAAAAAAAAAATGTCCTTTTTTCAGTACAGTCCATGGGGGGCACAAGAACATCTACAGATGATCTCTGAGCATCCCCCCCCTTTTTTTTTTCGCACTACTCAGGCTGCAGTGGCAACAGCCCATGAGGCCACCTTGGTGGCACAGGGATACACCTGTGGGGCAGTCCACCCTCCTTTTGACCAACTAGCATTGTCCCCTCTGGTGGGACACTGGCCACTGAGGCAGCTGCTTCCTGAAGGCTCCTGAGATAATGGACTGCATCCCTCTGCCTGCCTGTATCCATAGGGAGAGTAGGAACCACATCTTTGCTGCCAGCAAGCACCGTGCTGCCACGCTCAGCAGGAGGGCAGTGATGTCCCTACCCCAGGATGCAGACAGAGATGGAGTCACCACATTTCCCTGAAATATCTGGCAAATGACCCAGAACTTGGAAGGAGCCACAGGTGGACAGGATTTTGAGACTCAATCCCAGGCTTGAAAAAGCAGGCCCTAATATCTCCTCTTCATTTTTCTCCAGCGTAAAGCTGTAACCACACTAAGGCTGGCGAGATAAAAAAAGAGAGACTAACATACTGTGTCTACTGCTTCCCCTTTGGCACCCTCCTACCGACTCCATACTCATTTCCATCTGTGCAAAGTGCATGTAAAACAACTTCACCCCTTGCCAGCTAGACATTGAACTGTGGGATTTGAATCGTTCTGGGTTCCTGGGCCTCCTTAGGTACATAAAAGCCGCGTCTGCGCCTCGGGAGGCGGCTGAATCGCAGCCTTTGTGTGCCAGGCACAGGGGAAACGGAGCCCGACCGTGGGCATGTGCCAGCCCCTGCCGGGTAAGAGCTGGCATTGTCTGCCCAGAGGAGCCTCGACAATTCCACCGACCACACTGAGTAAATTTCCAATGGTAGAATCAGGCTCTACATAGTAAAATGAACAAATCCAAGTTTCCTAAAAGCGGGAAAGTCTGTGATCAAAACACACCACAGAAAGACCTGGGTTTCCTAGCCTGAGAGAGCTGAGTTTTAGACCATCCTCATCTGGAGCTGAGTTTTAGACCATCCTCAGCTGCAGCACCCAGTGCCTAAGAAAAGGGTGCAAGGATGCTCAGCACTGCAGGGCATCACCTATAGGTGCTCAAGAGGAATGTGCCTGGCAGGATGGTTTTGAACACAGCAGTTCTATGCCAAACAGTCTTTGCTGTGTCCTGTTTCCCCTGGACAGATGCATCTCCCTGCCACAGAGTAGTGAGGGGCACCGAGCGTACCTGACACTGCAGAACAGAAGCAGAAGAGCATTATGACACATCAGCAATTCCAGATTACATCTTCCAGAGAAATAAGAGAGAGTAACTTTTAGTCCGTTACATGAAAAGGTCTTTCTGTAAAGTTTTTTCAGCTACAGTGAGATACATACAGCTACACATTTACAGTTAAGACACCAGGGAAATAATCTATGTACATACACTTCCAAAGTAGCTTTGGACAAGAACTGGAATTTTCCTCTGCAAGCAGCATAACAACTAAATATTTAAATGGTTGGAAGGCCAAACAAATGCAAACAAGTCAGTAACAACCATATTTCTCTCAGTTCCTGACACTGCCCATTAAAGACAGCTGTAAGACAGGACCTGACTAAGTCCTGTTATTCTTTTACACTGAACATCCCCCCCTCCTAATAATAATAATAATAATGTTAAACCAAGCAACAGCTATGTGGAGCAGAAATATGGATACCTCTCTCAAAAACTCTATAAAAAGCCAGTGCTTCAGAGAGCTCACCATTTTTTTTCATGTAGCAATCATTAAACACTTCTTTGCTAAATTGTTACGCAAACTGATGCTTGATGGAGTTTGGACTAACTAAATAGTCTTGTGTCAGAGTCAGACTCATAGAAGAGCCTTATATGGGTACCCAGCCACCTCAGCAAAGGCTCCCAGTCCTGCCTGCTCCACTGGAGGTGTGCCCCGCAGACAATGCGCTGGCACCCGCAGAAGCCCACGCGTGGCCCGTAGTGGCCCAGCAGGCTGATCAGAGACAGGCTCCGCGGGGCGAGGCCGCTGCCCTCCCCAGCCGAGGAGGGCGATGGGCGCGGGGGGCATGGGCAACAACACCACGTGAAGCAAGGAGCGAGGCACTACAGATGTCCCGCCGGGACAACGACGCAGTGTTCCTGCTACATCCCGAGCGCAAACGTGGTTTGTGTGCATTCAATGAAATTGTTTTTGTATACAAAGAGGATTTCAGCTGCTGGGAGGCAGATGGAAGGCGCTTTTGGCCGCGCTGAAATGTCTGGTACTGCCGGCGTTCGGAAGCCATGCACGGGGCAAGAACAAAATACACTACTGTGCGATGCAAGTTGTCTGGTAAAAAATTAATTCAGCGCAGAGCTATCTGAACCACAGGAAAACAAGGAGGAGTGGACGGCTCACCCCGCCGCTCTGCCCGTCCCTTTCTCTTAAAAGAAAGAGCTGCCCACACTGCTGATCGTGAACCCGGGCAACGCAAAGAAAGGTGAGGGGGCGGCAAGTATCAGAGGGCAGCAACAACCACGAGAAACTTCATTTAGTTGAGTTTAAACTTGGAGTTAGAGAGCAGAGCAGAGTGAGCGGGGAGCAGCTACAAACAGGGAGCCTTCACCTTCGGCAGAGCACCGCTCACCTCCTGTAGCCGCTGGCAGCAGCTCTTCTGGGCTGGGGGGAGGCACCTCCAGCCAGCAACTACAGCTCCCCCTCCCTCTGCTCTCCTTTCCCCCAGGAGCTGAACTGCTTCTGCATGCCTTTCAGTCAGGGTGGCACAAAAACAGGTGAGACAAAAGGCAGTCCTGCTTCCAGAAAGTTTGAGAAAGTCTTCACTAAATCAGCTAGTTCATCCTACTAGAGTGATTGCATCACTTAAATATCTGGTTTGCTAAACTCTTTTTAATTGGGAAAGTGTTTTTCTATTAAAATTTGCAGGTCTCCATAGATCATTTACCTTCCAGTACCCCATGCCTGTTAAAAATCTTTCTCCCAGCCCGGTTTTGTATGGTGCTAACGTCAATCCACATCAAAGTCCACAGGAATTCTACACATGCGAATCCAAGTTTAAGCAAGGGGGAAAAAAAAAGGGGGCTCAGATTTTTATTACGTGAATTTTATTGGAACATTCCCTTCATGTCCCTACATACAGAAGAGCGTCTGGATTGAGTTACAGCTGCATTTACTCCCACACATCTGCTCCCTTATTGTTGTAGTTACCTTTTCTCAGGGGATTTAAGAAACCACCCCCCCGAAATAAAGCCCTTCACCTTTAGGTCCGTGATGACAAAGATCAAAAAGCCTTCAGCATTCCTGCACCGTGACATGAATTATGCTCTGCAGCAGTTTAAAAACTGCTTTTCTAATTCGAATGCTGCTGCCTGACCGCTGGGTTTCCAACGGCGGCGCGCAGCAGGGCCGGTGCCCTCGCCCTACGTGTAGGTGCGCAGCTTTGCTGTGCAACCCACAGCACATCTGTGACTGGCGTTTCACTGGGAGGGGCGTGAGGCAAGGTATAGCAAATCTCCCTAGCAACAAACATAGAAACAGAAAAATAAACTTTGGATGCACAACATTCAATTGATTTCACAAGTTGCTGGGCTGGCTGCGTGACGGAAAGCAATCAGAGGGCAGCTGAGCCCGCCAAAAGGGGATGCCAGCCAGATTAAAGGTACCCAGCACTTAGAAACATAAGGGCCCAATTGTGTCAAAAATCTTATTTTAATAGAATAATACGGTATGAAGCAAGATACTCCCCTACTTTCCAATGACTCTATTGTGCAGACCCTCAGGAGAGCTTTGAAGACCAGATTTTATCTTGGTCTCACTGCAAAGTCAAATCCCATCCCAGCTGAAGGAGAGAGAGAAGTCCTGGTTTATTTCAGTGCTAACGAGGGAGGGCACTAAATGCATATGCTGATGGACCTTTAAGAAGGAAGGCAGTCAGGGATGCCAGGGACATCAGGAATGAAGCCCTGCAGCAGCACACCTAAACATACACCCTGGCAATGGGGACTTGGGCAAAGGGAGAGAAACCACTGCTCCACTGCAGCAATTCCAAATGACAAGGCTATTACTGACGTGAACTAAAACACATAGATTGCTCTCATTAGCTGGTTATGGCCAGCTAGTATATATTTGGGGACGGAACTTGAACTGGCTCAAAGACAGATATTGACTGCACTTCCTACCAGGAAAACACAAGCTAGGTCCCAGAAGTAATAATCTTCCAGGGGGCCAGTTCAGAATTACTTGGTTTTAAGTATGGATGGATATGACTTTGAAGAACCCAACTGGTATGTCAAGAAACTTGTGCATGGCAGGGATAAAGGCTAGGACCAGGGGAGGCACAGCTTATCTGAACTATCTCCTGATAACCTCACTAGTGTGCTCATGTTAATGTCAGTGAGCAGAAACGACACGGGCAGATGGGGTGCAGGCTGCAGGACTGCCTTTGCCTTGCCCAACGTGGTGACTGCCCTGGGAAGATGCTAGTTAGTCTCAACAGCAACGTGCACATTATCCTTCCAACCACAGAGTAGCAGTTCTATCTGAGACCTGTAAGTAAGGCGAAACAGCGTATTCCTCAGCTTGTAAATTAATTTAATTCCTGGAGTGCACTTATAGAGTAATGCCTGAGGCTTATGAAGGCAAAATGGAGCTGGAGACAGCACATTAGTCTCTGGAGAGACATACCAGCTGTTTTACGTCCTGATGGGGGTAGGGTGGAAAACAGTTGTATACAGTCTGCACTGTCCACTTAAAATCAGAGTATTTTCCCCTTACTTTCCCATACTATTAAAAGTCATATACCCGAATAAATAAAGGAAATTAGCAATTCACCGAGATGCATTAAGTCCAAATCCTGCACCTCTGAGGTGCAATGCTAAAATAGAAACAGCAGCCTTCTCCTCCTACAGAGTATTATCAAGAAATAATGATTCTCTCTGATGAAGAAACAGATTAAGAAGAAAATTGAAGTGCAGATTTAATTTCAATAGTAGTGCATCCAAGTCAGCCTGTAAGTAAGCCAATCTCACCACCTAAATTAGGCATCAATAGAGAATTAATCCTGACCTTAGGAAAATTTTAAGCCTTAAGAAAAGGAAAGGGTAGATGAGTGCACCCTTTTCATACATAAATCTATAATCAACCCTCTCAAAACCAAATGGGGGCTGATGGCAGGCAAATTTAATTTTAGAAGTATCTAAAGAGTTTTCATCTTAATGAAGGGGCAGGGTTAGCCCTAAAGCTGGGATCCTATTGCTCCTAAGCTTTGTGGAAGTCTATATCCAGACATTATGACTAGCCCATATATCTTTAATAAGCTATATCAAGAGCCTGCATTCAGATACCGAATCAAGTTGGAACACCTCAGATGAAAAAGCTTGTCTATGGATCCCAAAGCTTGATGTCCATAAAAAATCCTCTTCCAAAAGCTTATAGTACATGCTAGGAGGTTCTTTTTTGGTGTCCTCATTTCTGCCTCCCAATGAGTGGTGGTTGGTACAGCACTGAGTCAGAATATGATGTCTCCAGCTCAGTTTGAATCAGCCAGGTAAGGCACAATGCAGCTGATCGCTTAGAGCACATAATTATAGCATCCATGAGCTGCTCAGAGGATGCTGGCACTGACAAAGTAGGAAAGGCTAAAAGCATCATATTAAAATGTCATAAAACATTCATTTTACATGATTAGAGAAACCAGTAATTAGCATTTTTCTTTGAGTGCTTGACTTTTTATTCCAGCTGCTCTAATCCAGCTTCTTTCCATGGCAATAATTGCCAGGAAAGCTGAATTTGGCATTTTTTTCATGTCCACTTTAAAACCTGCTCTGTAATCCGTCAGCTAGGCAGGTCTCACATGCAGTATTTGAGGGTAAGTGAGGGGGTTTTTGCCCTATAGTCAAATTACGTTTACAGTAAGCCTTAATTGTCAAACACTGAACTGTAGGAATATGTCCATACACTATTAAACAAATCATATATATATGTGTTTATTCTCTGTTAGTCTAGATTTATATTGCCAAGGCTGAAGCTTTGTGTAAAAGGACTGACCCCAGGAGTGCATATGTCAAGCAGAATTAAGGAAGAGAAAAAAAATAGAGCCGTATCTAAACTTCCTTAGAATAATAGGATGTTGATAAAATTGTTAGAAAGTTAAATAAACAACCGATTTTTTGTAATTGTCCTTTGAATGCCTCAGACTTCCACTCGAAGGAGCTGTCTCTGAAGGTGAGGAGGAGAAATGGCCCATTGCTGGAGGGCACATAGATTTCGGGAGGCAGCCGCCCTGCCAAAGCTTTCTGAGTGACATTGGGTAAGTCACTGAAGCCTGGGGCATTTTGACATCTCATTTCCATCAAACTAATTGAGTTGTTGTAGGAGTAAATAGAGAACAGAGCCCGGGACTTCTGCAGCAGAAGGGCAAGCTAAGGTCTGCTTCAATGGGCAGGGCAAGCAGCCACGTCTACTCCAGCCAAGAGCTGTGCTGGGGCCCTGGGCTGGCCTCCTGGAAAGCAGGCACCAGCACCACCCTGTCAAGAGCAGGGACAGAAAACCTGGGCCAAGGAAGCTCTGAGAACTAAGCCATCACATGGCTTTGGCTGTGCACTGTTTCGAGAGAAAAAGACAAAAGCCATCAAGTAATCCCCAAATCTTCTGACCAAGAAAGGGTCAGGTGCTATTTAGACTGGGGTAACATGGCCATGTCTGTGCCACAGACACAGAACCACTGCTGTGAGAAAATGTACTTCAGAGGCTTAAGCCATCATCCATCCCTTTTTGGGGTCCTCACTTCTTAGCCTGGCTTTAAGAGAGCAATCTACATTCATGTTTTGCTAACTGTTTGCTACCTTTCACTTCCCTGAGGAGGCAATACTAAATGCTCAAAGCCCTTAATGTAGCAAGATTTCCTCGGCACTTAAGGTAAATTTTGGCTTTTTAAATGTCATTTCTGCCCCTGCTGTGCTCTGACTGTCAGCCCTCATTATGTGAGTTGTGCTAACCAAGAGTCAGTGGCTCCAGCCACCCATGGCTGAACTGCCTCCACGCCACTGGAAAGCCATGCAGCCACCTTTGTGTGGCACCATGCTCCGGCCACTGTCTCCACTCTCCATCAAGTGTGTTACCCTGAGGACAGCCCCACAGTCACCCACAGACACGAATTTTGGCCTGGAATTGACTTAACCTTCAAGCCACCCTTAGTGGGTAATGCTGGTCAAGCGTAGGGTTGTCTGCATCCCCTCACTGTGACCCATAGCCACTTAGAAAAACAACGGGCATCTTTCCTCATATGTGCCCTTTTTAGCACTCCCCCACTAACCTGCTTTTGTTCTTTCCTGAACCCCTGCAGAGTTATCAATCTCTGCCTGACAAAAAGTGTCAATTTTTCTAACTACAGCAAAGTCATACAGAAATGCAATAGCATTTCTTGGCTCATTAATAATTCCAAAGAGGTAGCGACATTTTTCCTCTTTTGTATGATTGACAAGCTGGTTTTTAGTTTCATATTAAATACCATAGCTAGACATTAACTAGCTAAACAAAGATACTCTTATTTCCCTAAAATGATGCTTTAAATATTTCAAGTTCCAATCACCTTTCTGGTGCAACATGAATTCCTAATAAAATCATTAACTAATAAATGCTCCTCTTTGATATATTAGTAAGAAGCCTCAATATGTCCATATGTTGCCATAAAGCTCTTTAATACCAGAGAAACTTAGAAAGATGCTTGCATTATTTACTTATAAATGGATCTCGCCAGTATTTGAGGAAGAAAAACATGGAAATCAATATCAAGGAACATAAACACAAACAAGGAAGATATTAAATTAAGCCACAGTTGAAAAGTTCCTTCTCCGATGAGTACATGGTGTGCAGCCAAAAGCCTATTTTTATACTACAGAAAGTATTTAAGTGAGCACATCTGCAATAGGCTTCTGTGGGAACGTATACGGGGGAATCTTGTTCACACAAGGCACTCAGGTGGATTCACGTTTAGACAGCAGACTCCCAGAGCACTGCAAGTGGCTTCTGCCCACCACCCCTGCCACACACCACTACAGAGAACTGGCTCAGCCCGACTTCCCAGCGTTTTCAAGATCTCTACACATATGGCTGTGGCTTTTCCTATTGCCTCTCTGGTTTTGCTGAAAGGGAGTGTGACTTCCTTCATGTCAGCTGTCCCCCACTACATTCCTGCGGCAAGCAGGCAAAGGTACGTCTTTCTGCCAGAATGTATGGGAGGAGGGTGCCTGCCTCGCTCTCCTGCACCACACCCTCTCCTTCTGAGAGCCCCTGGCCCTCCCACACCCGACCTGGCATTCTGGATCGATACGAAGGGCCCCCCCTTGCCTTACAAGCGGCTTCCCAAGCAGCTGAAATTATTCCAGCAGAGCCAACTGCACTGCAATGCCCAGGGGAGACGGCAATTCCTGAGAGATACCATCTCCTGCCTTCAGATACAATGTCAGCCGTGCTCTTCGCTTATCTTAGTGACTGATAAGAGGAAGTGGCAAGGTAATGTTGGACCTCACAGGAAAAACCTGAAGAGCAAAACTTTCACAGCCGAGCAAAACCAGTCCCTTTTAGTCCCTCTTCTCTTTAGCTTGTAGAAATGGCGAGCTCTGTAAATGTTTTCAATAGGCTGCAGTTCCTTTTTGTGCAATTATAAATATTTTAACATATGACATCAGTACAATATGTTTTCATTGTGTTTAGATCTCTTTAATTAGGATGGGGCCTGAGTTCTCCTTGCTGCCTTTGGTACTTGGACTTGGCAACCAAATTTGTTTTGTCTCAACTTACTGTTCTTTCTTTCAGTGCAGAAGGAGCAACACGCACTTTTTTATTTATTGTTCTTGATAATTGGCTTCATTTTCAGTCAGAACTGATCTGATCATCATGGAAAAAGAAATAAAACACATAAAAAAACCATTAAGGGATATTTATCTCCAAGTTAGAAGGGTAGTGAAAATATCCAGAAGGATGAGATAAGTGGTATTTCTAATCTAACGGATAAAATCCCCACTTAAACATCTACAGACGATGATACAGCTTTCAAATGCAACTATTTATGTCCTTTTATTTCTGGACTTTGCACTTAATACGGCGGTTAATTTATAGCAAGCAAAGGCAGAATTTACAGGACTGCAATAAACCAGGAGCCCGTTCCTGACATAAAAGAAGTCAGTGACACACCGTCCGTTCCCCCTCCATCCCACGGGCCATAGCTGCACGCTGGGTCACACCTGGACAATGTCACCAGCTGAAGCACTGGGCCACCCCAGGTACCCACCAGCCCTTCCCCCTTGGGTGAGGACAAGAAGTGTGTTGCACCCCACCCAGCTGCTTCAAAAAGCCCTCAATGCCCTCCCAGTGACAAGTCCCACCACCCTGAACCCATACTGGGAAACTCTGGGATTGTTCATCCTGTAGCTGGAGCCCCTGTGTGCCACTTAGTAATGTGAGAAGTGCCAGCAAAGGGGACTTTCCATGGCTTGTTTAATGTTTCCTGGTAATGGCTTCCTAGGTGACAGGCAGGCCTAGAGGCTGGGCAGAGGGGACTGCTTCACTGGGGCTTACACGAATGTGGGTAGGAAACTTCTGTTTGGGTACGTCTGACTACCAGAATTAGTCTACAACTTTTGCTTGCTTATTTGTGGTCATCGAAATTGAGCTGCTGCACCACATTATTAGTCAAGGCCGATACTAAAACAACTGAATCTCTAGAACATGGAAACAAGCTAGTTAGAGTGAAAGATTACAAATTAGTAAAGTACACGGAGTAAGAATGCAACTCCCTTTGCCAGCCAATACAGCAAGGACAACTGGTTTTTTCCCCCCTAAGCAAGCTGATAAGGGATGCTAAGCAGGGCTCCATTTGCTCTTGAGAGAGAGAGGCTTTTAAAGTAGATTTAAATGTATTAACTAGCATACCAAGATGCTTTATGAGAAATCCTGGCAATAGAATTACTGAGGTTGACAGCACATTCGAAGTGAGAAATTAAATCATAAATGGTGTTCCCTGTCTAATCCCATTCATTTCAATCAGTACAAGAGCAAAACTTGTCATAGAAGGAAAAAGAACTAAACTATCATGATGCTTGGGCACTTTCTGGTTCTTTCCTTGATGTCTCCTAGAGGCATCGAGAGGAAGTTTCATCCTGTGATTCAGCCAACTGGCCAAAGACTGCAAGTACCCGGGCCTGATTCTCTGCTCCCTGCCTGACTTCAGGCACATCAACTCATTGATCAAGAAACAGCAATTGCAAGCATTTAAGCAGGACATGGGCTCTTCATGTCTCTGTAATACCCACAGTGAGAACCAGAGAGCCCAGCTGGGCTGGGCTGGAGCCCTAGAGCTAGGGAACTTGCTGGGTCACCACACTCAAAGCAGCCAAACCCAAGGAGGTAGGACCTATTAGCTATGGAGCCAAACCAGTAGAGCATCCCTACCCATGCACAAAAACAACTTCTCCCACCTAACAGAGCTCCTTTTCTTTTCTCTCAGCACAGAGCAGTGGCCGTCTCCAGACCAGCAGTTAACATTTACCTAAGGAGTGGTTTTCTCTGCCTCCAGTCTGATGGAATTCAAGGTTTCCACTACTATGGGAAGCAGCCTAACCATCTGAACCAGGGTGGGGAAAGAGCTCAAGTTTGGAAAAAAGGAGAAAGCACATTACAACCACAGATGAACAGCAAGAGCTGAACTCAGTACTCTGTACAAAGTGCCTGGGAAATCAAAGCTTACACCGTGTTCTCCTGGAGAAAGAACAGTCCTGCGAATGTAACAAAAATACACGCTCCAGGTCTCTTTGAATTAAAAGAAAGGAAAGTATTTCACGATACAGCAACAAATGCAAAAATATGACAAGTGAAAGTACAGAAGTAGTAACAAGAAAGAGATGGATATTTATGTTTTAAAATCTCCAACTGCTCCACAACTTAATTTTTTTTTCTTTAAGGATACAAAATTTGCATGTAGAAGAGGGAAAACATTTGGGGGATAAAAATAAGGAGGAGTAACATGATCCTCAGTTCAGATCTTCCTCGAAGTATTGAAAGAAACCAGAAGGAAAGCAGAGCCAAAGCTTCCAACAATACTGTAAGTTACTCAGTAAAAGTCTTCAGGAGCACATGTCTTTGAAGTACCACCGGGAAGGCTCAATCCTATTACAGCCCTCCTGAGGAAGTGTTAATCTTCTAGACAAAGAAACCAAGGCTCACTTTTTATGAACTCCCATGTACTTTTGATTGCTTCTGGCTTGGTTTATTTGTTTCTTTAAGGCTCATCAAACCTGATTTTTTTCCTGAACCACTAAACCTACAGTTCAACTCAAAGGCAAATGGAAGCTGCTACGAAAGATCAAGCCACTTTTTTTTGGGAAGGGTGAATTTATGGGCCTGTATTCTACTGTTATTGATGAAATGCCAGCATTGTGGAAATCAATAAAACAGCCTATCACCAAAAATGGCACTAGCACTAGGATTGTATTCTTGATTTAGAAATTGCTGGCTATGTTTAAAAAAAAGCAGAAAAGAAGACAAAATGCATGGTTTGTGGGTTCATAAAAAAAGCAGCATGCTAGCAAATAAGCTATATTGATAAAATATAATCCTTTTATGTTGGAATTAGAAAGGATTCAAGGTTTATATTTCTGGTGCTTTAGACTGCATTTGTCATAAATAAACCAAAGTTAGTATAACATTGTGGCACTGTCTGTTGGTGAAAATTTATAAATCTGCCCATTTATTGGGATTACTGTTACTACTTTAGGGGGAGGACAATCAAATCCAAACTCTGAGCTTTTTTTTATCTTCCAGAGACAGATGAACAGCTTTTGGTTGGGGATTTTTTTTTTATTTGGTATGAAAACCAATTACTGGTCTTGACTGAAGCTGAATTCAATTCTTTTTTTGATGTTCTGCAGTGCACTTCTGAGCAGCTTTTGCAAGCTATGACTAGAGTAGAGCATTTGCAGTCCCTCCAACAAAACATAAAAAATATTTGTAAGCTCATTACTACCAGAATAACAGCACCAATACGACTCACACAGTTTGTTCTTGCAGCAATGATGAAAAAAATTCACAGTATGAGCAAGGGGAAAATCACAGTGAACAATTTCTGATTTACACAATCAGTTAGGGGTTTTTTTAGTTTAGGTGTGGATTCATTGCATCAGATATTTTTCTTCATTTTTCATCATCTCCACCTTCTTGCAGAAAGGTTGGCAAATCCAAAGAGCGAGCTGTCCCAGAGGGCAGCATGCATCTTACACAAACCAGTACCCTTGCTCAGGAGGCCTTCAAAATGGGTTTAAAGAACTGAAAGAAATTTTGCATTTCTTTCTCCTTTGCAAGGACCAGTGATGCCATCTTGCTCTCAGTGACCAGGGGATTGGCTGCCAGTGGTTTGCCTGCTGTTTGCCCCAGAGCCCAGCCTTGTTCCCAGGCTGTGCATCATCCTGCTTCCCAACCAACAAGAAATGCTGCACGCAGCCAAACTATGGAGGAGAAGGATTTGTGACTTCAACGTGGACACTACCTGGTGTCCAACACCAGGATCAAGACTTAAAACCCAGCAACTGCATTTGCTGTGGCACTGCTGCTGCTCTGCGTACACACCACAAGCTGTTCCACAGTAAGTAGGGAAAAAATGCACCATGGAATTTAATTATTACATTAATTTGATTTTGTTAAACAGCAAAAGGGAACAAAAAAAAGACGTACGAGAGCAGTTTCACACATAAACAAGGAGTGTATCCCATTTTGGACCGGCTCACGTGCTGTGTATGGCACAACATGTAGTTTTCTTCTTTTTGTTTGTTGTTTTCAGTTTAGGTTTTATCCAATTATATATCTATTGTGTGACAGGCCTGGCATGAGAGATCCCATTTACAGGAAATATTTCTGAGATCACAGGCCCTGCAGGCTAAATGCAAACACTGGAGCAGATGGTAACTGATCCAGTAGAGCCGTACCTAGGGGTGCTGGAAGGGGGAAAAGACTTGGAAAGTAAAGCCGCTAACAAAATAACCTTGCATTATTAAAAACTACAACCAAATCAGCCCAGCAAGCAGCCAGGGACCTCATTAAGGATGTCTCTGACCACTGCTGCCGACCTGCTCGTGGCAAGGGGCTGGGGCTGGGAGGGAGGACAGGCAAAAGAGGTCCTTGCTTATGGAATAACTCGCTACCTGCCCAAGAGCAGAGCAAAGGGGGTGCTCTGCCCATCGAGTAATCACCATTGAACAGCAGTGAAACTCGTAGAGGAGAAACAGGAGAGCTAAATGCCAATCCACTCTCTAACACAGTCGTTCCCAGGCACTCCCTCTGGCACGGCTGGAGGGTGCTGAGAGCAGCCCTGAGAGACAAATTCCCTTCCCTTCCCTTCCTAACAATACGCTGTCTGTGGCTGGCTGGCCCGCTGATGCTCCTTTTCAAGCAGGTGCCCTCTAGGCTGCAATGCCTCTTGGGTTCACAAAGCTGTGCTGAGGCTGGGTCAGCAGGAGGAAGAGCTGACCAGGTTAACAGGCAACTTCATTGCACAGGTGAGCTCAGGTGGTGCAAACGCCACTTATCCTGGAGAACAGTGCAGATTAAGGAAGGAAGCTTGCATCAATATGCTCCCTTTCTTGCAACAAAAAACATCCTTTTGATGATAAAACTGCATTTATACTAGGGTTGTAAAAGTGCTGTGACAAGGAATGACAGCCCTAATGAACCGTATGGTAGCAGGAAAACTATTCAACCACAGACCTGCAAAAGCAGGTAACTCTGTCTCCCCGTGTATTTAAGTAGCATGTATCACAGTGCATTTCCAACCTCGATACTATGGCAGTAAGTATCTCAGTATACTGACATTAACTTGGTTTTGAACACATGGGGGGAAACTCAGAGAGACTGGATGATAAAAGTGAGATTCCAGACCAGTAAATGGGAACAGCTGACCAAAACCCTTGAGAAACACTGACTCATTCACAATCAGTATTTCAAAGATTGGTAAAAGTTACATCACTTCATAAGGCAGAGTGCAAAATATCAGCTTAAGTACTTCACTTACTTTATTTTCTGGAGAGGGACTAATAATACCCACTTAAAACACATTAATTGTACTGTTTCATCTTTACTAAGTATGGTTTCATTAAGCTAGCAGTGATCCCTCTCCTGTATGTTTTTTGTCACTTCTGTTCTTGTCCCTTTGCTCTCTGTCTGCTTCTAACTAATTTGAGGACTTGTCCTTCCATCCTTTAGCCTTCTGCACTTTTTCACAGAGCAAACAAGCAGGTTTGCTCTGATTTTCCTTGCAGATGATGCTTCCCAAGCTACGGGGGAGTCCCCAGGACTCCCTCTCACAGTGGTCAACTGCTTTTTTGTTTGAAGCAGGGCACAGCCTCCAGCTGACACTTCCCCAGCGTGGAGTCACTGTATAAAGGTTTCTTCACACATCTCGCATCTCACTCCCCTCATGTGACTTTTTCACCCTTTGGAATGCACAAATAAGCCTTGATTTACATGAGCAGTCCAATTTTACCAGGATCCTCTAACACAAACCTCCCTGCTGCTGCTGAGCCCTGTTTAAATCAAGAGGCCTTCACATGGGTGAAGATGTCTTAAAAGAAAGATCGGGATGTAACTCTGTCACAATTATTATGATTTGGTAACATTTAGCAGCTGTGTTTTTTTGCTGCAGACATCAGTTTTATAGCTGAAACTGTTCCTTTAATTTTTTTGCAGGAGTGTTTTGCTATTTTTTTTGTCATTGTTGTTTCCTGGACTCCTAAATATAGCCAAGTGGAATAACTAGCACCTCTGTAAACTGTTGGTTAAATGCCACACTGAGTTTCATTTTGCTCTCTAAAAGGCCATTTAAAACACATCAGACTTGTAGAGCTCAAAATTTAGGAAATTATTTACATTCTGGGAATAACTTCTAACCATTTCCTCAGGCTTTTCTGCCTTTAATACACGTTAATGCTATTCCCACCAAATAAAAGCGTGGCCTGAAAAATACCAGGTATCAAAATAAATGGCACTTCAAAGTTTAAGAAATGCAATTGAGAAATGAAAAACTGTAAAGGTTGCTCTGCTGTCATGATGTACTTTGTCACCAGGATGCTAAACAGCAAGTAGCCTGCTTTAGGTCACGGGATATTTCGGGCAAACTCACTGGTGGCAAATGAAGTCACTGCTGCTCTTAATCCTACAGAGCCGAGTTCATTTATGTCATTATTTAGTATAAAGATGCACTACTTCAAAGATAAAAACACCATGGAACTGAGTGCCACATTCTTGCCTGAAGGGGAAGTAAGACATCCATCAGTCTTGTGTTTGCATGCCACAGGGTCTAAGATGGTAAATGACACTGCCGTTGGAGATAAGGCCAGGAGTTAAGGAATCACAGGTTGGAAAAGAACCCCAAGATCACCCAGCCCAACCACCAGGAATCCCTCACTCCATCCTGAAACACAACCACACACACACACCAGAAAGCTGAGGTATGGGGATCAGTACTGGAAAACACAGTAAGTCCTTGGTGATCCAGATGCCTGTGCTACATCCCTTTACTGCAAGGTAATTTGAAATAATGGAAGTTCTGAAGTCCCTCTGAGAATAAGACCCACAGAGTGTGGAATTTGCTTATTTACTCAACTTTCTGTCAACATTTAAAAGGAATTATCATTCCCATTTTGCAGCAACTAAGCTGTTTGCCTAAGGTCACAGAGTGAATTAACGTTAAAGTAGATTACACAGTATCGTAGTTCCCATTCCTGTGGTCAACCAGCTACCATCTGATTAGGTCACCTCAGCACATTTAATTTAAAAAGAATGTTGAATCTAACACTCTGCCGAAGAAGTGCTTGGGTCTTCAATAAAAAGTCATGTGAAAGTGAGAGAGGGAACAATAAACAAGTAAGCTTCCTATGTCTCAGTAACTTGCAAGTCCAAAGAGACAAAGAGTAATTCAAAGTCCTGAAATACTGTCATTTGATGCAGAAAAACTCACATAAAAACTCTTGGCTTTTGAGGCAGAGCTGCAGCCCACATGGCCTGATGATTGCTGCAGCTCAGGGCCAGGGCAAGCAGCTTTGGGGAGGCTGAGCTTTGGGGAGGTTCAGCAGTTATTCTCCCGTAGCCCCAGTCCTCCATGCAAAGGCATTGCAGCCTGCCTATAGGCAAGGTATTATGAAAATTAGGTAGAATGAATACCACTCAAAATGACTTATTGTATTTTTCAGCTTTAAAACAAGCAAATGGGCTGCAGGACCTGTTCAGACATCCACATGAAGAGCGCCTCTCAGAAACACCAACCATCCTATGCTGGAAGGAGACTGGAAAGGTTTTAAATTATGAACTGCATTCCTCTTCCAGGTGCTGATGAAACCCATAACACCAAAACAATTAAGACATTTTCTATTTTTTTTTTAATATTTGCTGGAAGAGCTGGAGCTTCTCAAAAGAAGAGAAACACATTTTTGTAGGGCCCAGCTATTCCTTCTGTTACCACTGGCAAAGCAGCTGCCTGCCCAATCAAAACTGCAGCACCTCACAAATGAGCACTTGTACCCCCTGCACTTTTAATATTCTCAAACCATTCTGATCTCTGAGTTTGTACTTTGAAGTAGTAGGAAACATACAACTGTGCTGAAAGTATCTATTCAGCATAATTTGCTGACAATTCCAAACATCAACTAGCCTTCTGTACCTGCGTGGTTATTTAGACAGAGCTTGTTCAGTTTGTCTGCCAAGCTAAGTGCTTCTGAAGTCACCATTCAGACAACCACTACGTAACATAAACTGTGCTGACAGGTCTTCAGCAGGCCCAAACCAAGCCCTGCAGCACAGAGTCCACTGAAAGAACAGCTCAACTTCATGTGGGATTACTGAAGAGCAGCTGTTTATGAATTCTTCCATGAGCTGCCACTTTTTGCTCTGCAATAAGAGTATACTCTGTTCCTCTTCAGCCAAAACCAGTGCTGCAATACCCAAAAGACTGTTGAGGAGCAATGTGGCCTCTGTCAAAAAGAAAAAGACTACTGGTCCATGGACTTGTTCTGGAGTAACTGCTCTTCCATACCTATCTCTGAATAACACATAAGTAGAGAAATCATGGGACATTTGCATCATCAAAAATGTAAAGCTATAGTCTAGAGAGATATGTTAGTCACCTATGCACAAATATGAACAGTGGAGGTTAACTAACACTCCTGGATGAGCCTACAAAAAGCTGTTAAGAAATTGGAACAGTCACTACAAAACTTTAAAGATCAGAGTCTCTTCTGGCAGGACCACCACATGTTTTCCAAAGGAGATCTCCCTGTGGTATCACCTTCCATCTGTGGTGGTGTGTACACAATGATAATTATGTACTTAAAGAAGCTTTTCTTAATGGGCAGGCAGCATTGGAAAAGAATGTATTCATCCATCTAGGCAGTGTGGTCTCTGCCCATGAAAATCAGAGGCTTCATAGTTGCATGAGGAGGATGTGGGATGCCTTTCCTCTTGTCCACTTCCCCTGGCTCCCGTACTCTAAAAGGTCCTTCAAGTCTACATGTCTGGTGGTAATTTTGCCAACCAGTTTTACTGAGCCTCTCCTCCAAACTCCCACACAGCAGAAGTATCCAGCTTGCATCCGCATCTTGTGTGCTAGCATGGAAGAGAGCTTGAGACCCACTGCTACACCCACAGCTCTTTTCCGTGAATCTGAAGAACACAATCAGCTTAAATGCTTCTTTGAAGATAGACCATCCTTTTCCTGTGGCCTAATTTAGACTCAACATTAAAAGCATATAAAGCTAAAACTGGAAAATCAGTCATAATTAAACTTGTAAAATACAGAATCTATTTTTCATGAAACAATCTCAAATTCAACTTTTTTTCTCCCTCATTCAGACAGTTTCCTACTTCAAATGGAAAACATTATAGCAATGACCTACTCAGTTATGAACTCCAGCATTTCTGATCTGTAGCAAGTAGGACACCACCCGGGGTGAAAAAAGATGGCTTCGAATCTGACTCAAATTGTACCAAGGTCAAGTGAGAGGCTGCTGGGGCTGGGATAATGCCCACAAGGACTGCAGATCTTCTGAGACAAGAGCATGAGTGCAGAAGAGTGCAGAAGAGTGCAGAAGCAATAGCAGAAGGACAATAACCACTGGCCTTTCGATGAAAACAAGCAGCTGTTGGGTGTTAGGTTAAGCTGCTAAATAATGCTGTTTACCACCAGTGAGTAAGCAGTTTCAGGGCATGCTTGGTAGAGCTAGTGTCATAGTGGTAACATGCACAGTTTTGAAACACCTTTTGCAACATCTTTGATGCAGCAGAAGAAACCAAAGTTGTGATATACTCAGTAACCTCTTTGGCTCAAAGCTCAGGGCCCAGGCTGCACCCGGCTGGCGATACCACCTCCACACAAAGGCCAGTGTGCAAGGGGCTCCCAAAAGGCCACAAAAAAAAAGAAGTCTTAATGAGTCCTTGCAAAACCTGGGAACTGTGCTATCCATTCTTCAGCACCATCTGCTGGTACCGTACCTAGCACCAAAGCGGTTATCTGCCTGCAGGCCACGGCCAGCTGCCACTTGCCCATTCCGCCGAGACAACCATGGACCCCACTAGGTCCAGGATCCCTCTGTCACTAACATCAAGGTGCATACATCCCAATGACACTGCTGGAACTTATCAAACTCCTTCCCATGCTGAGACATCTAAGCTTAGACTTGAACCATCTTATGTGATTCCGGGGGCCTGGATAAAGGCTGTTCTGGCTCAAGAAATGAGATGATGTATTCCCATGACCAAGGTGTTCCTTACCATATATGTGACATTGACCTATAAATATCCTTGGCTCTGCTGACCAGAGTGCTATCTGACAAGTGTTATCTCTCTTCCACTTCACACTTTCATCACCTTTTGGCCTTCAGTCACATCTAAGTGGCATCAACACACTCGAGTGACTTGGATGCCACCGCTCCACTCATTCTAGAGTGGCTTCAGGAGGACAAGAGTCCAAGTGCAGGGCACAGCAGCATCCCCAAGGATGGTGCCCATGCTGATCACATGCAAACAGACTGGACTTGCACAGGGGAAGTGCAGACCACTTCAGCTGAGCCTCCCCCGACTGGAAAGGTTTGTGTCTCACCATGCAAGCTGTGAGCAGCACTCGGGAAAACAGCCCCCAGCAAATACTGCGAGTGCGGGTCACAGCTGCTTAGGCTGCTTCTGGAAAGCAAAGCAGTTGAAGGAAATATTCCCATTAATAGAAAGAGGCTTTCTGGGGCCACGTGGACAGTTCTGGAGACCGGAGTCAGTACAATGCACAGGCTCTCATCTCTGCTTTTGTGTCTCCATGCTCTGTTGTTTCATTGCCTTAGCTAATGTTGGGAAAGTGCTGACAGGGATTTCAAAGGGAAGTTTCTGGTCTAAACACATTGTTGAATCCAGGCCCTTGGTAGTTGTTTTGTTGCACAAGAGAAAGGAGGGAAAACATTGAACAAAAAACCACCTTGCAAGCACTTTCCCAGGGCAGGCGCAATCACCCCAAGGGCTGAAGCCCGGCCAGCGCCGTGCCCTGCCACCCCACCCACCAACTCCTTCACACCACCCCGCCACTCCTGCCGCACCCCTGCCAGCCCAGCACCAGCTCCAAAGTGGGGGCACTTCCCAGGCAGGGTTACTGGGTTACTCTGTAGAGCACAGCCTGAAGAGAAGATGAAAACTACCGCTGGCAAAACTAAGTCCAACGGGGATTTTTCAGTCGGTTTTGGGAAGACAGAGTACATGTAAAGACCAAAGGAAAAAAATCATCTTTCTTATCTTACTGCCTAAGAAAGCACCTTTGAAGAACCAGAACAAACAAAATTTACCCAAAAGGCGAATAAAGGAGGACCCAAATAAAGATGATAACTACTGACATTCTACTTTAAGCCGAATTTTTAGATCTGAAAATGGAATTTAAATATACCGTACATAATCCTGGGAGAAGTGAATTTCAACCTCTGTTACCCGTGGTTTTTTCCTGTTTGGTTCAGTCATTTAAAGGAACAACTTTCCCCTTGAACTCTAATCATTTTTGAATGAATTATTAAACAGTCTGACTTTACAAGCAGATTTCCTTTTATATACAACAGCACACAAATAAAAGAGGAAACTGATTAAACAGGGAACATGACAGTATTCACTTGACAGCATACTTTGTAAAAACCAAATTGGGCATGTGTGGTGCATGTGTGCACAACTGCTGGCAAGGAGGGGTGGTTTCTTTTTCCAGTCTTCCTTCTCATTTAGAATAACTGTGTGCTGTTCTGGCACTTTTAATTTTAACATAGCCAGCTAATTATGATCATTTTTAAAGCTGGCAGTGTCTCTTTAAAGAGATAAAATATTTTAGCTTGCTATTATATTTATTTCTATAGCTTTATTTTGAAGTAATGGAGCTTAAGTTGCATTCCTGAATGGCTTGCATTTCATCTAAAAAAATATTAATAACTACAGAATATATAACTCATTCTTTCTCCTTGCAAACAGATTCTATATATTACGTCCATAATAAAAACCAAGAGGTGCTGCCAGCTCTCTTTTGAAAACTCATGGCAATAGGAAGTCTGTGTTCTGCAACTTCATGTACTTATTCTTGACTGATAAAAGGCTCTTTCTGAAGTCAATTATAAGCATGCAGTACCTTGAAGGGATTAAAATGGAGTAAAATAGCTAAATATGATTATTTTTTGTGTGAAAGCAATCACTTCAATAAGAGCAAGGACACAACATAAATGGGAAGAATTTTCCCCTATCTCCACATGTTAAAGCAAAACTGCTGTCAGTGTGGGTGGGCACATGGGACCAACCACGGTTTTATGTCTGCTTACACTGAGGTTCATTGATGACCAAGGAGCCATAACCATCCACCCCCCTGTACTCTTCATTGTGGCATTTCTCACCTGCGTCACCTTTGCAACAAAGACTTCACCTTCCAAGAACAATTTAATCTAAAATGTAAGGGGCAGAGTTCCCTTAGCTCTACGGTTCCTCTGTAACACATTTTTTTTTCATATCATTTCTGTCCATTTCTTCAGTGGGCACACACATTCAGTAACTTACATGTTTGTCTGTATTAGATACTTTTAGCTTCCCACATGACTTCCATTAAAAAGAAAAAAGTTTAAAAGAAAGATTTATGAGCAGCATGAACATATCAGCCAGCTTGCTTTCAGAAAATTACAAATCTATGCAAGAACATGATGACAAGATGATTTTGAATGAAAATAACACCAGCATAATCCAAGCCTGGGAAATCATTCCTCTGAAATTATGTTCACAAAACACTAAGGCTGATTTTTTTGGGTGCAAATCGGAGTGTGAATCTCCAACTACATGGCTGCTCGGAGCAAGCGTGGTTACCTCTGTAAAACTCTCCTGCATTCAGAGGACCAGCTCGAGCCTGCCCAACACCGAGGGCCAGCTGAGGCTCAGGGAGAAGCGCCGCGATGCCGATGCCTTGCCCTGACCCTCGGCCCCGGGGTGAGCTGTGCCCACAGCGAGGAGGGGACCTGCTGCCAAGTGCTACACCCGACACCGAGCAGCCAGGTCGCGTACCCTGTTACTGGCACCGAGCAGAGGACACGGTTTCTTTCCGGCGCGCAATCCTGAAACCTCGACTGACGCGGATGTCCAAGGACTGCTTGCCAAGATACTGACTGCTGCGCTGGGCCCTGGGGTCATACATCAAATGTTCACATGCACTGACAGATGTTTATGTTGGTCATCCTGATTTAACTCCCATTACATCACTTACCAAGCTACTGATGTTATCATAAACGATTAAGCGAGCCAGCAAAAGGGGACTCGAACACAAAGTTGATTCCCTCATGGTATGAGGGCATTGCCACCCCAGAATGTGACTTGCTCTTAAATCAAATTGAACAACTGCACAGATTCTTTAATTCACTTGAATTCTGTATGGAAAAGTGCTCCTTTTTTCTGGAAGACTGATTTCATTCATCACTTGACCGTCACAGGATGAATGAAAGTTATTAAATAAGTTAAAGGGGGGGGTCAGACTTGGAATCACAAATTATTAGTGTAAAACTAAAAACAGTTTTGTACTTAAATTAAGGAGCTGCCCGGGCTGGGATTCATTTATACTACCTTAGTTCTTCAAAGTCTGCTGCATTATTTAGTGCTTCCAGTCACTTCTGGTTTGTGTCTGGACTATTTTAACATACTGAAAATAACGGAAAGTTCTGAGGGAGCAAAATTAATAAGCAGAGGAAGTCCTCAGTCTAGTGTGTACATAACATGCTAGCTGCCTGCCACTGAAATACAGTATTATCAAATACAAGGGGTTAAATTTAAACTCCATGACCACCTCCCTGCTTGCTTGGTTGTCATTAAGTGTGGGGAGGGAATAGGAAACACTTCACACATTTTGTTTTCCGCTTCTAATATATTTTTGAGTTTTCTAGTGCAGGCTTTGCTTGGATGTGTAATCACTGTGGAATGGCTACTATACTCTTGCTTCACTGCATAATACTTTCCCTTCCTCCTTCTGTAGGATTCCTTATGAAAACAGGCACTTTATGTTTTTGGCCCTAAGGACAGAACATAATGTACTGTCTCTAGGAAAAAATTAAAAAAAGAAAAAATCATTAAAACATTTTCCACTACTTAAAAAAACCTCGACAAATGAAGTACTACTGTATTTCTGTTACACACATGACCTCATAGATAGATGTGTGCATCCACACACACGAATGCATTCAATTTTCAATTTAGCTATTTACAGAACTCCATAATTTTTCCTGGCTCAAGTTTTAGTAAGCCTTCCCTGATGGGGTTCAGTTCACACGGTTTCATAGCCCTTCCTTTTGCTTCAAGTTCATATCCACAGAACGCCCCTCCCCAACCCTGCCTCCTCCTAGAATCCTACTTAATGTTTTGCTGATTAAATTGGCCCTTTGCTTTTCTGAACTCATCACAAAAACCAGCAGGTTTTTCCTTTCCTAAGGAGCTGTGTGTGTCTTGACAATTTTTCTTGAAATCTCCTAGCAGGAAAACCTGGGGATCCAGCTGCTTGTGTCTAGAACCACCCTCTTCTTGCTGATGTAACATGTAATGCTCACCTAGAAAGTCTCAGCAGAGAGGCACATAAAGGTCTTCCAGCCATGCTGCTGCTCCCTTAAGTAGGAAAGACGGAGGTTTGGAGAATGTTTGAGAATCATGGAGCATTTGTCCAAGCTGGCAGCAGGGCAGAAGTTCTGGAAGATGGGCATCCATATGATTCTGGCTCCATTTTGCTTGCTCCACTTTCAGTATGATGAGCAAAAAAGAATGAAGTATTCAGAGACCTCAAGGCAGGGAGAACCTTTTCTTCCCTGTCTTCAGTCCCCTCATACTTCAACAAACCATCCTGCCCCAGGGTAAGAATGCCCCTAGCTGATTTAGGATAGATGGATATGATGGTACTTCCATCTCTTCCCATCCTCCATCCTCCTCCCAGTTCTCCAGGTGGGAAGGCAAGGCTGAACTGCACTGCAGCCCAGCAGTTGTGTGAATACCCACCGAGAGCTAAATGCCCATTTATGTAACTTCCAGCTAAGCTCTGCTTTCTTTTGGTAAGAAAAGCCATCCTGCCATGTCAAGGTGCAGTGCTGGAACACACAACAGCGACAAGAGGGAATTGCCCCCTCTCTCCACTCTCCAAAGCTCAGCTTACTTGGGCCAGGGGCATACAGTCTACGTAAGGGACAGCGAGGCAGTGCTCAGAAAGTAAAAAGTCATTAAAGGGAAAACCCACGAGGCAGATAACAGCTTGCTGCCAGACTTCTCAAAATTTAAGTGTTGATTGTTCAGAATTTATGTCTAGATTTTTCTTAAGAATGCAATTTCCTGGCACATGGTACAAGTCGCTCTAGACCTGCATGTCAGCACAGCAGGCATCCTGTTGCAAAGGTTATTATGGAACTATTGAATGTTTTCATGCCAAATTTGTCCAAATTAAGCTGAGGGGAATGGAAATACTTTCCCTGGATAGGTGGTGGTTTCATTAGGTGGGTTTGTTTATAAGGAGAATAAAAGTTACAGCTAAATATAAAAGCAGATATATCACAATATTGTCTGAGAACTTGAATAACATGTCATTCAGCCTGTGTGCTGTGGAAAGAACACGAAGGTCAAGTCTAAAATAAGATCAGTGACTGTTTGACAATAGAAACATGTAGGAGGTAGAGCAGGAGAATTTTCCACATTTTTTTCAAATGGCATTTTTCTTTCAGAAAATATCCTTCTCTACCTTGCAACGGGTCTGATGCAAAAATCCTGTTGAACTTTGTGCAAAACATACTGCTGAATTCAGTGTGGTTTTGATCAGCCTCCTGGCAAACCTGTATTAGTAATTTGTGCCAACTGTTTACTTTTTGCATTATGCTCAGTTGGGAAAATGAAAGAAGGCTGCTCTGTTGTATTTGTGTTTTAAAAGAGTTTCACTTTCTGCTTGAGCCCTCTTACTCTGCTTCCCTGGAAGTCAGAGACTTCAGCGAGTCCATTGCTACCTTTTAAATGTTAGCACGCCTGAATTCACAGCATCGGGGAGCACACTGAATCCTTGCCAAGGTCAAAAAGAGAGAGAGGGGGGAAAAAAAGCCCAGCCAAACTACTACTTGGAAGTACTTTATAAAATCTAATGCATTCCTTTCTAATTTCGTTCATCCACCAAAACCTAGGGTGAAGACATGATGGTCTTGCCATTTGCCAAAGTGCAACCAAAGTGGGGATTTCAGCCTCCGCCCTGCAGCAGGCATAACCATCCCTCAGCAGGTTTGTAGGAGAAAAAGAACTTGCAATCCCAGTCTTGACAGAGACATTAAACTGCCTCTACTTTTACTTCAGTCAGTGATGTCAGACATACTTTTTTTGTCCCCCACATTCACTCTCAAATATAGTTACAACCACTTCCCTGTAAAATGTGTTACAAAAGAAGTCTTGCAAATGCCCTAATTCCCCTGCCAACAGTTCCAATTGCAAAATCCCATGACTTTAAAGCAAAGGCAAGAGACAGAACTCAGCCCAAGGCTAAGGCCTGAAGGCAGCTGCCCTTCCTTTCCCTCTGAGCTGTGGTACATAGTGCATGTAGTTTCCAAAGCCAACGTTGAAAGATTCACTGCCAACATGTTCCTCCATGGGAGGACTCTCAGGGCTCCTGGGAGGAAGGGACTGGCAGAGGAAGGAAATATGGGGGTAGAGGGGTAGAGCATCCTCTCCTCAGCTCCCCCAGCCTGTCCCTGTCCTCTGGAGACTCTGCACCAAAGCTCAGGGTGGCAAGGTCCCTGTGCAGGGGAGCACTTGTCCCCTCTGAGGAACCTTCAGTGGGGCTGCAGGAGAGGTGGGGGAAGGAGCCAGTGCCTTGCAGCACACCAGCCTTGCCAGGGGGTCAGAAGAAGCCCCAGGCACAGACTGGCCAGAGCCTGCTGTGGGCAGGGGTCTGCAGGGACAGGTCCTGCTTGGGTTTGTGCTCAACAGCCCCCTTCTGCTTGACCTCCAAACCCTGGGGCAGACACGGCCAAAATTAGGGCTGAGGGCTGGCACACGGTGGCTTTGACCCTAATGATCCCACTGGGAATGCAGCATTGTTCTGGCCCTATTAACAATAATTTGCATGTTGTCTAATGGCCCTGGGAGGAAAAAAATAAAAATAAAAAAGGGTGACAGGCCCTGAGGGAAGAGAAGAGGAAATGGGACTGCTGCCATTTTCTTCTGAGAACTGGCAAAGTAAGAACGCTGACTTTCTTAAGGAGCCAGAGGTAAAACCATTCATTGCAAAATTATTTAATCTCTAACTTAATCATTCAGCGTTCATTGCTTCAAGGCAGGGTTTTGAGAACTCAAGCCATTTAACTATTCTGAAGAGCTCCTGTCAAACCAGCCTGAAGGGGACCTTGATCATAGGAAACTGATTTTAGTGGGACTCTGGGTCTCTCCCAAGACACTGGTGACAGTGACCTTTCAGGGTGAGGAGCTGCTCCCAGCAGAAAGGTCTGAAGTGCAGAGACAAGGGACACCTGCACACAGCGCTTCCTCATCGAACTTGGAGCCTTACATATAAAGAGCACTCAGTAACACTGAGCTGCCACAGTTCCAGTCATTATTTCTTTTGTTGAGAGGAGTTTCTTTAGGGATCAAAGTCTCCTGAAAACCAAACAAGCTGCCTGTCCATCCCTTCCAAAAGAACAGGTAGTTTATTCCAGCTGTCAGCAACTGCAAACCAAACAGCTCCTCTCCCACTGTCAGTTTTTGCTCTAGGCCAGTTATTAAAGTTAAACAGTTGCATTTGCAAGAATGATGTATTGTGTCTGCAGGGGGGAAGAGAAAGGAGTAGAGAGAGGGGAAAAAAAAAAATGCAAGCAAGTTTTCTAAAACAAACCCTAGGCCAGCCTAACAGTGTGCCAGTGCTGCCTCTTCCTTCGGTCCACTGAAATCCCACAGAATTCCCAGCCTGCAGGATGTACTGCCATGTCACAAGCATCCTTCTCACTGCGTTGGGGAAAATAAAATATTTTTTTTTTTTAAAAGGCAGGAAAAAAACAGTTGCTTGTAAAATAAATACACTATTGCCTTGTGAAACAATCCACATTCAATAGGTATGAAAAAAGGTACAAAGCTATGCCTTGGCAGGTTTCCCTACCACCCATGCCACCCAGACTGAGCACAGAGTGGAAAGGCCCTCCCTCTCATGCTCCTAGAGCACCAGGGAGGCTCTCCAGCTTGCCCTGGGGCTGAGGAACAATCTTACTGGCCAAGCTGAGCAGGACCAATTTCTAGAAAACTGCTGTGGTCCTGGTGGGACACTACCACCCCTGTCCCACACAGGGGCAGTCAGAAGGATGTGTGTGGCATCCTGGGCTCCCCTTTCAGTGAGGATGCCTGGGGAGGCTGAAAAACACTCTCAAGGAAAAGCCCGAGACAGCCTTGCTCCAGTTTTTCACCACAGCACAGCCGTGCCCAACCTTCCACTGTAACCAAGGCTCTGTACAACACTTTACTGTCCCCTTTCTGGGTCTGTGCACACGCTCACTGCTATGTGAGGCTGGACACCACTGGTTCTAGCACCCACCCTGAAAAAAGAATAGCTATTGACTCCAAATGGGCAAGGATTCCACACATCCAGTCCAGAGCCAAACATGCAGATTTTCTACTGCAGGGATTTTTTGCAGACAGCCGTGAGCTACTGCAGAAGCCTGAAGAGACTCCAGGCCAGCTCATTTACTTGCAGCCTTGATTGCCACCTGACATTTCAAGAGACTGGTTTATTTTCTCCCTTGTCAGGATGCCCTGCTGCGGCGCTCCGGCCCCGTGAGGAGCAAAGCCTTTCCCTCAGCCAAGCTCCACAGCAGTGCTGCTAATTACTGCAGATCTGGAAAACAGAGAAAGGAACAGGTCAAGCTGGAACCAGGAAATAACACAGGCATCAGGATTCCTTCTCAGCTACATCTGGGACCTTGCGCATCCAGCAGCAGACTGAGGAGTGTGATTTAATGTGATGTGCCAGATCACTTCAGGAGAGGGGCTTTGGATATGTCTGATTTGAGCAAAAATTTGCAGACACTTGGAGCACAACGTAGAATTTGCTTCAGTTAGGAATGAGGGAGTCATTACTTCAGTTTCTTTAGAGTCTTTTTTTTTTAACTTAAGCTGTGAGTTCATTCTTGAGAATTTCAATAGGTTTTATCTGTCTACAGCACGGACCACCTTATTCTGCTAATGGAAATGCCAACTCATTTACTAGTGTATTTATCTTTGATTTATTTCTACCTCTTTTTTCTCTATTAAAAATAAGAGATTAGAAATAGAATCCTCTACTGCATTTTATAATACACAGTCTGAACACATGAAAAATATTCTTAAGAAAGGAGCTCATTCCTTCAGAGACAAAGCTTGCAATAGTTATGTCATCACAAAAACAGGCTACAGGACTGTCCCATAGATTGCACTGGCCTGCTGTCTGTGGTCTTAATCCATCTTTCCAGTGACTTATGCAAGTCTCTCCAAGGCAAGCAACAAGAATTTTGTCTCCTAAGCCTCAGTTCAGCAAGATAGTTAAGAGTAACTTCAAGGTCATGGTTAAGCCAAAAGGTTTGATTACTACTCACTTAAAAAAAAAACCAAACACAAGTTTAAAATTGCTTTTGCTGCTTGCATCTGAACATTTAATGAAGCTTGTGAATGGAAACACAAGAGTACAAGTGTATAAAGACAATTCCTACAGATGCATATCATATACCTATACTACTCCTTCTGTGAAGTGCCCTAGACAGCTTTTACATACAGTGGGAATAGAAAAGGAAAGACAAATTCCTTCTTGAAACACCCAATGAACTGTGCTGATTGTGTCACTTGCCATTTCTCACTGCTCATCCTTTCCCTACATAAAAACTAGAAAACAACACCTGCAACAAATCTTTTTAATCTGCTTCCATCACAAGCATTGCTAAACACATCCAAACAGTAGAGCTGAAAAAGTTTAAGCCTAATTTCCATTTAACTTCTTTTTTCTTTCTTTTATCTCCTCTCCACTCAAATCTCACCCAAGATAGTTTCACAATTTGACTCACTTTGCTCTTTCCCAGGCTAGCAAGCTCCAGCAATGACAAAATGTAATGCTACAGATTTGAGCTTTATTCTAAGCTCCAAATTACTAAACTGGAATTTTGTTCAAAATTGTGCCTTGTATCACTCCTTTTTTTTTTTTTTTTAACTTATAGACCATCAGCCCAATTCATGACAGCACGATGGGCAACAACAAATTTCCCACACTTTCTGTGCTGTATAGCAAGGATACCTATTTCATGTATGGGTTACCTGAAAAAGAGAGAGATATTAGTGATTTGCCCCCTTTCCTATCATGTACTCAGTACTAGAGCCAAGAAGAGGAAGTTAAGTTTTGACTCTTATTTACTTTCTCAAACAACTGTGCAATGACCTCTTTCAGTCACTACGTGGGGTAAAATGAGGCCTTTTCTTTTTGATTGTACCTGGCCCACATTCTTAAATTACTCACTGAAGTACCCTGAAACCCACTGAGCTGCCATTTCAATCAACAAAATGGAATCATTCTTTTTATGCTTCCTAAATAAAACACCAATAAAATGATGTATGCACTGAAGGATGCAGACTATTTCTTTCAACTAACTCAAAATCATAGACTCATAGAATCATTTTGGTTGGAAAAGACCTCTCAGATCATCGAATCAAACCACTAACCCAGAACCTGGGTTTTTTTCACAGAACTTTGATGACAAATACAAGGAGGATGGGCTTGCAACTTTAAATGAGAAGTGGCAATGCGTAACTGAGCTCCAGTCAGCACAAGAGTAAATTCTGCGATGTGGGTGCTCTTAGAAACACATCAAGTGCATTCACAATTACCTTAGCCAAACACATGCAGGAGTAAGTCTTCCCTGGATGGATGAGAGCAGCAGGGCATCCATCCCAGTATCCCCAGTCACCAACCAAGACCAGGTGCTCTGGGGGAGAAGCAATGGAATTGATAATTTTGAAATAGTGTCACCTGGAGAAAGCTCAACCCTCAGCACCTGGTGATCCAATTTCAGCAGCTGATGTTAAATTTACCCCAAGGTTTATGACTGCCCTTTCAAGCCATTTAACTCCAACAGAAACATAGATGTTTTCCTTACTCTTATAAATAAATATCTAAACCTTTCCCGAATGCAACTCAGTACTTCCACTCACAGCTTTCCCATGAAAACAACTTCCAAAGGTTAATCATGTGTTGCAGAAAAGGCTGGTTTTCTTCTATTAACTGAAAACCTGTGGCTTTTTCATTTGATCTTTTCTTGCCGCATATACAAAGTAAACACAACTACAATTGTCCAATTAAGTGCCTCTTCCTGTTCCTATTGAAGTCAATGGCAACACTTTCTAACATCAGATTTGTTTTCTTACTCATTAACTGTAAAATCCAGAAACTGGCAAGGAACTTTCCAGCAAGGGGGAATTTTGCAGAGTCTATCAATATGCAATAATTATGACAGCAAACTAACATTAAGATAAAATAACAGAAAATAAATTCCAGACCTTCAGATGCATTTGGAAAAGTTATCTGGTTTCATAGTCTTTTGGGAGCCAAAAAGAAAAAAAAAAAGGAAAAAAAAAAGCCATCAGATTGTTAATGAGACTGAAAGCCAGAGTAAAATAAAAATCCCTCAAATCTGTCATCAGCATTCATGTTTGCCAAGAAGGCCTGGATGTTATCCTGCTGAGGAAGAAAAGATTTATGGCATCACACACCTTCATCCATCCTATTATTATATATGAAATGGAAAATAAAACAGGCCGGTACTGCCCTTAGAAATAATCAGCATTTTGCTGCCACTGAGTAACAAATGTTGTTATTATTATTACTAAATCAGCAGGAGGGCAGCCACGAGGTGCTCATAAATAAATTATTTTTAAAAAACCAACAAACCAAACAGGGTTGGGCTCCACCCTCCCAAGGGTGTGAAGGAAAATAAAACAGGGATGGAGGTGGGCAGGGCAAGGCCAGACCTGGCACACACAGTTCCCGATGGCCGGGTGGCAGCACCCAGCACCCAGAGCCCGGGGCCAGCAGCAGGGATGGAAGGGAGCAAGCAGTAAGCTGAGGACTGCTGGTCCACCTTGAAGCAGAAAGCAAAAACAGGCAAAGAACCAGAATGTCTCACCATATCCCTGATCACCAAAAGGGATGGAAATGTATCAGGCAAGAGGTAAAAATCCTCTTTGCTAAAAGGATAGTCAATATTCAGTCAGATCCTTCACACTGTTTTTTAGCTCCATGGCTGCCCAGGCTGCTGATCCGGTTTGGGGCTACCCAGACATCAGGTCAGAAGCCAGTGGCCACTGCCTTACCAGAGCCCTGGGGCAGGTCCATAGTGATGAAGGCTTTGGGCTGGTTCGGTGAGGGGGCTGCGAGCAAGATGGGAGACAAGGACACAGCACGATTGCTGGCATCTGGCACCAGCAAGCAGAGAGCCACCACTTCAGCCACCCTTGCCCCAAGCCCAGCACCCCTTGGTGGCGACGGCAGAGCACAAGGCTGGCTTTCTGTGCGCCAGGCACAAACCACCACACGAGACCAAAACCACAGCAGAGGTTTCAGAGCGACGCCTGAGCGCCACTCCCGTTTCTACACCCAACCTCCCTCCACCATGCCAGGTCCAACCTGCTGACAGATGACCCTCTCATCAAGGACACCTGTATCGAGCACCAGGGCTTAATGTTTGCTGGCGATGCAGTACAAAGTTCCCGTGCTGCCTTAGGAAGCCCAGGCCCTGGGATCTGGCCGCTGGGAAAATGCTTCTGCTCCACATGCAATTTCACACATCACTGCATAGGTCTTGTGATTCTCCTGCTAGAGCCGTGCTTTGCTATCGGAGGAACGCTTGTGCCTCAGCAGAAAAATTCAACTGGATTTTCTTCATGGATTACCGACTCTGAATTTCAAGCTACATACTCAAAAAACTAAGCTCCTTACTGTCCAGCAGAGCTAACACAGCAGCTCGGGAGATGCCTGTGTTAGTGCAGGCGTAGAACAAACTTCTTTCTCAATATTGAAAGTAAAGTAAAACTTTTTAATAGGATTGCTGTTTGAACTTTACAGTTCTTTGCAAGATCAAGGCAAATGACATCATCTCCAGAAGTGAGACCCCTGGTTCTGAAATTTTAAAGGTCACAGTCAATATATTTTTGTTTTTTTAGAAAAAAAACCAGACTTCTGAGAAAATATGCAGTCTACTGTTTTTGCAAGTTACAGAGAAAGCTATTATAAATGAAAGGGCCTAGAGCACCACAATAATTTTCTCTTTCTGCCCTAGCTCTTCTCCCTGCTTCGGCACAGATCCTCCACAGAACAAATTTCTTGCTCTTCAGTAACAGCAAAAAGAAAAATATTTTGATAATATTTTGAGAATTCGATTATAAACCCACAAAGCCACAAAAACTGGCAAAGGACCTAGAAGGTGCAACACTTGAAACTGCCAATTCACTTATTTAACTGAGTGGATTTCAGATAGTTTCCTTTTACCAGTCAAACAGTGACTTGGGGTTAGCCCCACTGGGGATTGAGTCGTTACAAGGCCGCACGCCGCCGCTCAAGAAAGTCAAAGCGCCTCTGCTCCATGCTCTCCTCGGGAAAGCCCTTGGCATCCCTCTCCAAGCAAGGTGAAGTCCTGTGCTGAAAGAGCAAGAGGCTTTTGCTCGGGACCTGCACAAAAAGCAGCATGTTGTGCAGGTGGGTGCCTGGCAGAGCAGCCCAAATCCAGAGCCCAGAAGGGACGAGCTTTAGGTCAATGTCCCACACACGAGCTCTGGAAGGGCCCTGTGCCACACTGATCCATGATCTCTAGCTCTGTCCTGGAGGCAGATACATCTGCCATCCCTCACCTTCATGACACAGCCATGGACCATTGCAGGGCACAGCGATCCTCCAAGCTTCATTTCCAAGGTGTGCCACCAAGCAAAGAAAATTAATAATTTATCAGGCTCAAAATAAAAGAGGAAGCTCAGTGATTAGGACAGTCAGCTCAGAAGAAGGGAAACCTGGCGTCTCATTGCTCATCTAAAAAGCATTTCTTCATTTGGCTGTGGACAGCCACCTGAGAAAACAAATCAGACTGCAGGAATTAGACACCCTAGTTCTTCCCTCTCCACCAAATGAAATCTCACCCCTGTAGAACTAGAAGGAGCCCCGTTGCCAGAGGGGAAGACACCTCAGCAAAATCAGCAGCCATCTGGAAGGTGAAACCTCCTGAGATGTTGGGGATGTGATGCCCCACTACCAGGCTGGAGAAAGTCTCATTGCCAAAGCTCAGGAGAGGCCTAAACTAAGGATGCCCCAGGAAGAGTGGGGGCTTCTCCTCAGATGCATTTGCAGGCGAGGATGGCACCTAAGTGGCAGCAGCTGGGCCAGAGGGTGCCTGCCAGCTTCGGGACACGGAGGTTCTTGGGAATGGTGTCCCACACAGCCCCAGAGTGCCTCCCTTCTCTCACAGCAGAAGCAGCTCCTGACTAGCTTGGGTGGGGAACAGTGAGCAGCCAGGGACTTCCATCAGCGCTCTGGCTAGGCAGGCACTCGGAGGATGCAAGCGCTTATGTTCCACCTAAGGTCCACTTCAGACATCAAAACCCTTCCCTGTATGTGGCCGTAACTCTCGAGCAGAATATAAACAACCACAAAAAAGGAACAGAATCAAATGAAAACACATGGCCATTGCATTCCTGGTTCGATGTAAATATAGTAATTTAAAATTAAGTGTTCTTGGCTACATTTTCTCTCTGCTTCTCTCACCTCGGCTTCTTTGCATAATTTACATCAAAAATGTACATGTCTATGTAAATATGACAGTGCCTGTGTCTCCTATAATGCTCATGCCCTTCTTTTTTTCTTGAACAGCTTGGGGAGAAAGCCATATGTTGGACTAGAAGTGCCCAGAGCTAAGCATGGCTCCCACGTCTGTTAGGTTGTATGCCCAAAGAGGGAACTCATCGCTGCAAGACAAACACTGTTGTTCCTCCCACACCGACTGCATCCCTTCAGTGTTCCCCATGTTAATGTCAAAAAAGTTGCCAAGTGTGACAGGCCACTGCCAAGCCAGTCCTTCTGCAGCTCTGGAAATCAAAATGAAGCCATTAAGTTTTTAATCAGAAAGCATACATTATACCAAGTACCACAAAATTGCAGAGATGAGCTAGTTCTCCTCTTTTTTCTTTTTTAATACAATTAAGATGCTATCAGGCCCAAGTACAATATTGCGGTATCCTGGCCAAAGTGAAAATCTTTGAAAGCGGCATTTATTTGCCACCAGAACCACAAGCTAATAATGCAGATTACGTGCAGTCCCCATCTGTTGCTTTTTCTAAGTTTTGAACAAACCCATGAGGCCATGTATTGTAAGGGCATTAACAACCCCAGACACCATTATCAGTGATGTCTAGTGCCTAAAATTTATACTCCACCAGCTATATCCCCCTCCCACCCTACCCTTTGACATGTTTTCCTTCTTTATCTCCCTTGCAATATAAAGAATTCACATCCCAAAACCACACTGACAACTTATAGAATGGATTCAGACCAAACAGACAAATAAGAAAAACACATCAACCAAATTTCAGACCTGAGTGTAAGACACAGGCCTGCCCCTTCATGAGACACAAGGCCCATGTTTCCCAACTTACCCACTGTGTGAAACACACTCTCATGACTAACTGTGATGCTCTCTCCTCTGGTACTGTGCAGCCTCTAAAAAACTTACCACTCCACAAAATACCAGGGAGCCAAAATATAAAGGAGGAGGAGGCTACGGCAGCCAGGGCTCCTGCTTTTTGTAGCATCCTGCATGACAGGGAGATCTTGCAAGTGGCTGTGCTGAAGTCCTACCATGCACGACCACATAAAAGGCTACTTTGGAAGAGTCGTTTATGAATAAGGTTCATACATGGGGTATGGTGCAGGAGTTGAAGATTGAGTGCATATATTAAAGCATCCTTTTACACTGACAGATCCTGAAATCTAGAAAAAGGAGAAAAAAAAAAAAAGAAAAATTCACTGTCCCATGCCCTCCTTGATTTCTTCTACCTCAAGAGAGGATCCCAAAAGCTGCGTTTGCAACTTCATGATAGTCTTTTGTTCTTTGTAATCAGCTAAAAGGTTTTGCCTGTGTTTAATAATGCTAAGGTTCAAAGATAACAGCCATGTACCAGAGAGGCAGGCAAAAGCCACCTTCAGGTAGTATTTTGCACATCTTCCATGTGTACATTACAAATAAAGACAGTAAACGGTATCACATGCATACAAATTCTGGAACTTTTGTTGACAGGAAACCTCAATAAACAATTAGATGGCTATTGATAAGAAGAATCCTTTCCTTTTAAAGGCAGTCACTGTTTAAAGTCCAAGTTTCTTGTACTTCTAACTGTCAAGCAACAGCTCCAGCACTCACCTCGTCTAGCCAATCACGCCTGGTAACACCTGTCTTTTCACATTCTCGGTTTTATTCATTATTTATGTTTCTCTTTACACAATACACCCACAGGACGATACATCTCCAGCATGCTTACGATGTGATCCAAAGCTCACTGGAGTCAACAGAATGACTTCACTGGCTCTGGAGCGAACCGAGGGCCCCAGCTCCGCAGACGGGCTTCCAGCCTGAGGAGGGACTTACGCACAAGTCAGGCATCCCAGCCCAGAAGCGCAATCGCAAAATCCCTAACCCTTTAGCTGCTCGTCTCTGAACAAGCCAAGGTCTCCAAAAGCCTGAACCATTTGCAGACTTTTATTCTTCCTCCAGTCATCTGTTTTGCGAAAAAAGACCCCCACAACACCAAGAGACCCTCTGCAGTGATCCATGAACGAGGGGGTCAGGGGATAGACCTCCCTCTCCCAAGTGTAGTCCCAGCCACCAAGTGCTGGAGTGATTCTGTGTGTATGTGTGTATATACATAAGTGTGTGTCTGTATATGTGCGTGTATTTGTATATAATACACAGACACACACGCACACGCACGCACACACACACACACACACACACACACACATATTTTTTGCTCCCCCTTCTGGCCCCATGAATTTTGAATTTTTTTTCTTCTTGATGGAAGCAGAGGAGAGCAGGAGAACAATCCTGCCTCCAGCGTGACTTGTAGCCAGGGATCGGCAGCACTCCTTTAGGAGGTGTGCAGTGTGGATTCCTGGTGAGAAAAGGGTTCCAAAGTCTCGCTCCCTCAGTTATAGCGGCAGGAGATGTCCTCTGCATCCCTGGAAACAAATCCCCTTCAGTCAGGTGGGTTCAGCAGCAGGGAAGGCAACATCTTCATTTTTTAACAGAGATGGTCAATGCAGGCAACACATTATTTAGCCTAACACTGATTTGCCAAGAGACCCAGTGCTAACAAACACCAGGCTTGAAAAACACGTTAACTGGAAAACAGACATGTAATTTATATTTTTTACACACTCTCCTTAAAGGTGTGCTGTGTAATTGAGTCAGCTTTCTGTATTTCACAGGAGACCGAACCTGAAATTGCCGGCGTCCTACCTAGCTGACCTCCATGTCTAGGTGAGTTATGCCAGCTCTCAACCCAGGTTTCTTCTTCAGTATAACTTTTGCCATTTCTCCCTCCAAAACAGTAATATCATAAGCTTTACACATACAACAGGTTTGGTTTGTGGGAGAGTGGCTGGGACCACATTTTGTTCCAGTATATCAACTAATAAAGGAAAAAAGGAAAGGAATACTCTTCTAATTCAACGCAGTTACATATCCTGGAAAGAGAGGGAGAAAGAAAAAGGAAAGGCTTTTGACTGACTACAAGTGAAAAAGCTGTCCATTGTCCACAAATGGAAATCTCCCCTTTCTAGTTGATGCTGAAGCCTGCCCCAGACAGAGGTGATCTCTACCCCAGAAACACAGCCACCCATCAGATCACAACAAATACTCGTTTTCCAGAAAAATCCCACAGACACAGCTCCCAGCACCTTTGTTTCATCTCAAGACAAAGATTTTTCACTCTAGACATATCTTATACCATAAAACCCCACTCCAGTGATAACCACAGCTGCAGACACTGTCACCGATGGCCACCTGCTTGCTGGTAACACCAGGATCCCACGTTTGTTGCACACCAGCCCGGTGCATTGCCCCTCCCAGGCAGGGACACTGCATGCACACACACAGGTGGTCCCTGCTGTCCCGACACTGCCTGGGACCTGCCACAACGTGCCTCTTCTCCCTGGCAGCTGGATGGACATCTCTGCCTCCCCTCCCACTGCATGAGCCTGCCTTGGCTGGGAACCTGCCTCAGTTCTGCCAACAGGCAAGGCTGGACAGGAGAAGGGGAGACCACAGGAAAGCGGAGACCGCTGATGAAGACAGTGCCTCGCTCATCCCTTTCACTCACGAGCTGTAGCTGCTCCCTCCACCTCAAACCACTCCACCGTACCCTGCATCGAGGTGAAACGTGACAACTGGCAAAAGGCCTGCACTGCTTTGGCACATCCCAGTGCAGACACCCCCTGGACAAACCTTTTGCTCTCACGAGCGCGATCTCCCGGGCACTGCCCAACCCGGGCTCCCACCAGCCACGGGCCGGAGCCGGGAGAGGAAGCCAGCAATCGGGGGACTCACCCAGCCTCCGTTGTCCTGGATCCAGTTGTGCAGGTGCCGGTTCAGGTACTCGGTCATCCAGGCGGCGATGCTGTCCACGAGGGGAGACATCTCCCGGTTGACGCTCTCCACACACATCACACCGCCAAACTCGAAGAAGGCCACGATTCTGCCCCAGTTAACCCCATCTCGGAAGAGCTCCTCCACCACCGCCACGAAGCGGCTCCTGGCCGTGAAGGGCGTCAGGTGCAGCTGGCCAGACATTTGGGCAAAGTCCCTCTGGTAGCGTCGGGAGAACTCGTCCCCCGCCTGGCGCAGGACGAGGTGGACAACCTGGGGTGCGGGGCGCAGCCCCTCGGCCGGGGGCGCATGGCTAGCAGCAGCCGAGCCGGGGGGCTCGGGGTGCGGAGACACCAGCCCAGTGTGATCAGAGGAAGTCCCAGCAGCAGCAGCAACCGCAGCAGCAGCAGGAGCAGAGAGACCTGGAGGCAGGGGTGCCCTGTCCTCGCCGGCAGCCCAGTCGTATCCCCTCTGCGAGAGTTTATAGTGGATGTACTTCAGCACTATCTCCCGGTTATCGTAGCCTCTTCTCCCCGGATGAGCCATAATTCCCAAGAGGAAGCAGCAAGAGGAAGGGAGAGAGGAAGAAGAGGAGCAGGATGAACCCAAAAAAGTAAAGCAGCCAATAATAATAAAATTAATAACACCAAAAATTATAATCCAGTTATTGTATTGGACACGGTTTCATTCATGCTGGTGTGGGGGTGTTCTCGGGGTCTCGGAGGTACTTTTGTCTTCTCAGTGTTTCCTCCTTGGTTTGAGATGCACGGCATAAATAGGGATTAAAATGCTGTAAATACTTTACTTCCAGGTGCACATTTATTACTTATTATAAATTTACTTTAGGACCGTTTCCTCCTCGGTGTTGAAATACATCTTAAAAAATATTATACCGACTCAAAATCAGGTGCATTTTCCCCTAGGTGCTGGACTACCACGGACACGAAGGAGTGGACGAACACACACTGTAAAAACTGCAATTCAACACGATCTCCTAAGCAGCCTGGGATGGACGTTAATCCAAAGCACTTTATGCTAGAAACCTCAACGCTAGGTTTTGGGTTTTTTTTGTTAAGTTACACAAACTAAATTTCCTCTGTAAAGTACTTACTTGGACTATAAATATGTTCCTCTGTCAAGTTTCCTCTAAAAGAAAAATAGCAACAATAAAATCCAAACATCACAAGTCTTCAGAAGCGTTAAGTTCTGGTCGCTTTGATGCTTCAAGTCACCAAGGGGATGGGAAAGGGGCAAAAAAAAATATTTCTACGATTTCAAATGTTTTTTCCCAGACTCCTGTTTAACAGACATCTCCAAAGATGTGTCAAAGCTCAGAAAATCCCGCCTCGCAGCCCGGGAAGGCGAACAACCCCAAAGAGACGTAAAATCCTGGAGACCAGATGAACCACATTTGAATCCAAGCTCTCGCAGAAGTGCTCTGTTTTTCCCTCCAGTGCAACGTACAGACATATGCATTTACGTAGTTTCATTCAGACACCGATCGCAGGAATCCGGTGCTTCCACACACACGCACGCACACACCAAAAAAATTAAAAATTTTAAAAAAAAATGTATGTATTTAGGAAATTAATTCTTTTTCACAAGAAAGAGCGCAGAAAAAAAATTAATTAAAAAACGAAAATAAAAATAAAGAAGGAAAATTGCTTTTGACTGCTGCCATTTCCCGAGCAGCTTTGTATCGGCGGAGGAAGAGCCCCTGGCGCTGCCGAAGAGGGGCGCGGACGGGGCGTGTGTGCGGTGTGACTGTGCCGATGGGGACCGCGGCCGCGGCGCCGCTAATCGCCCTCCCGCCCGCCC
>VXBQ01006523.1:178758-209196 GCA_013400175.1 Phainopepla nitens | reverse complement strand
CTCCTCTCCTCTCCTCTCCTCTCCGGCGGGCGGCTGTTGCCCCCCAGCGGCCGCCGCTCGCCCCGGGCTCGGCCGCGCCAGCCGGGACTCCTCCGTCCCTTGGAGAGCGAGGAGCTCGCTCGCCGCATACCCGCCCGGGAAAACGAGGGAGCCGCTGAGGCGGTGCCCTCTCATCTGTCTTGTGTGCGCTCCCGCCAGCCGATGTGTGAGACGGGGCTGGCTGTGGATGGGTGAGTTCTCGCGGGTTAAGAGGGACAGAGATTGCAGGACAGCAAGTGAAATGAGTTCAGATAAGATTGATGATGCTCTGTGCAGTCGTGGACCGAGGGCTGTACCTCACCAAGGCGTGTGTGTAACTCACAGCATGGTTTAATGCTGGACCACAAGCTCATGTCATCTCTATCCCTTTTTTGGGAAAGACTCCCAAAAGTAAGGTGCTTGTGATGAGCTGAGGGGTGGCTTCTGATGGCAGAAGTGCAGACAAGGGATCTGTCAACCAAGTAACATCATCACCTTTATATTCTTTCACTGAAGGAGAACGAAGGAAAAGAGCACTGAAAGTAACCTGACATTTCCACGTAACCATTTCCATGGTTTAAATGGAACGAGTGATACAGGAAATCAGAATGGCCATAACCAACCTGGATGCTCATTCAGTCTGTCACTGTGCTGCTGATTGAATCTAATGCAGCTGGTCCTCCAACTGAAAAATACATCAGACAGAGACGTTGAGTAACACAGAAACCCTGTCTGGGTAAGCTGCACAATGATGTCCTAGCAAGATCAGTTTTAAAGCCCAANATCTGTCTTGTGTGCGCTCCCGCCAGCCGATGTGTGAGACGGGGCTGGCTGTGGATGGGTGAGTTCTCGCGGGTTAAGAGGGACAGAGATTGCAGGACAGCAAGTGAAATGAGTTCAGATAAGATTGATGATGCTCTGTGCAGTCGTGGACCGAGGGCTGTACCTCACCAAGGCGTGTGTGTAACTCACAGCATGGTTTAATGCTGGACCACAAGCTCATGTCATCTCTATCCCTTTTTTGGGAAAGACTCCCAAAAGTAAGGTGCTTGTGATGAGCTGAGGGGTGGCTTCTGATGGCAGAAATGCAAAGGGATCTGTCAACCAAGTAACATCATGACCTTTATATTCTTTCACCAAAGGAGAACGAAGGAAAAGAGGTCTCTCAGCACTGAAAGTAACCTGACATTTCCACGTAACCATTTCCATGGTTTAAATGGAACGAGTGATACAGGAAATCAGAATGGCCATAACCAACCTGGATGCTCATTCAGTCTGTCACTGTGCTGCTGATTGAATCTAATGCAGCTGGTCCTCCAACTGAAAAATACATCAGACAGAGACGTTGAGTAACACAGAAACCCTGTCTGGGTAAGCTGCACAATGATGTCCTAGCAAGATCAGTTTTAAAGCCCAAAGAGCAAATCGGTGCAGGATGGATGCAAAAGATGCATATAAAATCAGTGGGCTTTTGTAAGGAGGAATTGAAAATATCACTGATTTTGCTTATGGTATGTGAAGGTATTTTGCATGTTGAAATGCAAGTGAGGCCAGCTAAATGAACAGAGTGTACTGAGGACACAATCAGTAAATTAAGAGTTTCATAATTCATAACTGATTCCTGATGGAAAGCAAAATTTTATTATATACTCTATTAGAAAGGGATTTAGTGATGATGCTTTTTCCTCACCAGCTCTACATTCAGCCTTTTGCTACAGGAATGATAGCTCCCAGCTTTTTAAAAAGTTTATAAGGAAAATTGTGGTCATGGTTCACCAGAAAGCTTGCTAACACCAAACACAGCTGAGACTGTACAAAAAAAATTGAAAAACATACGGGAAAATCCTGGGAAGTGTTTGCTTTAAGCAAGAGTATTAAGAGTTGAGTCATGGGAAACAAAAACTGTGCCTTGAAGAATGACAAATTGGGACTCTGTAAAAAAGCAAAACAAAATTATGCACATTTAAAGCTTTGTTCTTAACATTAAGCGTCAAAAGCCTTGCATCTGACCTGTATGGCTCTAATTGAAGGGAGCGGCATCTTAAAAGCAATTATCATGCTACCTGAATGGGTGATAAACATCTATTACCCTGTCACGAGGTTGCGTCACAGCACTGCTTTTCACCTTGCTTGTTTGTCTGAGCTCAGCAGGATAAAACAACACTTAAAAAGACACCCAAAACAAAGGCAATGTGGTTTTGGAGGCAGATGGAATACATGGCAAGAGAAGCTCAGGATTTATTAAAGAACATGCAATCAGTGCACAAAGTCGGCTAACAAATCATTATGGGGCTTTTAGGTAGCAGAATAAGATGCTGACGACTCAGGATCTGATCCTGCAAGTCCTTCCACACACATTTACCTTTATGTGAGTCAGCCCACCAAAGTTAATCAGACTTATCAGAAGAATTACCTGTACGAAGAATTGGAACTTGATTAGGAGTACAAGCAGCAGTTCTCTTGCAGAAAGCTCTTTTGACACTTAAAGAGAGCTAAAAGCATTGCCATCAGGCATCAGTCAGGTCTGGTGGCATGAGGGACAGATTATTTTCTTGAGACAGCTTTCTTATCCCTGCTCAGGCAACTGACCAGACAGGATCCTGGAAAGCCAGCTCCTTCTTCAGTGGCTTCCCAGGTGCCCGCTGCACAGCAGATGTATTGTTAACAAATGATGCAGAAAAGTTTGAAATGCCTGGCAACTCTAAACTTCCCAGCAACCTGAAAGTAGATACCTTTTCCCTGTGCCTTTGTGTTCACATCAGCAGGCTTTCAGCAGCCATCCTGGTTCCTGGTGACCTGCCCACCCTTTTATTTCCTTGGCTCTTGTGCAGGGAAGTTGGAGAGAAGCAAATGATTGTTTAAAGCCCTGCCTGAGCAGGCACGAAACAAGCAGGATATGTGTTTGCACTCACAGTGGGCAAGGACGTTGCCACATTTTTTTTTTTCTGAAAATCTCCAGAGGCTTTCTATTCTAGAAAAAAATCAAAACCACCATCACCACCAATCAAAAAACTCAACAACAGTAAACTAAATTTGAGTAACCTGAAAGAAGCATTCAGAGCAATATAGGTAAATACGATTATGACATCTGAAGAGGTCCATTGCCTTATGGTGTCAGACCCCAGCTTAAATACTGGCATTACTGAAAGAGTCCACTAAGACAGTGCCCACAGGTGGCGAATTTGCACATATGCAAATTAGCAAGCCACTCCTCACAGAGCAAATGGCTCTGTAAATGCTTTTTGGTGCCGTGTCCAGTGAGGCATTTATCTGTGCCAGCCACTATGGCCATGCTTCCCTCAGTTCAGGCATTCAGTGCTGCTCCCTCCCATGCCAGCATTCATTTACTCTGCATGCCTTTGTTCCTGCAAGAGCTTTCTAACTCGCCCTGAGTAAAACTAACCACCAACCACATGACCTTTCATGTTTGTTTCTGTCCGTGAGACCACAGTACCCGTGGATCTGTGGTATCTCTGCCAAGCTGGATAAAATGCCTTGAAAGCAATATTCTTGTAGAGACTTGCACAGATGCACATAATTCTCTGCTATCAGGTGCATGCCACCATTTATTGCTCATACTCTCTCATCTGGTTTGCTCAACGTGAGGCCCAACACTGCTGCCTAGGAAGCAGCTGTCTGTTGTTTACAGCACTTTAAAAACCAGTTTTATGCATGTAGAAAGTATAGGAAAAGGTACTACCCGTGAAGCCTGGATGTATATTTTCCTTGTTCTCAACCAGGATGCTGGCAGGCTAACCTGAACAAACGTCCTCATCTCTTCAGAGTGCATTCCTAAAATGGGAGATTGCCTTTCATCCTGCCAGTGTTGCAAATGCTACAGGTGTGGAGTGGATCCCTTTTGGCTGTAAGCGCTTACAGAGCAGATAATGCTACTGTAAAACACTTAAAGCACGCCCAACCTGCAATTATGGTTTATTTCACGGGGTTTAATTGCGCTCATCAGGAAAGGCAGCTGGATGAGATACTTGGATAATATCCTTAGGGTCCAACATAGCAAACAGCTCCTGGCTTTCAGATGCCTTTTACTGTACTCATCCCTCAGCCATCTTCACTTCTTGTCAGGATCCATAGGCCCCATGGTTTGGATTGGAAGGAGGCAAACAGCTGCATCCAGCCCTGGATATCCCTTTCTTGGACATCTCTACCTCTCTATGTGGCAACAGTCTTGCCTTCACAAGAGCTGAGCTGTCTCGCCACCTTTCGCAAGACACCAACCTGTCCTGTGCTTGTGACTGAGGCAGTGCCACCCATGCCCTGTCTTTCTGCTGGGTGGAAAAGGATTGGGCACCAACTTCCCAGATGAAACTGCAGAGGAGCAAAGCAGGCAGCTTCCGCACGAAGGAATAAGATATCGAAAGAGTCTTCTAGACAAACAGGACCATCCGTCTCTGATTCATAAACTTTTTATTACACCCTTTAAAATTTCTTAAAGTAAAAAGGGGGAAAGCATGTTTTTGAGTAAGTGCTTTGACTTAAGGACCAACATGCTTCATTTTAACAATTTTCTTTGAAGTACCTGTTAGCTTGGAAAAGGCTGTTCCCCTCAGCTGCAAGTAACCTATGTCGTTAAAAATTTCATTTTAGACTTAATTTTATAGAAATTATTTACAGTTGGTATCTTTTATGGATTTAACACCTTTTTTTGGTCAAGTGAGTTGATTCTTGGTGCTTGGTAGCAGGATTGTGCTAGTCATGTATGTTTTGCTCTCGCCCCCTTTGTTTATTTACATTGCTCTAGCAGCAGGACTACAGAATCAACTTCGGAGTTAGAACTGGAAAGGTTTAAAATTAACATGGGGATTCCTCTCCAAGCTGAAAGCAAACTTGTTTTCAACTTAAAAAAAGAAAATTTCAGACTGGATTGCTGGTATTCTACCACAGAGGAGACTTAGTATTGTATCCCTCAAGGTTTCCCCAAACAGTAAACTTTCTATGAAATGAATCTCTCACATCAAATTAGATTCTGCCCCACAATCCCCTGCCCCCCTCCCAAAAAATTAGATATGCATATTTTGGATTTAAAAAAACAAACAACAAAAAGTATTTGCACTTTCTACTTCCTTCAGTGCAAGTTTCATCCAAAAGCTTACCAGCATTATTTCCCCTCACCGCAGACCATCACCCATGGTTGACCTTTCCCACCAATTCAGAGCAGCTTAGGTTGAAAATAGTAAAAGAGAGGATGAGAGGCATGGCAAGATAGACACCTCATCTGAAGTCTCCCTCCAATGACAGAGGAAAAGAAATTATTTCATGAGGTTTTTACTACCACCTTCTGACAGACAATCATGCACACACCTACTCTACAGCGTGCCTGGCACTGGCCGAGCAGGAAAAAAATCCAATTAAATGGAAGTACAAGACAATCTTATTTCACTTACAAGGCTAAATTATGAAAAAGATTGAGGAGAAATCTAGTTTGGCCTGCTACTTGTACTGAAGTGGAAAAAACAAGAGCTCCAGTTGCAAAATGGCCTTCTCCCATTTCAAAAGTTAGAATGTTGGGGAATTAAGAGATTAACATCAGCAACACATTTTAGAAAGCAAATGCTTTCCTCAATCCATCTTTGATTTTGTCTTTCTGATAATTTAATACGAATGTCTTTCTTAAAAACTGAGCATCTGAGATTTTGAGTTTACTTTGAGAATAAGTATCTTGGCACTATTTTCCCCTCACTCTAATGCCGGGGGCAAGCTACACACTCAAGCCCTTCCTATCACAGAGCTCCAACATAATACAGTTATTTTCCATACAGCTGCATGCTCAGTGCTGGTACAGAAAGACATCTGCCCTAACTATTACTTCTATTGTTTTCCACTAGGAAGAATGAGCACTGCTTGGCTCCTCGGGATTCTCAAGCATCTCCAGAGAGCACAAGCACTGGTTACATACTGGCACTACCTCCAGCAACAAAGGCAAGTTTTGTCAATTTAATCTCACTTTCATTATAGTTTGAGGATACTGGGTCTGCTGACAATACTCAGTCAAATTTTTTACATCCTTTTTTACCTCTGCCCTAAGCTGCTAAAATGGAAGGACATGTTGCCCCCTCTGCTGTCCTAAAAATTAAGAGACTCCTGCTGAGCTAATCTGAGGTTTAAAAAGAGAAAAGCCCAAACCAAAAAAACCCCACCACATCAAAGCCCTGGAAATGAACTTATCCATTGCTCTTAATCCTCTCAAAGAAGTTATAAGTTACATGCTTTGTTGATTTTCCATTTATTTTGAGAAATATAAAATATGAAAACTAGTTTACAGTTCTGGCACAAAAAATGATGACGCAATAAGCACAAAGTTTCTTTTTACAAATAACGCTATATATCTTTACCATTTAAAAGTGCCTAGAGTTTTTCACAGCAAATAAACTTTATTCACCTATATATTTTTTCCTTATTAAAATATTTAATCTATTTAAATTGCACGTGAACATCTTGGTGAAGTAAACTAAAGTAAAATTATAATAAATCTGTAAATAAAGCAAACAGTCATTAGAAGCTACAAAGAATGGAAAAGACTATCAAAGCCTAAAGTGAATCTTAAAGGCTGATCAAGAAAACAAGAGACAAGACACCAACTGATATGGCACAAGTGATTAAATTACTGACAATCAGACAATAAGTAGAAAGTAAAGCCTATTTGAAGATCTTCACGGATCTAATACACTGCTAAAACATTTCGATGCAGAGGTTTTGTAACATTTAAACTGGCAAGAGTTTTTCAACTGCTAAACATTTTTCCACAAGATTACAAGGCATCTCCTTCACTTTATATTGGACCATAAAATGATTACACTGGTAGACAGAGAATGTGCATAAGAAAACAAAATTTACACCAAAGGTTGCTGTAGTTGACAATTTACCTTGTTTTGACAGTAAAACAGTTGAGAAGTTTATCAGCTAAAATTAACATCATTAGCTTGCAACAGCAGAAACTAGAACAACGAAAAAGATTATTCTTCTTGCTTTAAAAAACGTACCTTGCTCCAAATCTCCACAATTGCCAAGGGGTTCAACCTACAGTTTTACTGTCAACACAACCACTTAGACTATGCAAAATCAGGTCTGCAAAACTGAAGTGTTCTGTAGATCAGGGCCATAACTTTCACCTGGTAATCTTACTTATCCAGACACTTGCACTGAATTCTATCAGTCTTTACTGGGAGGTGAGTGGTGACCCAAGATGCCCAACCTGAAAGCTTTAGAGGCCCAGCAGCCATAGTGTTGTGTGTGCTCTGACCCTCGGGGTCATGTTTCCTAAACGCAAACCCTTTAACATTCCAGTCTGAAGATCCAAAAATTCAAGTATCCAAAGGCTCACTGGTTTTAAGCCCTGACCTTCGAGCTCGTCTGGTATCAAGTCATTTACATAAGCATTTCTTTCAAACAACAACAAAACCAATTCACTCATTTGGTATCTTTTCCAGGTGGTCAAAAGAGTATTTGATTTGCATCAAAACAAGAATTAACATAGATCATGGGGTTTGTAGAAGTGTTCCAAGGCCAGGTTGGATGGAGCTTTGAGCAGCCTGGTCTAGCAGAAGGTGCCCCTGCCCATGGCAGGGGCATTGGAAGGAGATGATCTTTAAGGTCTCTTCCAACCCAGACCATTCCATGATTCTATGAGTGGCATTGTTATGTTGCTTTAAGAAACACAGCAGTGTTGACAATGGATGTATGATAAATGCTCCTTTATGTCATTCACATTAAGCAGCACAGGAAATACAAATGCACACTAGATTTCTTTGCACTGAAGCCAAGCTGTTTAAAAATGCAGGAATACACTATATTCTCAAAATTAGTATTATATTACAGGCATGCACAACTTCACATATCTAAACAAAATCAGGAGGCAGGACCTAAAACATAGGCTTTGTGAAAAATTCAACAACGCCTCAACATTTGCAATCTAATGAATTTTCACCACTTAAAATGAGAGCGCCAATGTGATCCTCTCCAAAAAATAAGTTTATAACCAGCTTGTGTTAAAGCAAGTTTAGTCTATGTGAAGAAAATTTGAAAAGTGATCAACCTAATTCAGAGAGGGAAAGAAATCAGCCTCAATAAATTACATTCTAAGGTTTTCCAGTTAACCACCTATTATTTTTTATCTCAGTTTAATTGAATACTTCTTATTAAACAGACATAGAGAATCTCTTAACAAGAGCAATCAATTTTGCCTATTTTGGTTGTAAATATTACTTTCAAAGAAGTGAAAGTGCACAGTTTTACACATAATTTTAGATTCAGAGTACTGAATGAAAATGGAAATATGACACTGAAAACACAGCAGTGCTAACAAATACAAAATATGCAGCTTTTGAAAAAAAAAGCAGCTCACAAGGCACTTACTATAGTGGTCCATTAAATAAACTGTATACATAGTGCACCCTTAAAACATCATTGTTATGCATCAAGCTTTTTCAGTGTTAAATGAGATTTATTAGAAACAACCACTGGGTTCTGTGTATTCTGAAGCAGTTATTGAGCAGCCTTGTTTCATACAATGTAAATGAAACAAATTAGAAGTGGGTCATATAAGGAGAGTATCTTATGTAATTTCTCACCTCAAAGCTTTTCTGTGCAGTGATAAAATGCAGTGTGGAAGGCCATTCTGACACACACCTCTCCCCCCTCCTGACCCCTCTGCCCTAAAAAGCTACATTCCTGCTACTGGAAGAGCCCAGCATTTTAATTACAATTGATTCTGTCATCAACTACTGGTTTGGCTCATCATTTGCAGCTTTGAAATTAATGTGCATAACAGTAGCATTAAGCCACTTTCCTTTCCAGAGCAAAAACTGGCAGATTAAGTATCTGTAAAAATTGTACATTGTTTCAATGGCTTAAAATGCTGAGTCATACAGCACACTTGACACTGCTTTGATTTTTTTTTTTTTTTGTTCACAACATACTTCAAAGGCCAGAAGAGCTACAGACCTGACCACATCTCTTAGCATTTCTCTGTGGGAATGGGTTCTTCATCTCCCTTTAGAAAGTATGCATATATTAAACCATACTTTTTAATTACTCCCACACTGAGAAAGCTTGGATCATACAAACATATTTGCCATCTTCAGGTTTCCACAGTCGTATGTTGGACAGAATAAGGAAAGCTGTCATTGACAGAAGGATCTGTAGATTGGCCAAAGGAAAAGTTAACATTCTAAATCAAAAGCAGTCCCAAAACGTTAGCAAAAGGTACCAACTTGTTCAGGGGACTTCAACCTACTTTAGCCCAGTCGGGCATGGTACTTATTTCATCCATAAGCACCAAAGTGAGAAAACTTAAGTATTTGTCCAGAATTACCACACACAGTCCATTCTCAAATTCTACTCTGCAGATCACTTACAAGCTCTCCAAATTCTTTCCAACTCAAATCAACCAAAAAAAAGGTATCCAATCCTCATTCACACTTTTGCATAGGTTTGGCATTTTCTGGATTTGTACTTTTGTTTTTTCTTTCATAGCTTTTGAGGGGACTCCTCTGTCACACATGCACGTACTTCCAGCCTAAATCCTTCAGGAGCAAAACTGAGTCCCACTTAAGCAGCAAGCTGTCCAGGACCGCTTGACATTCTTCTTTCCAGTCAAAGTAAAGATTACTCAGTTTTATCTGCACTTTCAGATTTTTCCCTTTGCATCATGCAGCGACGAACTATGCTGTCAAAACTTCCTAGGTAAAATAGGCCAATGATGCGAAAAATGCCCATGCAAACAACCTGGAAAAAGAGAGAAAGAACTTTCAATTCATTCTGGATCCAGGATTGCACCAAATTATTGACTCATTAAAAAAAAAAAAAAAAGTTCTAGGGAGGCAGGCTATATATTCTTCTGAAAACAAACTTACCAAACCAAGCTAACTATGTAACAATTCAGGATTGAGTAGCAGGCAATGCTCTTAGCTCACCCACAACTGGATGCTTCAGCTTGAAAATACTACTGCAGTTTCCTAAATCCAAGTACCACAGTATTAACAGCCATTTGATGAAAAGATATTCCATGTTTGCATAATGTTCTACATTCTGAAATGATTTTAAACTGTCAGAAATTATGACAAAGGTACTCCCCAAATCCTACCTGCTGAAGACCTTCAGTAATAGAAGTGACTGGTGACATTCCACTTGTCAATATTGACAGCATGTAACCATCTGATCCAACTGAGCTGTTGAAGTTCCCTTGCTGGATGGAAGGATTAAGAAAACAAAAAGCAATTTACTCAGTTGTGGTAAATCATGATGTGTCTTATTTCAACAGCTACTCTTGATGGACATAGATAACTGATATCACTAACAACAAATAATTTATTGTAAAAAAGTACTGCCACAATTAAGAAACAAAACACTCAAAAGTATTTTGGGCTATACAACAACATTCCAAAAGGTATTCACTTAAAAATGGAAAAGGAAGCTAACTTTTCTTTAGAGAGAGGTGGGCTAAATTAGTGCAGATTTTTACAAGATATAAAGGCTGTAAACTTCTTCTTAAGGCATGTTTATTCGTAGAGAAAATGCATGACAGTCTTCACAGCTATAAGCATATTTCAGAATCAGAATGATATGCTAACTCTATTAGATCACCAACCACTACTGCAATTGTATGACAAACACAGCTTGCCTTTTGTTAAAGTTAGCTTGCTTATCACATGAGATTTGGCAAGGGGGTGTATTTCAAATGCTAGGTAGTAGGTTCTCCTTCACCTACATCAAGGAATTTCTAACTGCAAGCCACAGCTTGCTAAGCAATTCAGAGGGGAGAAAAGGGGGAGAAAGACACCAGGAAGAAACCCCAAACAACCAAACAACTTTAATTACTTAACAGTAAAATTGCAGTTCTACAGCTCTTACTCCCAGGCTTTTGTTTCCATTTGACTTTATGCCAGAAACCAGACTTTCTGAAACACTGTGGGACTAAATCTATGGAATGTGGAAGTGAAAGGAAAAGGTGGAGTTCCTGAATCAGGGTTGGGGGTGAATCTATGCAAAGCAGTAGAGGTTATTAGATCTGATTATTTCCCAACACACACCTGAGAGTACACAAACACCTTCTTGTTTCTATTTCAGTCTCTCTGCTGATGGCCAGAGTGCATAAAGACCACATCTGAGCTAATATATGATCCAAAGTGTAGAAAGTATGGCACAGGTATACCAAATGCTTAAGATGAGAGAGGAGATTTTTCCTTAATCACCAGAGAATACGGTGTTGAGGTAGTACTTGCTTTTTAAACAAAATCAGACATGATTTTGTGTTTATGTGCTGTATTTGTGAAAACACTGTAAAAACTTCACAATTGAACACCTGCTGTAGATGTAAACCATGTTGAAGATCAAGAGTATTTGGATCTGCAAAGTAATTGCAGATTTTAGGATTCAATGGGTGTGCTTTATGATCAGGAAATTTCATGTTTGTTTCTATTCTGAGGTGCTTTATTAAGCATGCAGGCATTCCCTAGCACAAATCATTGAAAACAAAAACCTCAAAAAGGCAATACACTAAGAACAGCATTTTATGTATTTTAATCACTCATAAATCACATACTTCAGATATTAAATGCCAAAAAAGGTCCACTGCCTTCCTTAATCGCAAAACTATTTTTATATGAACTCATCCTCAAGAAAAATAAAGAGTATAACAAGCTTTTGAGGTTAGACAAATGGTATTTGATACATAAAAAGTCAACAGAGTTTAGTGCTTTCAAGTCAGTCATAATCCATCTCTGAGACATTGCATCGTACTGATGCATCGTTTTGTTCTGTGTACAACTTCAGATACCTTTTACTTCTGAGAGACTGTATAAAATCATTTGTGGGCACAGTGGCAAAAGAAGAATAAAGAAAACAGCTCTTGTTCAAGCTAACCTAAGAGAACTGTTTTGTGTTAACTGGTTTTGCACTTAGCTCAGCCATTATTTCATGGTCTCAGGGAAGCGTGACGTGATCCTGGTCTCTTCAACCCAGAGCATGCTCAAAACCCACAATTCACTTACTATGGCATCTTTCACTATAACTCTGGCGACTTGTTCTGCTTGGCAAACAGATGAAGTTTCAGAGATCAGCTTCGTCTCCAAGGGCTTGAACAGAAAAACACCAGTTAAAGTTTGACTAACAACACACAGGAGGGGAAAACATGAAGGTCAAATTTTGGGTTTGGGTCTTTTGTCACAAATGACATCACTGCTAGCGAGTGTCACCTAAAACACCCATTTAAACAAAGGTATAAGTACATTCATAAATAATAGTCCAATTATACAAAGGGAAATGACAACTTTTCCTTGAGTAATAATTTTTTGTATGTAGTTTATTACTACTATGAAAGGAGGGTTTTTTTCCCCAAGTATTTTATCTTCAGTAGAAGCAATCAAAACACTTTAACTATTTTTCCTCAATACTTACACTTGTTCATTTATGGTTTTTTTTCCAGAAATTAAGTATAAGATAGGCCTGAGATATTTTAAGATCCTATAAAACAGCTTGCTTTTTTTCAGGCCTACTCTAATACTGGGACTAGTTTAATTCTGGGATTATTATTTTTTAAAAAAGCACTTCTAGGGAAAGTTGAGCAATTACAGGTTTCTCATCATCAATTCAAAGTACTACGGTAATTAAATTTCACAGAAAAGGGCCTATTTCCCTATATCTGTAGAATTATGAGTTCTGATTTCACCAACCAAGCTCATTGAATTTTATTTTTTCAGTATGTGTATTTTAAGGGTGGTCAGGGGCAAATCAGTGTCTTTGCCAGCAGAAATCACATACAAAAACCTTTTACATACATTTCTACAGTGATATGGCTCATGTCATCAGATCTCCATTTCACAGCCCTTTATTTACTTTTGAGCTTACTGGCCAGTATCAAATGAATCTGAATGAGATATAGGGATATCAACAGTAATTCAAATACTCTAAATCTGGGAAAAAAATAGCAGCTGTTCAGGAGCAACAGCTGAAGGTAATGACATGTTGGGAATAAGGCAGGCAGAAATCAGCCATTAAATGCTTGATCTGGCTACTCAGCTGGCCAAGGCATGGCTGTCATTTTTGAGGCNAAAAAAAAAAAAAAAAAAGCTTACTGAATAAACACAGGAAAGCTGTGTCCCAGCTCCTGATATTTTCTTTTACTATATTCAATGATTACAGAGAAAAATAAGGAGATGCAAGATAGTGGCATATGTTCTAAGTAGTATTAAATGCAACAATAAATGAGTATCTGAAACATCAGAACAATGCAATATTGCAGAGATTTAAGGTGCACTATCATGCTAGGAGCAAGTCATCCAAAGAGGTCATGTAGGCTAAAACAAAGCATAATTCTCTCCTAAAAGACAAGACTTTTTTGACAAATGAGACAAATCTCTGAACCTCTTTCAAAAAGAAATCTTAGATGAACAGTACATTCTGCTAGTGCCTGCTGGTGCCCTGAAATAGGCTATTATGAAGGAAAAAATCCTAGAGAATATGCAAGCTATACAAGTATCTGCAGATGTCTAATTCTGGCGCTTTATGCGGATGTGTGGGAGTATACATTTAATACAGAATATCTGTATCAAGAAATGATGAAGTAAGAATTGTGTTATACAATCCCTACTGATTCCTATTCAAAGGGTGAAAGACAAAATGGAATTCAAACTCCATTTCCAATTATACGTGATGGTGCATGTTGAAAAGATGATATAGCCTTAGATACCAGATTTCTCGTTCACAGTACGCAAATAAAAAGTAAAGAGATTTTATTCTGGTTACCTGATGCTATCGTCTGAACAGGGGCCTGAATGTGATTTTTGGAATTATACTTCACATGTATGGACATGGCAAAAGACAAGAGGTGACTAAGGGCCTATACTTTCACTTTTAAGGTAATCCAAATGAAAAAGGCCTCCTGCTGCTGACACATCCTTGTGAAAAGCAATACTGTCATCTCCACTATGAACACAGTGTGAGAGAGTTTCCTTTCTGCTGTAATATTAGAGAACAGCCATTACTGAAAGGGGTCATTACATGCATTCACACAATATGATTTGGTTGCAGGCTCCACTGAAGGAACTGAGGCTCACTTTGATCTGTCACATCTATCACAACAGTCACACATTATCGAAGATGCAAAATAGGAGTATTATTTTTGGTTAATTAGACTTTAGTATCACAACAGATAGTGATTTTACAGTTTACCATCCCACACCAATATTCCTATTGCATGCAGGAATACTCTGCAATGTTTTAGATCTTAAAGGCAACATTAAAGCCCCAGAAAAAGAAACTACACAAAATTATCCTACAAGCTATATAACTCTGAGTAGTTAAAAACTGCTAAAATTGAAGTGTTTAGGAGTACTTCTTAAAATCTTAATATGCTTTAAAAATACTGATTTCAAAAACTGAAGGACAATTTACCTTTGTTTTACTTTCTTCTGCAAAGCCAGGAGTATCAGTATCTGGAGGATAGGCCACTGTTACGTAGACATTGTAAGGTTTTACCTGTGTTTTACAAAAGCATTAAGTGTTATCTCAATACTGACAGCCTTTACATGTCCCTAATAATTTAATCAACTTCTCTTGTAATTAGGAAGTTCAGCAAGCATGAATTCGAATTGCTTCTACGATTAAGTACTCAGCAATCTCAAGACTTGCAGCTTTGTCAACTGAGAAGCAAAACAGCAAAGATTTTAAAAAGGTGGTCGTGGTGCTTTTTCTAATACAAGTCCCTAAAAACTTTGCAAGTTATTTAATGAATCTTGGTGGTTTTCAAGACATTTAGAAGAATATTAAAGCAGTTTAGGTCTATAATTTTACAAACTTCAATTTCTAAAAGAAGACTAAACCACTGTCAAATAACTGTACCCAACCTTTATATACACAAGGCCAAAAAGGCTTTCACTGAGGGAAAAACCCAACAAAAACGTAAAATTCTAATTTGTTATTTTTAAGAGGTATACTCAAGTCTCAAGGCTTTTCAACCCATGGTATAAACTTGCAAGAGGTCAAAGTCTAAGGAGACAAAAAACAATTGGAAAATGTGAGGGAAAATGGAAGGTCTTACATCCAGGATTGTATTTAGTTATGTATTTGTATATACGCGTCATAGAATTACATCACTTAGTGCAATACTATTCAGAAACTGCTGCAATGCAAATCTGCACTCCAATACAAATAAAAAAGCCTTTAATGAAAATATTCAGAGGGCTATGATGAACTAAAGTGTTGTAAAACACTAAGCATTTTTGTTTATATTATGAAACATTCTATATTGAAAACACTTACTGATATACCACACCACACGCCCATAAACACCCTATTTTTAGTCTTGAATAATCCAGTCTTCACAAAAGTATCTGTCACCAGTCTGAAGAAAAACCCTGCACTCACACTCTTTTATTTGGCAGACCAGAAATTATTAGAAGCACTTTTGCCCCACATTCTTATCCTGATGAAGACATACAAGAGGGACTATGCAAGGGTCTAGAACTAAACACAGGCATTATATATAAACACTTAATTACTCAAATACACATTCTTGACAGGAAAATGACAAAAGCAATTTTCAAACCAGTTTTATCTGTCTTAACACAATGTACCTGCCCACCTTGTTCCACTGAATAATGAACAGAGTGTCCATTTGGTTTTGGTCTTGAACATAAGCTTAGATCACTGCAGGATAAAAAGCTCATATAGATCAAAATATAGGAGGGTGAGTCACTGCAAACCTAATTTTTTTTGGTGGACAATCCTCAAATTCTAGCTTAGGTGTTTTACAGTGTCATGGTTCACATACCACTTACCATGGACTCTCAAACAAACTGGCAATCACTGGCCTGTCTCTCATGCATCCATGTGATACCTTCAATATCATTTTGCACTTAGAATCTTGAAGAAGGCTTTTAATCTAAAGTCTTTAAAATCTAGTTCTTTTAGTTAAAATAAAAGATTAAAAAAAGTCTGCACATGTGGTGATACGCAGTTTTAGGAATAGATTCATCTATTCCCTCTTATGCAAGTGAAATCAGGTTAGTTTCTGCAACCCATGCAGAGCAATGGGATTGTACTGCTGCCAAATGAGGGCAAATAACAGACAGAGACTAACAATGCTGCATAATACAAAAAAAACCCCAACCTATTTAAACGAAAATATCCTGTGCTGACAGTTAAAACAAAACTGTTTATAATCAAAATTACTTAAAATTACTGCACACATACCTCCATTTGCAGGGCTTCAGCCAACCCTCGAAGAGCAAATTTCGTTGGAGAATAAGCTGTATATCCAAAGAGGCCTAACTGCCCAGCCTGAGATGACACAAACACAATCCTTCCCATCCTGCGTTCCTTCATGGTAGCGATTACTGCTCGGCTCGGGTAAACACTACCCAGGTAATTGACTGCCATTAATCTCTGCACAAACAATATTCATATTTGAGTATTTCAGCCACAGATCCAGAATTCTTCAGCTGTTTCGATTCATTTATCAAAAAAAATCCCCTATTTCAGTCTGCTTTAACAATCAAGTTCACCAGATCTGTTCTGGCAAAAGAAACAACTGTTTTCTATTCTACAGCTTCATAAACTGTTTTATAGCTAAAAATATTACTCCAAGCCAAAAGAAATCCTGTAAGTCTTAATAGCATCCAGGATACTGATAAGGCTGTGAACCATATGGCGTTGAAGGAAAAAAGAATAGCATTTCAGGGAAAATCTAACCTGAACAGCCTCCAGGAAGCAATCCATTTATGCATGATGCATGAAAACATACTGAAAGTTTAAAGAGCTTTCTAAAACAGGGAACAGGAAAAATACTACGTATTTACACGTTTCAGAGATTTTTATTCTTTGCCAGGATAAAGGGAAGTCTTTAATTTCATTCTCTACAAGACCTAAAACACAACTGATAGCCTATACAAGCAATAAAATGGATGATTCAAATTTATTATAAAATTATGCCCATTTGGTATTTTCAGATGATTCAGCATTATCTGTAGATGAATGGAGGCCTGAGGGCTGTGGGCAAAAAGTAACCAAAATAGAACTGTTTTGGGGTTGCTTTTTTGTCTTTTCATTAGAGCAGCAGCTTCTCAAGCTGAAACAATTCATGCATCTCAAAACTGAACACTGACAGCAGCTGCATTTTTCTTGAACAGGTTAAAAACATTATTGAAAAATCTTCAACAGAAAAAAATGAAATCGTTAGGGGAGAAGTTAGAGGCAACCCTTGCAAATCTGATTCCGACAGCTAGCACATTGACTTGTAACACTGTTCAAATCTGCAGATACAGGAATACAATCTAATTGTTAGAATGGTTAAATAAGAAATTATCATATGATGAAATAAAAAAGTATGCTCACTCACCTCAAAAGAATTCACTTCAATATCCTCAAATTTTCCGGTAACTGATGTTCCTGCACAGTTTACAAGCATGTCAACTGGCCCCAACTTCTCCTGAGCCTGGGAGAGAGGACAGAGGTTAATATATTCTTTATGATGAAAAAACCCTTTCTATATCACCATACCAAATAAGAAACTATTTCCAACAGATATACAACACACAGAAATAAGTTTTTAAAGATATGTAGGTGAATCAGTCATTTTCTCACCTGTTTTAGAACATTCTCCACCTGTTCGTAGTCTTTAGACACATCAACGGAAATACAAAGTACAACCTAGGAAAGAAAAGTGAAAGCACATTTTCACAACACACTAAGTCCAGTTATTACTGACTTAGAGCCTTTCAAAATGAAACAAGCCCAATGTCATACTTTTTCCACAAAAAAAGTCTTTTTGACAAGACATTCTGCATTTCTTCCACACTGGAGAATGCAATTTCTGCTACCTCCAAGCTCCTCCCCCTCACACACAGGTTCAAGTATAATAAAGATTACATTAAGAACAAATAAGCACCTCATATCTTCAAAGCAGTGGCTCATGTGCAAAGTACAATTTCTAATTTACTGTACTAAGACACTCTATTGATCGAATTATTTACATGAAGTTTAGTAAAAGCTACTTTAACTAAGACAATCAAAATTCCCCAGTGATACATTTAACTTTCATTAGCTAAACAAGTCAAACCATTTGTATGGCTTAGCCTCATCTTTAAAGAAAAAAATGGTTTTTTCAACCTCATAGCAAGGCAGGGTTGCACTGTTACCCTGAAATGGCAGCACCAGCACTGCAAAAAAAATCTGTTCCAAAATTCAGAAAGTGTTAAAACCCCGCTAATTTTAGTACTTGCAATGCACACTACCTCCGTATTTCATGACTTTTGTTTTTGAAGAATAGTAGTAAACCTAGTTGCATAATATTTAATTGGGACACCTCAAGGACAGTATGAAAACAAGAATTCTATGAGAAACTGACTCATTGCACAGGGTCATAAATATCTAAAAAAGTGAAGGTATGTGTACATATTTACTCCTCGTCTGAAAATCAGACATTAAGGAGTTTAGTTCGAAATATACAGAAAAATTAAAATAAACCAGGGAAGAAAGAAGCACAGGGGAGGGGTGGGCAGGCAAGATGAAGGAAATCAGATTATAGTGATATGGCTTTCTTGCAGCTAAAAGAAGTTTTCCTTTTTCAAGTTTTCCTTAAAAGTTACTGATTACTTTCAGCAAGATGGTTTCAGAATCTAGGTTTTCAAGCACCTTCAAATCAACCTCTGGCCAAAGAAAGCACTGCTTCTTTTGGGTTACCACTTCCAAACTGTAAGACTGCTGCAAACAGCAGGTACTGACAAATAAGCTACTCTCTCTGCTAAGCCATCAACACATCACTGGTGCAATTCCTCTTCTTGAACAGAAAAGCAATCTCTTATTGCAGTAATAGGAGGGATTCCTGTACCCTTGTTCTAGCTTCTATCCTTTCTGTTACTTTGGTCAATTAATTTAAAAGTCAGAGATGAAATAAAGTCATCAGTAATTTGTAACAAGTATGCTCACGATCACTTACCATGGAGCACGTGGGCAAACACACACACAGGAAAAAAGGCTCACCACATGGTAACTAACTGCTCTGGCAGCCAGTGATTTGTCAGTCCTGCCCCTGGTAAAACTGTAACACTTCTTAGCTGCATAAACAGAATCTGCCTGCCATTCCTGTACAGCAGGTTGGCTATTCCTGCCTCCTAGCACTGTGTGTAGTCGGACAGCAGAGTAAACTTGTGCCACATGTTATTGGCAGGAATTCCCTTGAGGCATTTATTACATTTTGGAAACATTTATCTTTTTCGTAAGTTTAAGAAAAAAGCAGCAGCTGAATGCAAACAACATGGAATTATCATCTCAATGTCTTTGCCAAGATCAGCGAGGAGATGAAGTAAATCACAGTGCTCCATAAAAATTGGAGCAATTTATTAATTTAACAGATTGCATAGATTGGTTACACTGTGAACAACACACTCGGGAACTACTACAGTTTTTACTGACTACTATCACATTTTACAATTCACCTCTTTGCTTCTATTATCATACATTCTTTCTGCTGCCATATACTAATTACCTTCACTCCAAAATATGGACCATAGATCCACATCTAGGACACAGAATATGCTACCAGAAGTAGTCTTATGCCCAGTCCCACTCATTACATTTTGATCTAAATACTGTGTGGTGTTGAATAGTTAATAAAGTTTTTCCCAATAAAAAATCAAGTCAACCCCCAGTAAAGTAACTAGATTAGAAGAAGTATTTAAAAAATACTGGAAAAAAAACACTTGAGGGTAAGGATTTTGTTCCAGTGCACACCAATATCCATAGAGGCTGCACCATCAGCGCTCTGAATCACATCCAAAGGTGAAACATTAAAGGTACATATGTGCCAGACTCTGGTTGTCAATGCAACTTGGTTTCAAGTACGTACTTAAGAGCTGAACAGTGACAGCATGTGCCCAAGTAAAAAGTAATCTTTCCTAAGCATCTCTGCCTCTTAGCTTGACATGGAACCATTCAGTGTCTTCAATGACACAGACAACGAGATCTGCAGGAAGCCTTCAGATGACACCAACCTTGGTGGTGGAACTGACACACATGAAGGACAGGATGCCATCCAGAGGAACCTGGACAAGCTTGAGAAGGGGGCCTTTGGGAACCTCATGAAGTTCAACAAGACCAGGTACAAGGTGCTACNCAGAAATGACCAGAGGGCTGGAGCACCCCTTACATGAAGACAGGCTGAGAGAGGGATTGTGTAGCATGGAAAAGACTTCAGGCAAACCTTACAGCTGTCTTTCAGTACCTGAAGGGGACCTACAAGAAAGCTGAAGAGGGGCATGTCATGATGGAACAAGGGGAAATGGCTTTAAACTGAATGTAGGTTTAGATTGAGATATTAGACAGAAATTCTTTCCTGGGAGGCAATGGCACAGGCTGCTCAGAGAAGCTGTGGATGCCTCATCCCTGGAAGTGTTCAAGACCAGGTTGGATGGGGCTCTGAGCAATTTGGTCTTATGGGAAGTGTCCCTGCCAAGGGCAGGGGAATTGGAACTAGACAATCTCTAGGGTGCCTTCCAGCCCAAACCATTCCATGATTCTGTGATCTAGTATGTTATCTATACCAGACATCACCTTTCTCTAGAGCCTTTCAGTAATCCTTTTGAACAGCTTCTCTGTTCACCTACTGTCACTTTTCGGCTTTTCATCTGTTGTTCCAGTGCCAGCTCTGTCCCAGACTCCCTGCCTTCTCCAGTTCTGTTCTTTCCATCCAGATCAGTCAGGCTTCCCTGAGACCAGGTCCACAACCCAACAACAGCTACAGAGGAGCCAGCTTGCCCATCGCCTCTGCTGCCAATTGCTTAACCTGCCTGCAAGCCTGAAACAGCTTCTGCAAAAAAAGTCCTAGTCAGTCCACACCAGAGCTTGCTCAGCCTTGAGCTTTTGGAGATTTTCACTGAAACTCCTAGGTACATGCACCGAATAATAGTCTTTTAAAAGTCTGCATCTATCAAGCTGGGACAGATTTTAACAAGAACATCCTGACACAGTGTTTGACAAGGGATTAACTGTAATGCTAAGCTTGGGAAACTGCTAGAGCAGCTAAAAGAAAATTGTTATCAGGATTTTTTTTTTTTTTTAATGGGCAAATTACAGCTTCTCCTCACCTCAAATGGCTTAGATTTTCAAACAAAGTTGATCTGAGTAAGGCAGCATGCACAGAAAAAAAAACCAGCTTGAGCCATTTGACAAAAGTATAAGGAAGCAAAGACAGAATCTTATTTTATACATGGAGGTATTAAAAATTTTGTATCAGTTACTATACTAACATTTTTGCCTGCAAATATTCAGCCTTTTTTCCCATTGCTTCTTTTCAGCAGAATATCTAATTTATCAATTCAAATCTCTAAAGTTATTGAGAACTTTAAAGTAAGTTCTCAAGTGTAGGTAAATTATCAAATCAGCTGGGTTTGAGGGCCATCCAAAAATTACGGACAATTAAATTCCTTCTATTTGTTGATCATGAAAGGAACTTAATTACTAAGTTACTTTCATGATCAACAAAATTCTGGAACACAAGAAGTCAAAGATGTTAATAGTTTCAGTACTATTCCCCCTCTCCCCTTCATTATTAGTAGTAAGAAAAAATTATTTTAATATTTCACCTCAAGGTTGCATGTTTTAAGCACAGCAAGCTTAGCTACTCTAAGCTAGTAATTCTGCAAGCTCTAAACCATTGCCTTCATGCACGAGTGCATTATCTATTCAGCAAAGCAGCTTCTACGTTTAGAAGTCTCAGAACTTCACAAATTTAACTTGTGTAACTGGTACAGTACTTAGTCAGGAAAAGGAACAAAAGCATGACATAGTGAAATAAACCTGGGAACAAGCAACTGAACTTCTTCCCCAAGACAGATGCTGTATTTATGAATTGCAAAAAACATGTTATTTGAGGAAAAAAAAAATTTGGTTCTTCCACTTCATTTGAAAGAATAAAATGCTAAGTGACAGGAAATTGCAGCTATCCAAAAAAGCATTCTACACCTACAGATGAAGGCATCTTTTTCTAAGAAAAGCAGGCTACTGCACTAGCGAGGCAACACCAAACATAGCAAGAGCTCAGAACATCTCATGTAAACAGACTGGTATTCCTGAATCCAAATTCTGAGTCCTCACTCAGTTTTGTCAAATAGCTTTGTTTTAAAGAGAGGACCAGTGAACTGTGTTGTAGCAGCTGTCTTAAACAAAACGCACAACAGCCCCTCTTGGCAGCGACCTTACCTGCTTGTCATTAACAGAGTACTTTTCTATTTCCTTCTTCGTCTGCAACAGCTTGTTCTGAAATGGACACAAAGACAACTGAAACGTAGTTCTGAGAGCAGTATTAGTCCTCAGTACTTCAATAAGGCTGAAAAACACCCCCTAATGCCCCCCAAAGCTATCTTCAACTAGTTACAGCATTTTACTGTCATTTTGAAGACTTACAAAGATATGAAAACATGACATTTATCAAGAACTCACTTCTCTGTTTTTCACTTTGTGTTCTAAAGCCAGTAATGACTTCTATAGATTTAATGCTTTTGTTTCATGCTACAGAGAGTGCCTAAGACTGTAGGTATTGATTCTTCTCCTTTGTTTTGGCTCCATTTTATATTTATGTGATATTACGCAAACCTTCCTGCAGAATAATCACTGGCATGAAAACATCAAACCCCAAAAATTGGGTAAATTCAAAGTGTAACAATCCTTTCAAGAAAAATTCTCTTAATTCTGACTACATTCAAGGTTATGTAAAGTGAGTTCTCAAGTGTAAGTAAATTATTAAATCAGCTGGGACTGAGGGCCCCCAAAAAATTAAGTGCTTTTGTTTCCAGAATAATTAGGTTTATTGCAACAAATAAAACAACAGTCTGTTATGAAAACAGAGTAATTCCAACTAAGTTCTGAATACCTCTTAGTTTAAAAAAAAAAACCAACAACAACAGCAAAAAAAAACCCCAACAAAGCAATGCTCTTTCAAAGCTGTCTTGATGAAGAGTTTTTCACTAGTAAAAATATTATATAATGCTGATTAGACACCAGTATAGTTTGTGAATTTTAGAATGATTCAACTCCCACACGTCGCTTACTGTAGAGAAATTCTACAGTTTTAATCAATACAGGGCTTTTCCTGATTTTGTACTCTGGCACAGATTTAGACAACGATATAACAAATGCCAATAACAAAAGCAATAGCAAAGTTTTAAGGCAAGCTAATCACAAATTCTCTGCTGGGTTGTGCTTCTTAAAAAGGAAGCCACCTCTGCTATTCAAATGCATTAATTTGGAGTGCTTAGGGTCCCCTTAAAATATACACTGAAGAAGTATGAATAATCATCAATTCCAAAATTATTTCCCACCTATACAGATTTTGTGAACAGTTTAGCCAGTAAAATTACACATACACTTACCTCATCCCTTGCAATCAGTGTTATGAAAGCACCTTGCTTATAGCATTCAATAGCAATACATTTTCCAATTCCACTGGAGCCTCCAGTTACCTAAAAGTTATTTGAAAATATCAGTGTTAGTCCACTATTCTCATCCCTTCTCACATATGAATGAGTCAAATCACATGAAAATTCTAAAAACATACTGAGGTTAAAATATCACTCGCTGAGATACAAATACAGGAGATGCACTGAAGTTAGCTCACTTATGGAGTATGAAGGAAACATAAGATCTGAACAGATCAATGAGCCTTTGTTTCTACCCTAAAACCAGTTTTACCCCAGTGGTAATTTTTGGTAATTTCTGTTGTCAGGCACACTTAGACCAGTCACACGTGGGTGCTCTCACATGTTCCATTGGCTGTTGCTAAAAGCATGTTGTTAAAAGTTTAAAATCAGTATTCATGCCACGATAGTGCCATTACATACCACCCCTTCATACTTGGCCACAGCAGAAACAGCTTGTAATATCAGCTGTTGCAGATTGTTTTTGGAGGATCTCATCATGTAAACATAAACAGAAAACACCTTTCTTATTAAAAGAAAAATCCCCATTAATTCAACAGTTGGCCCTTTGTAGTGTGTTTTTCAGTCCCTCGGTCGGAACCTTGAACTTCCACCATTCCACCCTGCTATTTCAGTTTAGTGGGAATGCCAGCACCTAAACTTCCATAACCTTTTCTTCTCCCTCCAAGCTGTAACACCTAGATAGTCTTACACAGTCTTACATGCAAACAGAAAGTTAGTATTTTGTTAATATTAGAAAAATACAGATTGATGGCTACAGTTCTGCATCATATGCTGCAGGAATGTACCCTGACAAATCATACTGACATACAGGTGAAGGTCACCTTACCACCTCTCTCACTACCCTCAATAAACCTACTTATGAACTGCCTGTGGAACAAGATGTAGATGACAATCCTGACCTCTCTTTTTGACTAAAATAAAAATGTCTGCCGGACATCTTTAGGTGACTTGGATCAGTCTCAGTCTGCCTTCAGTTCTAGGACACTGGTATCTTCCTTATATACCCAAGTTACTTGAATTTTCCTTAAACAGCATATTAAAATTCATATTGAGAAAACATTGGAACAAAATACCTAGAAGCAGTTATTTTAAAGAAAAACACATTGATGAAATGAGTTCAGAAGAACTGGAAGAAGATGAAATTCAGATGTTTTCGGAAATCATCACCTTTTGCTCTTCATCAGAACCTTTCCAAAGACTCCAACGAAAGGTTACCTCCTCCATTTTAAGAAAATGGAGGCATTGAGCTAATTAGTGTAACAGCAAAGATCCCAGTCTCTAACTACACATCCTATCAAAAGCCTTGTGTTGTCTCCTCATTAGGCAATGTCTCAGTTTTGTTTCCAGAGATGCATTATCCAGAATTCTTTCCACTCCCGGAGGCCTTAAAGTCAGAAGAGTCAGAAGTACATTTCCATGAGTCACTAAACTCTTCTTTCATTTGAGTACTTTACCACTAGCCTTCAAAAACAGCTTAGAGCAAATAAAATAATCCCAGCAAAGATTTACAACACAATCCACAGTTTCTGACTGGTTCATCTTGAGCCACAAATGGGCCAAGAATGGGTGCAGCACTCACAAAGACTACTTTTGGCTCTTTAGGCTTCCTCTGTTATTAGAGACAACTGCTTCAGATTAACTTCTAACTGACTCTGCAAGATCAGCTTCACACTATCCAAACCTTTGAGGATAACTCCAAGACACGTGTCCTGTTCTAGAAACGCAAAACCTGTCTGTGGCATTACAAACCAACGATGACGGCTTTCAGAGCAAACAAGTCCACAGGAGTGCTCCTGTTAATGATTGATTTGGGACTTCAGCAGAACCACTGAATTAACTGAATGCTTCACGACGGAAAGAAGCAACAAGTACACTGAAATTCTTAAAACAGACTGCAATATTACAATACATATCTGAAAAGATTAAAATAGTTTGATACATTCAGGCAGACTTCAGATCCACAATATGTGTGAGGTGCTCCTACAGGTCAGCAGCAGCTACACCAGCACTAATCAAAGGGCATGGAAGACTGATCCAATTCCAATTTTTGGTGAGACAGCTGATTATAACCAACACAAACTGGTGACTATCAGGAATGGGTCAACTACACCAGTGCTTGAGGAACTCTCTGCTGGTGAAGGTACTGGCACCAAGCCTCCAGCTTGTCAAACAACGCTAACGTTCATTTCAGAAAGACAATGTCTGAAGTTATGCAAGGAACAGAAAAAGGAAGCTTTTTATTTACAGTCACGCCCAAGAACACTGGATAGAGCTCATGTCAGATTGGTCGATGATAAAGTGCAATATCAATTAGCTGGGAACTTTAGCATTTAGGTGGGAGGCTGCTACAAGCACGTGGGAGGTTGTTACTAATACATCTTTCAGGAGCATTCACCATGAGTGCTAACGTAACAACAAAAAAAATCCCAACACCAGTGAAAAGTTTGCTTTATGTTATAATGAAGTTAACCTAAGCAAATCTGTGAGGTCTGTTAGGCGTGCAAGTTCCTACCACATGCTCAGAACTAACAGAAGAGCACACGCCTACTCTGTTAAAGACAACATCATTACAATTACTTACTCTTGTGGCCAATGGTACTACACTGCTACTGCACTTCATTAATTCCAGACATTTGAATTGCCACCGATCCCATTTTTAAATTTTAACTCAGCCTCAGAGGAGTTACCAAAAATAACCACCACAACTCAAATCACAGGTCAATATTTTGACAAGAAGGCACAATTAAAACAGAGTATGAATTCAGATGTTCAGGATGCAGTACTACCAGCCTTTGAACAGTGTTACTGAGCTGTTTCTATGCTTAAAAAGAACAGGCACCAAACACTAGGTATGCCAAAAGGCGCCTGGCTCCAACTTGTTGAGCTATGATCCTTGATAGCAGAGCTCAATTTTTAAGAATCATAGGATTTATTTTCCCCTTACAAGTGGAAATGGTGGGATGAGGTACAGAAAATTGATCTACTAGAGCTTCAAATTTGAAATACTGAAAATTCACTTCAATTGATGGGACAATCCAAATCCAAATTAACTGAACTGTCATCAGAAATGATCAAAATCAAGACTTAATGTGGCATCTCCAGTAGAACTTAACTCAGAACTGGATGCAACTGGTTTCACGCTTTTAGGCGGTGCAAGACAGTTCTACTGAAAGAGAACATGCCTTGAATCTGCTCTGAGTGGTTAGCACGCCTGACTAGAGCCAAAATGACCTCTTGTCAAACCACTCCGATGTGTCCAAACCACAGATCTTATCACTCCCAACACAGGGGCGACGGCGCTGAGACACCAAGATGGACCTTCCTTAAAGCCAGCCCCAGCTACCAGGCTGGGTTCTGCACAGAAGTGGGGAAATGACTGGTAGAGGTGACCCATGTGCAGGAGGGTTTGGCACGTTCAACCTGAACTACCTCCACGTTAAACAGGGCCCCTGTCAAACTGAATGGGAGACAGTCCCAAGCACCTCACATCCTTCCATTTCCTGCCATCGCTAATCCGAACTTTGATAAACTGCATTTGTAACACTGAGACCTCAGGGGTCTGGGCTCTTCTCAGAAATTCAGCATGGTTTTAGAAAGATTAAGGCTGAAACAAAGGGAGAGGATTAGCATTAATATTTCAGCAAGGAGTTTTTAGACATCACCCAAGAACTTTTGTAGAGAAACTTCAGAGAGAGCACGTATAGAGCAAGTGTAACATCCCTGACAAAAGGCAATTAAATGTGGTCTGAGTGAGCTCAATGCAAACGCAGAAATGGTGAGTGCCTGAGCCTATTTTCGTATTCTGTCTACTGTTACAGCCAGCTACCAAAATACTAGCTTATTCTCACAGAATCCGTGAGATGTACTCGTTTGTAGCCTGAGAAGCAAAGGAGAGAGATAAAGCCAATGGCAAAATAAGAAATGTAAAAAAAAAAAAACTGCCTTCTGAATCTCAAAGCACAAAGAAGCACAAAGAAGTTCAGCACATGAAGCAGCATTTCTACAGCACAAAAATAACTTTTACACCCTTTGATAATGTTTTTCTAGTCATGCAATAAGCAAAAAAAGTACTAAGCATCTAAGAAGCATTTTGTTTAAAATAAGCTAAACCTAATGCCTGAGCCTAATTTAAGAGCAGAAAAAGCCCTTATCATTTAATGGTGCTAGCTGGGGTAAAGAAGATACACAGCAGATAAGGGGGGAGGAGGGGGAAGGGGTGAGGAACCCACAAGATTAGACGATGAGTAATTTGGAGCTCTCTAGACTCTCATTCTGAATAGCACTCCTATTCTTTTCTAAGAAAAAGAGGCTCTTATAATTCTATGATTTCCCCAGAAACCACGTCCGCCTAATGCAGCAAGGGCTTCCATCACGCAAATGACTGTGGGAGAGTACAAGGAAAAAAAAAAAACAACCAAATTCCTATCCCAAATGGCAACCAGAGTAAGTTATTTACCCATAACTCAGCCATCTCCTAACCATAACTGCTAGGAGTAAAGAGAAATAATTTTTCTGAAGGATTAGAAGTGAAAAGAGTGCTGACTTAAGTTGAAAATTCAATAACTGGTACGTAACAGCCTCTGAAATTGCCCAATGACCTTCCTTCAGAAATGTAACAGATTTCATTATACTTTCAACAGACCTCTAGAAAGAAATGTTTCTAGGGAAGACTGACTTTTTCTGCTTCAGTAAAGCCATTTATTCAGGTATATTTTGAAAAATTATAGTGTGCGATGACAATCTCTTGCCCTCTTTGAAAGGGCTCAACCAGCTATATACACAATTTGCAGGTCATTATTCTTTTATTTGTTTCAATAGTGGGTTTAACTGAGGCCTGATACTTAAACAGATTTTGATCTTTTTCTGTGAGAAGACTTCAAAGAAGCCCTTACATAATCTTATAGTCCTTAAATATTTTCATGAAGTCTCCAGGTCATTTCAGTAGCAGAGAATGTCCACTCCCAGCATAGGATTAAGAATTCACTTTACACACACAACATGGAAAGTCTTATTGAATCGTATTTCTGATTTACACTACCATCATCCAGCACTTTTCCTTATGCATGACATTAGGGAATCCGAAACCCATGAGTACAAGTGTCCAGCATTATTAACAGCATCTACACATCTAAGAACCAGTGACCTCCAAACCAACTGTTCCATATTTCATTAGTCTGCATGAACACTTCAGGAGCATAACTGAAGTCCAAATAAAACAAGCAGTTCTACAACTACGACTTCTACAAGTGGTGACAATAAAAGTGTTTGCCTGCAGATTTTTAGTTGGATATATCTTACAGCCTTTTTCTTCATCAATAAATTCATATAGTTAGTTTTCTAGTTGAACTGCTAATTTTACAGGACTTGCAAGAATACTGTTTTTCAGACTTCCACTAATACCAAACTGGGATTAAACTGCTAATTAGCAGCAATGGTTACAGGGAGGCTTCTGAAACAAGAACAGTCTCATCATTTTCCATGTGAACTTGTTTAAATGAGCCCTTTTGATTAAAAGAGCCAGCACAGTAGCTGTTAAAGAGTTTAATCACTATACAGAAGGGACAAAACTCCACGTAATCACTAGATATATAAATAAATAAATAAAACTAACCAACCAAAATCCATTTAACTTTTTATGTTCGCTATTCTATTTCTTCATATAAGTCACAGAAAGCCTGTAAGTCTCCTTCACCTTTTCCTTAATAATCATTACTCCTGCAAGGAAGGAGCCATAACCCAAGAACCTTAATGCAACCTTGAACACACTTCACACCTCATATGATGCTGTAAAGCCAGCTACAGCACCCGAGTTAACACCTACTGCACAAAGCAACTTGGGAGCACTGTTGCAACTTGGAAACACCTTAATCATTCTGGGAGACAGCTCCATCCTCCAAAGAGGAACTCCAAAAAATAATAATGAAAAAACCAAACCAAAACTACACACTTACAGTAAATTTAAACAAACAGTAAACTGCAGCTTCTCTGCACAAAACATACCCTGTAGATTTGGAAATAAACTAAGAAAGCTCACCTAACTCATTTGCTGTCATGTGCCCAAATTCACTATTCTTTGATTCTTCTGGAAGCACCTGGGTAGTATTCCCCCTTCTTCTGTCCCACTCTTCCCAAGCCACATACTCATTTCACTTCCAGTGATGTACTACTCAGGGGCTCTTTCAACAGCACACTCTTCCAAAGACTTCCTTCTACCATCTTGTCAAAGATACCCATATCTATGTGCTTATAGATGAAAGGGCGCCCAAGTGTCATCTGACCACTTCCTTTGCCTTGGTTTTTCCATTTCCTCATACCTGACTTGGTTTTTTTAGACCAAGGAGATCACAGATTTGGCCTTTGGTTTATGCGGGTGTACACACACCACGTCACTACCCTGGGAGATGCTAAAAGAAAAGAAAACTCGAAGTAACCGGTGGCCTGGAGAGTACAAAAAGAATGTCTCAAAAAGCCAGCGCTGAGATTGGAAGATGGTGACTCAGACCATCGCCTTAAGCCAACCGGGACACACAGCGGTTGTCAGAGCCATCGGGACAGGTCATTTCCTTATCACCCGGCACTAGTGGCTCCCGGTGTTTTGGTAGCTCGGGGTGCCACCGCCAGCTTTGCACGATTCCTCCGGGACCCGCGGGCGCCGGCGCTGCCCGGCTCCGGGTGTCCCCAAGCCTGCTCCCTTCCCCGCCCAGAGCCTTCCCCGCTCTCCCCGCTCCTGCGGCGGGATTCCCGCAGCCATACCCCCGGCTGCCGCGGGGCACTGCCCCCAGCCTGCGCCCCCACCTCGGAGACAGCGGCTTCCTTCCCTCCTTCCTTCCCTCTCCCGGCGCGGGGCGGGCGGCTCGGGAGCCGCTCGGGAGCCTCCCCGGCGCCTTCCCCGGCGCCCAGGCCGAGCGGCAGCGCCCGCCCGCTGCCTCCTGCCCGCCCCGTGCCCTGCCCGAGGGGCGCCGCACTCACCACG
>VXBQ01006523.1:148808-178287 GCA_013400175.1 Phainopepla nitens | reverse complement strand
GGCGCCGAGGAGCGGCCCCGGTCGGGAGAGCCCGGCCCTGGCGGCGGCACCGGCGGCAGGGCAGCGTGAGGGCGCGCCCGGCCCCTGGGCTCGCCGCTGCCGCCCTCCCCGAGATGGGCGGTGCGCGCCGGCTCGCCGCGGAGGCGTGGGCTCGGAGTTCGCCCTGAATGCCCCGTCCGTGGGGAGGGAGCCGCCGGCCTCGGGAGGGAAGGGGGAAAAAACCCCTGACGCTGGTTAATCATAAAATCATAGAATGGTTTGGGATCCAAGGGACCGTAAAGATCATCTGGATCCAGCCTCCTGCCGTGGGCAGACACACCTTCCACTAGACCAGGCTGCTCAAAGCCCCGTCCAGCCGGGACGCTGCCAGTCGTGGGTCATCCACAGCTTCTCCGGGCAGCCTCTTCAATGCCTCATCACCCTCACAGCAACGCAGTTCTTCTGTATATCCAACCGGAATTTCCTCTCTTTCAGTTCGTACCCATTCCCCCTTGTCCTATCACTACAGTCGTTGACAAAGGATCTCTCTCTGTCTACCCTGTGGGTTCCCGTCAGATACTGGGAGGTTGCTCCGAGGTCCTGACACAAACTTCTCGTATAGAGTATGAAGCACCTGTTCCTACACAAACTTGTTAATCCATCGCCTGAGGTTACCAATTGACATGACGAAAATTGTGGCGATGTGTCGGAACCTTCCTGCAATGTGCACTCGGAATGGGATGAGAGCAGAGAGCTCTGCCTTGTATGGGAAATATCGTGTATCAGTGAGGTAGAAAGCATTAACCCTTTATGCAAGATAATTAAAAGACTTTGTCACGGCGTGTTTTAAAGCCTGTTTTACCTCATCGCTCCAGTAAAAGCAGATGCAGGTTCTGTGGGACTTGGTTTGCACAGTGGTTGAGGTCCACTGGGTTCTGCTGGCTGCAGTTGGGAGTTCATGCTGCTCTCTTCTTCTAAATCCAAAATTTTTTTCAGCATGGTGTTCCCTGCTGAGTGAAACTACAGGTTTTTCATGTTATTCACATTAAAAGAAGATAAAAGCAAAGTTTCAGCTTTAAGGCAGAATATTAGGACAAATATTAAAACAAACAAAACAAAAAACCCAGAGCAGTTTGAATAAAATAATTCTGTATATTTAACTTAGATATTTAGATATTTATTTAGCATATTTTCATTTAAGTTACAATTATTTGTAACTTAAAAACTCTTACTTTTTCCTCACTAGTTAATGCGGTCATTAGCTTGTACAAAATAGTTTCCCCACCTCCAAAAAAAAACCAAAAAACCCCCAAAACAAAGGAAAAATTAAAATCCCCTAGGCAAGAGGGTGTGCAGAAGGGCGTTGAAAGTAATGTTGTAGAGGAGGAGATTAGAAATAGTGAGTAGGTGGAAATGGAAACAGAGTTGTGGGCAGGGATTATTCAGTTTTCAGGGTGAGAACAAAGGACCTCAATTTGATGCAGTAAAAGGATGAGAAAACCAAGGATTAGTCTTGAAATGGGAAATTTGGTGGCATTTTGAGTCCAGTGCTTCAGAGGTGGAGGCACAAGGAAGTGAGAGGAAGATTTGGTGCATAATAAAATGCTAGCTGCTAGGGTAACATCAATGGAAGTTGATTAGTGATCCATCTATGAAAAATATGTCAATTATGTTGTTAGCAGAAGTCAAAATAGGATGTGGACAGGAAAAAGCAGCAACCAGATATGTTAATTTCCTCTTTTACATGTGGGACAGTCTATATGTGCTATCTTTCCAACAACATAAAATTGACACAAAATAGGAGATTAATCAGATAATAACTATAGACTATTTCTAGACTTCCACAACAAAAGATGTTGAGGCTTTCAAAGCTCAAATGTCAGCAGTACAGAGATAGAGCAAAGCGGTATCTTTCACCATGTAAGTCTCAAGATGAAGGTGAGATGAGGATGTGAGTGCAAAAAATCATCTGCACTAAGCTCCCAGTAAAATGAAGGATAACATTGGTAGAGGAGCTTTAGAATCCTTGAAGGTGTGGTATTGCCCTCTTCAGTCACAGGTAAATGTTCACAGCTTACCAGACTAACGGGGAAGTTCCCTTTTAGTAGATTTCATGGAAAAAATCCATACTGCTTTTTTCTTCTGGCTAAGAGATAAACTTTAGCAACCTTGGGATTGACAGAGCAGCTGTGATAAGGTTTGCTCTTGTTTTGCTCTCTGCATTGTAAAGTGGTGTTGACTTCTGCATGAGAAAGGCCTTCAAAGGGAAAGACCTTATGAGCTCCATACAAGTTACCAACGAATTCCCCAGCAAACCTTTTTGATTCTTTCAGATAATGCCAACGGAAACTGAAGTCTGCCCTCCCCAAGTTACCTGGTTTGTATTCATCTCACATGACCTCATTCACGGAGGAAATGCATTCCTGGCACACAGGAATTGTTTACAATAGAACTGTTTTCTCAATGACTGTGGAGCTGGAAATTGAACGCTAACATAAACATCATAACACCACTCCAAACTGCAGTTATACATAAAGCAATACTTAATTAATCTGACCTTCATAAATAACATCACAAAGTGTATAATTTTCAAGAGTGAGCCGGCCAATGTCTGTATATACCCTGAGGATGGGGAGGGAGAAAGAATGGGTAAAACATACTCATTACTTTGCTAATTAATCTGCAGAAGAAGCTTCAATACAACAGGATGTGTTTAGAGAAGGACGGGGAATACAATGCAAGTAGATGAAAAAAAAGTATAAGAGCTTGCAGCTGTGGTTTTCTGCTTCCTCAGATTTGTTAATTTAGATCTTTCAACAGAGTTTTGCAGTGACAATTTTGTGGATTGATCTATTTAATATGAACCAAAGTGTGGCAACTGTAGAGTCAAAGTTATCATTTAAACATGGAAATAAGTTTGTGAATTTGTAATACTGCAGGATAAATGGCTGATATTAGAAATGTCCTTTTCATCTTAAAAGATACGTGCTCCCAAAACACATCAGCATGTAAAAGAAATGTCATGCTTCCAGAGGCCTTCGGGAGAAGAGATGAAGTTTTGGAAGAGCAGGTAGCATAGTTGCAGCCTCCAGCCTCTGGAGTCACTTGTGCCTGAACTCTTAATCTACTGAATTTTCTGGTTGTGTTTTCTGCCTTTTGGGAAGGGCAGGGGAAGACCAGGATGCCATAGGGCTACACTGTGATAAAGCTGGAGCCACCTTGGTGTGATTTCCATCCAAACTCTCCTACTGCATTTAGAAAAAGAAATAGCAGTGAGAGAGTAACTTCCATGGCCAAGCAAAATACCTTTTCTCTTTTCACTTTCCAAAATAACTTGCTTTCTTTTCTAGCCTTCCTCAATCCTCTTTTTTTTTTTTTTCCTTTTTCTTGTAGCAAGCATAGATGTGGCATCTAACAGTCCTCTTAAGAAATTAGATTAATGGTTTCAAGAGATAAGAGCCATGTTAGTAATTCTGGGATTCCTGGGAAACTCAAGTTTTTAGAATAATGGCAGTGTAAATAGGTGGTCCCTTGTCAACCAGCTTCCATGATCCTATTTCTCTTGAAGAAGAATAGTTAACAGGAACACAAGAGCTGCTGTACTCCATCAGAAAAGGATCTAACACACTGTCTGTCCCTGTCCATTGTAGACACGAAGGATACTTGGGGAAGAGGAACAAAATGATGGCCAGTGTATGATGGTGACAAATGCAGGGTGACTGAAATGTGTATCACACCCAGTTGTCTGCTTGGCTGCGCTTTCCCAAACAAAAAACCAGCCCTGCTGTAGCTGTAAAACAACTCATGTGCTGGTGGTTGTGCTGGCAGAGATGACAGAATTGTCTTAGTCTTGCAGGGCCACACAGCTCCCAGAGCAGTGCTCAGCACTCGACAGCACCCTGCCTAGTTACCCTCTCTGCTGGAAGAATGTCAGCCTGATCCTGGGGGTCTCCCTGGCAGGAAATTTCCCGTGCTGCTGCACTTGCTTATCTCCCAGGAGGTGCTTGCCTGCGGCAGGGCTGGATCCCAGTGCTCTGGCAGCCGCCAGCCCTCTCCACGATGAACACGGGCAGGGCCGGTGGCCCAGGGGCTGCTGCAGAGTCACTGCCCAGGGCTGTGTGCACACAGGCAGGTAGTGCTTAATAAGCAGCCAGGGCTCAGGTCGCAGCGGGGCTGCCTGCTGGGAGCAGAGGAGGTGCTGGTGCCTGATCGTGTGCTGCAAAAGCAGGTGACACGTACACATACAGCCCAGCCGCCAGGCAGCTTCCCCAGGGCTGCTGCCGCTGCTTCGGGGGGAACGCTCTAGAAACAAAAGTGCTCAAAACACTGTCCGAATCAGATTTTCATCTTCACACTGCGCTTCAAAACTTGTTTAACTGCTTAACGTGCTTGCCATAGGTGTTACGAAAAAAAAAAAGGAAAACAATATTCAGAATTAGCTACTTGCAAATTATGAACCATTATATGTTATAATTTTTATTTTATGCTGAAGAAGTAACTGTACAGATATTTTGCATGTTGAGTACTAGATCTATTGAAATAAAATTAATGACAACCCAGTAGTAAAAGCAAATCTTTACTCTCTAATTTGGAAAGACATAAATTAAACTTGGGACCAAGATGATCGTGGACTTCATTTAGTATGTGTTTCTTTTCGTTTGGTACACCTACTTATAGCAGACTTCACACAGGAACAATTTGCTGTTCACACTTGGACATGAGACTCCTTTAGCTTGCTAAATATTCCCAGGGATGCTTGGATTGTGGGTTGGAAGAGAAGGCTGAGCAGCCTTCTCCTCAGGTAGCATGGAAAAGTACTGCAGAAAGCGAGCAGGCACAGGCACAGGAGGGAGGAGGCTGTGGCTGCTCCCTGCACTGAAAGGTTCAGAGCTAAAAGACAATTAAGTATCTGCAAGAAGCGAATGCAGGGCTTTTACACGGGGACATCCACTTCTGTCTCTTGATGTGAGCACCCACTCTAAACTGGTCTTGTCACCTCAAAAATTGTATTTAAGATGATTACAATGCAAGTTCATAGCACAGCTGATATTACAGATAGCAGCTCTCTGACTAGATGAAGCTCCAGAGACACGGTGTGTTCACCTGACACTGTAACAATACCCCCAGTGCCTCACTGCCCTTCCCACCTTATTGCACTTATCCCCTGGGAACACTCTACAGGGCCACAGTCACTGAACATGTACAGGAAAATGCACTAGAGGATTAGAAGTGATACACTGGGAAGTTTGAAAATACAGTTCCAGCAAAATCACCTTCCTTTCAGGTGTAGTACGATTTTCTCCACTACTTATTGTACCTTAAGTACTGGGTAAGAGGATTCTTACATTCTTGATGAAAAGCAATCCTTTTTCTAATATGCAGACATGCCGCAGTCTTTACTAGAGAAAGCTTAGTGCTTGTGCTTTGAAGGTCTTCGTCATAAAACTGGTCTGTAGAGCTATTCTTACAATCAACAGTATTTCAAGATGTGACACGTGTCAGCCTTTTCTGGAGTTGCTCTGGCTTTCTACACCTTCACCCTGCAGCCTTCCACTTGTCAGCACAGCCTTTTCTCCTTTTCCAGCAAAATCAGTTGCAACTCCTATCCTGCCTCACAGTCCTCCAGCTGGTTGCAGCTGCCCCCTTCCCCCAGCGTCCTGAGGAAGAGCTGAACGGCTGAGCGCATAAAACAGGGATCTGCCGACCAGGGGGATCAAAAATACGCGTTGCCTGGGAATCTGTGCTTCAGGGGGATGGAAGAGGAGAAGAGGCCAGTGCTGTGCTTACTGTGGGGTGACACCTCCTGCTTAAAACTGGATAATGAGAGAAAGAGGTTTGCAGACTTGAGAGTCCCCCTCCCCTTTTGTTTAACAAACTTAGATAAGGGTAATGTGAGGATTGCCATGGCTTCACCTTCCCTTGGCTCCTACTTGTCTAGAAAATCCACAGGTGCTGCATTTATGGTTTCTAAGCTCCTATCATGATACTGTGACAGAGAGAGCTTTAATACAGAATTTCATCCATGGGGAAATTAGTTCCTTGGTCGCTATACTTTTCCAGGTTTTCAGGTGGAAACTCTAGGCAAACAGCTAAAGGAGGGAGCCTTTTCTGGCTGTTTTCAACTATGTCCCTTAGGAATTACCATTGAAGCTAGTGCACTGCTTGCTCAATATTTGTATCATGTTTTGCATTCCCTCAGAGGCAGTCATTATCTCTTACTGTCATCATTACCTTCCTGACATGTATTTTCATGAATGCTTTCACTTTTTAGCCAGATAGGGAAAAATTTTGTAGTTAAACTTGCAGCAACTTCTGGCCTATGTCTACTCAGCAACTTGGTGATTAAGTTGCTCCACCCAAGCTGCTAATGTGTTTTTCAAAAATAGGAATAATTTTCTGCTTTGTATAGTGCCTTTGGAAACATCTCCACATAATCTTTAAAGGTTGACAGGTCCTAAACTTTCATGAGTCTTCTCTGCTTCAGAACTAAGCTACCAGTTATACCACCCCAGTTAAGCCACGTCTATTAAGCTCACATTGATATGACTCAATCTTGTTGCAAAAGGCCAAATTAATGATTTGCAGTCTCGGTAGGCCTCTGGTTTTCCAAAAACTTACCTTTTGCAGGTGATCTGAGGTAGTTGCTGTGCTTACAAACTACCACATTGCTCCCCAGGTCTTCTTTGTGCCTGTCACTGACAACTCCTGTTTCTAGAGCTGCTTGCCCTACCCCACGTGCTGCGTGGGACAGCACAGTACTCTCCCATTGCTCTTTGCTTTATGGCTGCACTCTTAAAAATACCGGAAGAACTGAAATTACCTCCTCCAGGTTCATGCCAGGTTCCCTATCAAAGTAATTCAGACAACTTTGTTTGCTCAATCTTTTAACATGAATTAAGCCTGTTTCCAGTTCCAGGTAACACACAGGATATTGACAGCCCTGGCAAGAGGCTGGTGTTTATTTCTTCAATGAAATTACACAACCTCTGCCCTTGCCATCCGTCCCTGCTAATTTATCTTTGGCACGCACTGCAGAGGAGCTGCTGCTATGCAATGAAAATTTAGAAGACGTCCTGTGCACAGCTCTCTTCCCCCCTCTAACCCAAGGAACAGGTACAAAACTGGTTGCTGAACACAAGCAATTCAACCTTTCCTCCCCCTTGCACTGCTACCAAGTACATCAGAGTTGCTTGTGCTCCTCCAAGTTCATCTCCATCCTCTAACAACGGCACAGCCCATTGCCTTCCTGCTGTCAGCCTGGGAAAGGACAGCGTGTACAGATGGGCCTGTCGCTTTGAAGGGAAAAACAGAAATCAGAGACACTCTGTCGGCTTCTGCTTTGTTGGGTATAAACTTGCTTTGCTATAAACACTAGAAAAATATTGGAACACAAAGCTTTGAAATAGGATTTGAAAAGAAATCAGTGCTTCATCTTCTGTTTGAGAAATGGGGAAAAAAATGGTGTGAAGGACAGAGGCTAAGTCAGACAAAAAAAGAAAGAAACCAAAATTAAAGAAAGACAAAAACCTCAGAAAATTAGTCAAAAGCAACAGGAAAGAGGCAGGCAAAAATTGCCAATTAACATTCACATCAAAGGAAAATTCTCATCAAAACCTTTTTCTTCTTGTAAGAAGCATCATGCATTTCCAGTATGTACTGCAGTGAAGCGAGCACGCTTTACACAAAAGAAGGCCCAAGAGAATAAGCCAAATAGCCTCAAAGCTTGTGGAAACCATTTTACACAGCTGACAACTAGGACAAAACCCCATAGGAGCCCTGAGTGTCAGCATCACTGCCCTTGTTCACCAGTCAACTTCCAGCCTGTGCCAGCTCCAGGGGATCCGAAGCACAGACTCTGCACGTGTTTCTGTGGATTCATTAACCCCACGTAGAGCCTCAGGCTGCCCAGGATGAACAACACCACTGTGTCCCACTGCCCCACAGAAACCCCATAAATGCTCCAGCACATTTGGTCCCAGCTGGACTGAGCCCATCTAAACCTGTGTGTTTGTCACCAGCGTTCCTATGTACGGGTGTGCACGCGTGTCCTCTGCGTGAGTGTGGGCCATAGCAGGGTCTTTATCGGGCACCCTTCTGCCCTGAAGCTGCTGAAGGGACACTGAAGACGAAGGGTGGATGGAAAGGTTTGGGCTCTGTCATCAGGTCCTCAGGCTCCTGTGGGAACTTTGGCTATGCTGCAGCTAAACCAGCTTTGCTGTCAGGCAGGCACAGTGCCCTGCTTGCTCCCACACTGACAGGGGACACGTGCATCGTGGGCATGAGCTTTTTGGGGCGGTAAGAACAACAACAACAAAGAGAACATTTTTAAATTATAGTGACAGAGCAAGGCAGGACACAAACATACCAGTCCACAGCAAAACAAGAGCAGTTATAAAGATTAAACCAGTAATAATTTCTTTGCTGTTCAGTTGTCTGTGGAGCAACTAATAGCTGTGATTAATTAATTAAAGCACCATTAAAATTTCAAGTGAGCTCATGCTCAGTCAGGCAAGAGCATTCAACTGGCAACTTAAATGGGACATTTGAAAACAGTAATCAGCTAATTTTTCCAGATTTTCTAAAATCTCACATAAAGCAAAAGTCTTGATAGGTCAGAGCCTCCCTGCTACAGCCCATGCTCTAGCCTTCAAGGAGGAGAGGAAGAAGAAATAATAATTTGGATTAATATAGTTTTAATTTTTTCCTGACTTTCTATTGGGCAAACAATTCACCTGGCTCTGCCAGAGGCTAAGTCACAGCTGCAAGTAACAGTCCCCATTTGCCACTGTATTTCCTGAATGAGATGGTGATATTTATAGCCACTTTCCCAGCTCCGTGCCTAGCTGACTCGCTACTGCTGAGACATGGACAGAGAAGCAGCAGCAGGCATCTCCAGCTGAGATTTTTGTAGCACATTACCTGTGGATGGTCATCAGGCCAACAACAGAGTGAGTCAGAGGAAATTACTGTTTATAGTTGACAGAATGCATGTGACACTGAGCATGTTTGAAAGCAAAGTCCCTGCCTTGAATAGCTTGGATTTAAATGAGTTGAGGCAGCAGAGGAGGAGCGAAGGCAAGCAAAAGCAAGTCCTGCCAATTCATGTTACAGTGCCTGATAATAGGTCACCAAGCAGGAAAGAAAACTCTGGCTGCATTATCAACATCAGGCCTGTGTCAGGTGTCAGTGACTTATTTCCTGGAGATGTCTCAAAACACAACCGAAGCCTATTTAGAAGGGAACCCAGCTCCTGCTATGATGCAGATAGGCCATTCTATTGTGTTTCCATGACTAATGGTTGAGAAGATCAGCTAAATGAGCCCAGAAATGTCAAGTATTTCTGCAAAAGACTAGCAGATTGTACACGTGGCAGGTACCATGCACAGGTGGCATGGATGGATGGAAATCCAGCGTCCCTCTACTCAGGATATGACAAAGGAAAGAAGTATCTTTGAGTGTTTGTTTGTCAAGTTGGAGCCTCTCAGGTAGGAAGGCTGCAAAGGCGAGTAAACAGAAAATGTCACAAACCAGCGACCTAATCGAAAAGCTCCCATCAGAAGGGTGTGTGTGCATGTAGAAGTAGGGAGGGAGAGGAAGAATTCTAATTAGGTCACAGGGACCAAAAGATAAAAACAGGACAATCTTATCTAATACCTGGGCTGTCACTACACAAATGCCAGGACAGAGGATGAACGACCAATTAAAGGAGTTTTTACGCAGCTAATTATGATGACAGAGGATTTGTGGAATAAAATCCCTAGATTAGTAAGTTAATAAAAAGCTAAAGAAAAATTGAAGGGGTAAGCACTGAAGCTACGCCACAAGAGCTACAACAAAAGCTGCCTGCTGAAGTATAAAAGAAACAATGTTTTGATAAGAATTAATTATCTGCTGGAGCAGCAGCACAGTATGAAACAAACAGTCCACTGAGTTCTTGCAATAGTTTACGTAAGTTACAGGAATGGCTTTAAGTCAACCATGATTACTAGGGTGAATCTGGTTAAGACCAAAAACATGTATGGAAGCCAATCTTGAAACAAGCTTGTCATTCTGGAGGAAGGAAAGAGTAAACAGCAAAGTGAAGATGTTCCTGCGTATTTCAACAAATTCAGAACTATTAAATAGCTTCCTGTCAAGATAATCCTCAGAAGAACAACAAAAAAATGTGGAGTATTCTAATTAAGAACACTAAATAAACACCAAAAGTAGATCCAAACACCTGACCAGAAAATATTCAGCAGCTTCTTCGCTTCAGTTGACCAAAAAAGCAAATTCCGGAAACTAGGAACATGAAAAAAGCAGATTCCAGAGTATCTCCCTCAGCTACATTCGTTCTGCTCCACTAATTAAAACAAAAGCATAGGAGTACATTCAAAGACCAGCAGACTTGAAAAACTAAACCAAATGAAAAACCTGAGAGATTTATGGAAAACTGAAAAGATGTGTATGCTTTTGTTATGCCAGACAAGGACAAAAAGGCAACATGCAAATCAAATGACTCTGGAATTTGACGTCAGTCAGGGAATGCAGGAAAAAATGTAAGAAGTTGATTTACTGAGCTATTCTAACCCTGTAAGTATGTGCATCAAGAGACAGACCACAAATGGTAGGAAATCCCAAACTTAATGTCAGTGTGAAGAAACCATCTGTGAAGGACACAAACACATACAGAAATGGTTTAATTGAAAAATTATTTTGCACACAGGAAGAAAAATGACATTTTTTCATATTGCAGTCAGAGTAAGCAGAAACACCGGAAGGTATGAAAAAAATTTTTAAGCTAACCAGCCAAAGATCAGACCTCCTTAAAAATGTACAACTAACTTGTCCAGCATTTACAGAGGTTTTGATTATTCAAAGCAAATAGAGTCTTTCATGAATTCTTTGATTTAGAGTATTTTCAATTAACACTCAAAACTAAAAAGTGATTTTGCATGCTCCCTTGTTTGGCTATCATCTGCTACGGGTAACTTGGCTAAGAAGCTCGGTGATATCTGTATTAATTTATCATCATTTTACAAAGACAGCAAACCAAAAAGTTGCCCTTCCAGCTGCAATTGTAAGCAGCAAAGTTTATTTGGAATATCTTTCTAAAAACAACTTTCAACACCAAATAGTAAAGGTTCTGTTACAGATGTCATCTGAGCAAGCAGCAAGATGTAAATTTAAAACATACAGTATATTTTTCTTTTGCATTAAAGATACGAGATGACAAAGTTAAGCATATGGAAGCCCATAGGACAAATCAGCTTACCACAAAAAGGAAAAAATAAACCAAAAACCAAAACGTTCCTGAGAATTTTAAGATTGCAGGATTGCATTAAGTACTCACGCTCATTTTTCAAAAGGTCAAGAGATAAACACTTCAGACAGTGGCTTCAAAACTCTAAATGACAGCCATGCTAGTATGTGGCTCACTGCTGAAGTGTTCACAACAGAAAACTACAAATGAGATCTTGTTGCAATGAGGATTAAGTTTACTAACCACAGTTGCTGCCTGTACCTCCACTGGAATTCCTGCCCTCACCCACTCCCTCTCCTGCCATCCCCACAAAAGCTGACAGAAAGACTTGCAGCCCACTGATTCACATTTACACATTCTGATGTAAGACAAAGGTAAAGCTGTGTAACTGAAGGATTTTGGAAACAATGCTTTATCACATTAGTAAAAAAAAGCTCAGCACCTTGCAGATCAAAGAATATTTAACTATTTTGTTTGGCTATTAAACACAGAAACAAAATCCAAGAAGACAATAAAGCATTAAAAACTTGAACATAACATTGAAGAAATACTCAAATAACATAGCTGATGTTGTACTACAACATTTTACTTCATTTAAGTACAGAAAATGTCACCCATCCTATGATTTATAAAGTACACAAAATATGTACATAAAAGAAACCAAACCCCCTCAAAAGATGATCATATTTGTGCATATGTACATAGAACATACACACCTAAAATGTGCAAATTTCTTTTAATGCAAGTTAAACAAAACATTTGTAGGATAGAGATGTACAATGATAATGGAAGATAAGAGTATTCTAGATATCCTAATGGTGTTTCATATCTACAGCCAGTGCAAACTTACAAGGCACAAACTCAATGCTGATGCTGTAGTGTTGTAATTTACATTCAGGCACATCTCCATTTGCAGTTCTGCAGAAAAAGAGCAATGGAAGTGCTACTTCTGTACTAAGCTGACAGCCTTCTCTCCCAGTTTAAGCACTAAACTGATGTAACCTATATGCTACAGTTACCAGTGGGGTTCTGGTTTAATTTATCACTGGAAAGGCTGTGGCTAAAACATCTGTTCTAATCTCCTTGCATGTGAAAGTATGCTATTTCCCAAAATACTTCCCAGACATTCTCCAAAGACTACATATACCTTGCCAGCCTCAATATGTGGGATCTTAGAGGACATTACTAATGTTTTTTTCTAACTTTAGTCAAAACTTCTCCAGGAAGAGAATCCAGATTTTAAAAACCAACGCAACAAATATAACAAATCCAAACAACCCCCCAAGAACAACCAGCAAAACACCTTCTGAGTTACCTGCATTTAACAAACTTATGTTAAATTGCATAGTGACAGTGTGTACCAGCTAGTAAAGAGTTAAAAACAAAAGCTTGCTGTTTAAGGCAAAATTTTAACACAGCACAGCACAAAAAAAGCCAAATAACAGGTCCATCAATATTTAATCAAAGTACTGGCCCATGTAGTCTTATGCTCACAGTGTCTCCTTTCTACTTTAACAGCAAACCCACACTTGCAGTATGCTTGATGAGAAAATTTTGTTGCATTTTCCTAAATGAAACGAGAGCAATTAATATGTATGCTGATTGACTGATAATGAAAACACCTGACAAATATGTTCTCTCTCACCCCTTAAAAAGGTTTTTGACCTTACTGGGAGTTTAAAACTCACTGGTATCCAGGTCTAATATACTACTAAAATGGAACTAGTAATTTAAAGCTTTCTAGTATTTATTAGACATTACCACATCACTTTGCTGTCTCACCCTAAAATCGCATTTTTGTATTATTTTTCAATAGAAGACATTTAATAGACATCTGAGGAAAACAATACAATACAAAAGCTTAAGGGTCCTTGCAAAGGTATCTTCTATTCCTTCTGCAAAGTAAGAAAGGGGTGATTTTATTGGCATTTATTTGAAAGTGCCATCAATAGAGACACGAGAATACTTTAAAAAGAAAAAACAAAAGTTCTAACTCTTCACACGTATCTTTGGTTTAGCCTTCCTGACCAAAGTCTTCTGTAAACTTCTTTAACTTCTCCAGGTCCTGTTCATTAACTGTTGGTTTTGTGCTAGCAAGCGACATGAGCATATCAGCCTGTCAGAAAAAAAACAAACATGTTTTCAGAAACAAGTACCACTGCTAACAATTTTTCTGCCAGGACAAATATGCGTTAAAAAAAAAAAACATTAAAAAATTCCTATTAAGAGAAAACTTTAAGTAAGCCTGAACACTTCTGCACAGAGGCAGCCTTTTAACCCTTTGAAACTCACAGACAATGGTCGGTGAGTTTTACAGTAACAAAACCACAACCTCAGGTTTAGGTTTAAGACACTCATCCATTCAAGCTTTATTCATCTCTTTTTTTAAAAGAACTGTTTTTAGAAGAAGTTCCTTTTCTTTGGTCAGTTACTATTTGCAACCTGTGATTAACTACAGCAGATAAAGTGGAAAATGATCAGGTATTCCCATGTACTCTTCACAGTCCAGCAATGTAGAACAGCAGTTTGTGATTAATCTCTAGCAAAGTTTTACTGCTCGTGACTGGTAATTTCTGCCTCTTCAATTCAGTCAATTTCCTAGATAAATATTTAGATGCTGGGAAATGGAATTTAGAAAAAAATTCATAGGTCTAGGAAGTTCAAAGCAGCAGTTAAAATACACTGTGAAGCCTGTAGTGCACCAGAGCCCAGGTACCATTAGGAGCACATAAGGAACTGCTGTCTTTAATTCCAGGAAAGACTGATTAAAAATCCAATTAGACCATGCAGGGAGAAGTTTTAGGGCAGGCCTGCACCTGCATAAATCCTTTTCTGTTTCCTCAGTATGCAAATGCACACAGGAAATTATTTTCTGAAATACAGTGATGGTTCTATTTACAAAGCAGTGCCTGTGATCTCCATGAAATGCATTCATTTCTTTCATTTCTTACAGGAATGCACACAGGAAACTACAGCAACACAGATTTGTTAAATGCTTCCCACAAACTTTGTACTTAAATTCAAATTTTTTTTTTTTTGTACTTAAATTCAAAATTTTCTTCTGCTGCTCTTGAGGAAAAATACAGAATGAGTGTCCAGTAATCATTTTTTTCTTAAACAGTAAACTAAAAATGAAAACTGTCTTACATATTTTATTTTCTAGGCCAAAGCAAGTACTTTCATATGCATAAAGAAAACAGCAGAAAGAGCTGTATCACCTATGATGAATTTTCACCTAAACCACCACCATTACATCCAAAATCTTCTTACATTTTGGTTTTTATAATTGTAACTATTTCATGGGCAATATTTACCTATAGCACATCACTTCCCAATTTATAGTGAATGTAATTTTCTATTTCCCAGTATTAATGCCACAGTGATGAGAAGAAAGTGTATCATGGTGCAGGAACCCTAAAGGTTTTGAATGAATAAATGCCAAGTGAAAGAACAGTGCAAGAGCCAGATACTGTCTATGGATGAAAGGATGGCAGCTGCATGCCAGCCGACAAGAATAAGAAATGCTTATCAGGGACAGACAGCTGTCTTTTCAATAAGCATGCCATACTGTAGTGACTTATGCTGAGAATTCAAATGTTATCTGGTGTGCCCAGCGTTTCTGAAAACAATCATCTCATCCAATTGTCCTGAAAAACACTCTTTACCTTACAGCCTTTTCAGAGTTCTAAAGAACAAGAAAGAAATGCTACAAAGAATACCTACCATGGAAACTTTAGGTTCCAGTAATTTATCACCTGGGACCTCCATCCATGTCATTTCTATGGCTTCAGGATCACCTGGAGAGCAAGGGGTGAATAAATCTACCATCGTATTTGGATTAGACACCGATGGTCCTTTTACCTAAAAATAAGAAAACACTCAGTTTACAGGAGTTATTATTTTGAAGACAGAAACCAGAAGCTGGATAGCACCTTAAGCAAAAACAGTTCCTTGATTTTATGCAGATGCCCTACCCATTGGGAACATATGTCCTGTGAAAGAGAAATTGTACAAGTACTGGTATTATTCACCTTGAAAACATGCAGCTGTAGCCAGATACTTAAATTCACATCAGGTCAAATCCCAGAAGCCACATCCTCTTAAGGCTGAGGACTTCTGCGGAAAACTGACATGCCAGGAAATCTGCTTGGTGAAGACCACCCTTCCTGGTCCCTGGTCACTTCAGGAGTTCATTCACCTCTAGTTAACAGCTCCCTAAAAGCTTCCCAGTGCTTTTTGCCCTGACTTGCCCCGTTCCCAAGCTCCCAGCACCACCTGAGCAGCGTTCCGCAGAAAACAGCGCCACCTAGCGGGAGAACAAAACAGCCCTTTTTTTCCCCCCCCACCTCCCAGACGGACGGACAGACCCGAAAAAGCTGCCCCGTGCGTCTGTTCCCTTCGTGCAGTACACGGTCCGGTACCAAGGATCTTGCTTTGCCTCGCTGTTACCTGCAGCGCCACACAACCACGGGAGGTTAAAGGACAACACACTAACCGGCTATGGACAGAACTGGATTTGCTATTCCAAGCTGCATTTAAAGCAAGATCCCGAAGAGCAGACTGCAATGTTCAAAATGCACTCAGACAAACCTGCATTATCACATATGGCAAGGAAATGTTTACAGTTAATTACTGACAATGGGGACAGCTCTGCTGAACTGAGTCAAGTTGTCTGCTACACCGCAAAGAGTAACGCTAAGATTTTGCTTATAAAAACACAAAATCACATCCAATTAAAGCATTAACAATACAATTGGAATCAACCTGGCTGATGTCAAAGCATTCAGAGTATTTCGGTTGTGGGTTTTTTCCTTCCTTTTTGTTTTCTTGAGTAAAAATTGTTAAGATGCAAGAAGGGCTTTTGAAGTTGTTCCACAAACTGTGACAACCGAGGTTATTTCACTGCTCCATGGCAAGCTGAAACATGCCTCAGATTGTTCCAAATTTGAACAAAACGCTAAAAGCTAACAGCCCTTTAGCCAGAAATGCCATTGTCATGTAAAGTTAATAACAGATAAATACTTCAGACATCACTGCTTAAGGGAAGGAAGCATCTAGAAAATCCTTGATATATCAAAGTCACTGTTTATTTATCAACAAATACAGCTTACATCACATTGTTACTGTGAGTTGTCCTCAGAAGTTAAACTTCCTGCCCTCTCATATTCTGGACCATACTGGATTTAACTGTGTCTTTCTCTTTGAATCTTAGGCTGAATGAGATCATTGGAAGAAACCACATTGAAAAAAAAAGGAGTCTATCTTCAAACTGAGTGTAGCTCACTTTGAGTGTAGTTCAGTTCAGGGCCCTTAACTCTTTTATGTCAGGTTGAGTTACTGTAAAAAAACTGTAATTGTAACTGAGATGACAAAGAACTGCTGCCAACACAACACACATGGTACTACTCCATACCTTAGGATCTAAAGTTTTTCCTACCACACCTGCTTTTTAAGAAGCAACAAATTAAAGCTTCCTTTTACAGCAATTAGCACCTCTGCAGAATATCCTGACCCATCTTCACCCAAGCAACATGAATTTCTGTAAAAAAAATCAAACTTTGCACTAAAAATATTAACAAAAACTACCTTTAGTCTGGGCCTACTTTAAAATATGCTACACAGCAAAATAATTTTTTTTCAACTGATACACACTGTATGTATTTCAACTTCTGTTTATAACCGTTGATACTATCACACTTTTTTTTCCATGTAAGTGTTCAATAGTTTTGAGGGAACAATAAATTTGACTGAACAAGGCCCATCTGTGCAAATTCTCCAGGGGAAAGACATTCCCAGATGTAATGGATTTAGACTGGTGGTAAATGCCAATTGGTTCTTGTTCAGAAAAGAGATCCTGGGATCCAAATATAGTGAAGAAATGCTTCTTAAGTCAATACATAGCATGTAGAGGTAACTGGAAGAAGCCAAACAATATAGTTTGAATAGGCTCTTTGGTGTGTACTTATATAAAAGTAAACTAGTTTTTACATTACAGCAGAGTAAATGAAACACAGACCTTGCTCAGTTGTGTTGCATCTTTACTACTGTAATTGATTCAATGTTTCTACCAGAACTCCATAAGAACCCTAATTTTTCAGTTTGAAAAATATGCCAAGTAAACCGAATGTGCTTAAGTATAATTCATCTGTTCTCAAGTGGGTGAGGGATACATTTATTTTTTTTTCCCAGCATGTTAAAAACCACTTAACTTGAAATGGAAAAAAAGCACTCCTGTAACATTGCCATTTAAACGGCAAACTGAATGCTTTTAACACTCTCTAGAGACATTAAGAGTCAGAGCATGAATATTCAGAAATCAGCTCCAGCAGACTTATGGCAGGACTAGGGGGGGCACGGGGAAAGGAAGAACAGTTCTCCCTAGTCAATCAAAGGGACATCCATAAGCATGCAGTATTACCCAAAACCAAATTCAGTTTATTTGCAGGGAATTTTCCAACTATGATTGTTCTCGTAGATGAAATAATTTGCAAAATTTTGATTCCTACTTACTTTTTTAAAGTGAGTGGCTGATTGCACTTTTCTAACAGGCTGCATCAGTGCATCACGGACAATGATGCTTATATCTGCACCAGAATAGCCCTCCGTTCTCTTCCCCAGCTCCCGGTAGTCTGACTCTTGCAGCTCATTTGGAGTTGACCCAAGGTGAAGTTTGAACATTGCAGCCCTGGCGTGGTCTTCAGGTAAAGGAATATAAATACGCTTCTCAAACCTGGATCAAAAAAGACAAAAACAAAGAGTTCCCAAGCTGCCAGCTCATGCAGGTGCATAATGGAAAGAGCTCACGCAAATGAGTTTGCTCCTCGCAATATTTGAAGAAGCCGTTTCAGTACAACAAACCTTAAAAAAAAAATCTGAGGCAAATATTCAGCAACCTGTTCTCAAAAATAATACTTAATTAGTATAAGCTAACATCCACAATATAACAACTGCTTTCTTTCCATTACAAAAGCCACCTCTTCAGACTGACATTTTTCCAGCAGAGTTTGAGTCTTAAAAGAAAAAACCTGAGAGGAAGAAATCTTTAAGTGTTGACGTGTATTTGAACAGATTTCACACTCAAAGAAAGAACTGCCTGATAACAAGTTTATGCAACAACTTTCTACCATCTCCAACTAAATTAAGAAAACACCATAGATGGAAGTAAATTTGAAGTCATTCTCAAGAAAACATTGGTAAATGCAGTTCTTCCTTTGGAGCAGCATCTGTTCTAAGAGTGGAGATGACCTCCCACCAACAAAGTAAGAGCAACTCCAAATTTGGCTGAACACAATTCACCTGATACACATGACAAAGTGGCCCAAATCCATTAAAAATTAATTTTATTATGCCGTTGTTCCTTTAAGTCTTGTGGGCAAGAGCTAGGGAATTTCACTTTCATCTTGCTGAGTGAGAAAATGGTTTGGGTTGAGAGGGACCTTGAAGACCACCGGGTTCCAATCCCCCCGGCCACAAGCAGGGACACCTTCCCCTAGACCAGCTTACTCAGAGCCCCATCACCCCAGGCTTTGAACACTTCCTGTGATGGGAGATGCACAACTTCTCTGGGCAACCTGTGAGCCAGGGTCTCACCACCCTCATCATAAAAAATTTCTTCCTTATGCCAAATCTAAACCCATCCTCTGCCAGTCTGAACAACTGCCGCTTGTCCTGGCATTACAAGCCTGGGAAAAAAAACAAGGAACATCTCACCTTTCTAATAAGTTCTCTTTACATACTGAAAGGCCACAATAAAGTCTCTCTGGATCCTTCTCTTCTCCAGGCTTAACAGCCCCATTCTTACAGCCTTGCCTTCAGAGGAAAGGTGTTCTGATCATTTTCACGGCCCCCTTCTGAACACATTCTGTCAGGGCCATGTGTGTCTTTTACTGTGGATCCCAACCAAAGCTGGAATTTCAAGAACGACTTGAAATTTTCAGCAACACCTTCTCTTCTAAATCTGGCTCATACAACACTAGAGTCATGCAGATGGGAAGTGACATCTGGAGTGACCTGGTCCAACCCCAAATCAAACTGAAGTATGGCCAGCTTGAATTTAGTATATAAATAAAATTCAGTGTCAGTCACAAAAAAAAAATCAATTATTCTTTAGCCAACAAAAAAGGCCATTATCCAAGCAGTGTCCTCATCAAAACATAATCCTATTTGTCACATAACTGCATCTGTCCTCTGCTTGCTCTGCAGCTCAGAGAAAGATTCAAATAACCAGGTACAGGCAGCCCTGTACTGCAAAAGTCCTTTATCTGCAAAACAGCAGTTAAAAACCACAAGTTACACCTGACCAGTAGAAAAACATGGTGTTTCTCTGTAACATTACATCTCCATGAAAGAACTCAAGCTACTCACCAGTTTGTTAACAGCTGAAAAGGAAAGCTCTACCCCTTCTTGCCCTTCTGAGGTGTGTATTTTCTCTAAGTTCCCAGAAAACCAAAAAGCAAGGAAAAAACTCCTGTTTCTTCAAGTATAATCATCTAACTAAGAAACTGGACAGACTACAGTGCCAGTACAAGAGTCAATGACCTACCTCTCTCTAAAGAGGCAAGTGACTATCAGTTTAGCTAAGTCCACTTCATGGAACTGAGTTGCAGAACATTAACCATGTCTGCAAACATGAGCCAGATGAACCTCTTAAGAACTCTCTGGCTGAAGGCTTACACCAGTTGTGAACTGCACACCATGAAAAAAATGCATCATACCTTCTCCTGATAGCAGAATCCAAAACCCAGGGTATGTTTGTTGCTCCTAAGACCAAGATTCCTTCATTGTCAACACCAACCCCTACATCAGGGCAGAAATAATTTCACAGCTTAGACAATAAACAGAGACTGTTTTAAAAAGTCATCAAAATTTAATGGGGTGGAACTGCAGATATTTTTAGTGTTGTAATGCAAGCTACACTTAAAAATACATGTCCTAATTTCTCTGTCTGATTTTGAAAACCAAATAAACTTACCTTGCATCTGGACTAGAAATTCCGTTTTAATCCGTCTAGCAGCCTCGCTTTCATTTTCACTCCTTGACCCGCAGAGGGAATCTATCTCGTCAATGAAGATGATAGAAGGTTTGTTTTCTCTGGCAAGCTGGAACAAGTTTTTCACTAATCTTAAAGAAGGAAACAGCTTCAGCTATATTAATAATTACAACAGCAGAAACACATAACTTCAGATTGTGATACAGTCATTTCCTTTAGAGAAAGCAAGGAGAAAAAAAAAGCATTAACATAAATCTACTCAAAGACACAACATTCTTCCAGCTCCATGGCTAAGAATTACAGTGAATGAGAGAGCCCAGCATGATGAAAAAAAAAATTAGAGTGCTTCAGGCATGATTTTGCAAGATAAAGCCCTTTTTCAGTTTACACTTCTACATGACAGCCTGAACTATACAAAACCACCAATTTAGAAAGATTCAAAAGAAAAAGGCTCTCTCTTACCATTTCTCACTTTAATTAATTCTAGAGATTTAGTAAGAAATAACATGTATCTTTACTTTATACAACTTTACTCACTAAATAATTTTTGTATGACAAGAAATATTGGTTTCAAATCAAATAAACAAAACAACCTAAAACAAATCCTCCCCATCTACTCCTAGCCATCTCTCATGGACACATTTTACTAGTTTAAAAAACAAAAATAAATAGGAACACGCTGGGAAATTCTTCATATTACAATCCTAAATCTCAGGCAATAGTCTCAAATGAAGTCAAGCATAAAAGCTAATGCCAAGCTAGTCTCCAGTTCTGTATTCCTTTTGCAACAGCAGAAAAACAGCTTAAGGTTTCCAGCTTCCTGGGGAGAAAAATAACTCAGTTCAAACACTTTATCTAGCCTTTCTTTCTCATTCTATCAACTTGAAATAGTCTTGTTCAGTTGTCTCACACTTCAAACTATTAAATCACGGTTGTGACAACTATGCTTATTATTACATGAAAATCCTTCCCCTATAAACCCAGAGCTTTTTATTAATTCAGGAAATCGCTTTTGGAAGATTAGATGGACAAATTCCTGGACTTCTACACTGCGGCCAACATGTCACTCCCGATTTTCTAGCTTCCTGGTCTTCTTCATACATCACACAGTAACAAATGAAGAGTTAGCACAGGGCCCCACAAAATTTCCTTTCACAGCTGGTCCTGTCCTTCAACTTATCTTTGCAAGTCTCTTATTTCTTTCAGATTTTGTTTGAAATTGGGATGAAAAAAAGCCCCACCTGCCTATTGACAAAGAAATGCCACACAGTTGCTGGGACTGATGAGTGGGGTGATGCCAAGAAGCAAAGTAACTCAGCACTTCAGACTGATACAGTGTACAATCACAGCTGAATTCAGAAGGGAAATGAACTCTGTGGTGCTCCCAAAATCCTTCTGAGCACTGAAGAGTTTCTCAAAATGCAGCAAGCACATAATGGTATCTTTACATGGCACTGCAGCATGAAGCACAGAAATACCTACAGTTTGTTTTTAAAAAGACAAGATCATTCCCTCAAATGCTTTACAGCAACTTCTCACTCTATAATAATTTCTCCTTGACAATGTTTTCTGGGACCTCTGGCAACTCCAACTTACTTTTCACTTTCACCTAACCATTTTGAGACAAGGTCAGACGAAGATACTGCGAAGAAGGTGGAGTTGTTTGCCTCTGTTGCCACAGCTTTTGCTAAATAAGACTTTCCTGTTCCTGGTGGTCCAAATAGAAGAATCCCTCTCCAGGGTGTTCTCTTGCCTGCAAGAGAGAAACCAGCAGTTTTCAAAATCCTGTTTTCTGATTATGCTCCTCTAGGGTGCTCGGAGGTTTTCCACATCTACCCGTGAAACTTCTGTCAGATGGATGAAAATCTCCTTGCCCAGAGATGGGCTAGAGCCTGTGATACATTGGCACAACACACTTCACAGGCCCCAGTGCCAGTCCAGACTGGCCAATAGTAAATAAATGCTGTAATCCTGACCTGTAAACAGGTGTGGAAATTTAATGGGAAGGATGACTGCTTCTTTAAGTGCCTCTTTGGCACCTTCAAGGCCAGCAACATCGCTCCATTTGACATTTGGTCGCTCCATAACAATTGCTCCTGTAAGAAAGGTTGTCTAAGTTAGTGATGTATGCAGCTTTTCCCAATTACAATAAATTGCATTTGGTGAAAAAAGAAATCTATGCCCATGTCTATACTGAATAAATGTAAGGCATTTCTAAGATGATAGAAACACTGAATTCCATTAGTCAAATGGATGTTCTTTTTGCAGAAATCTGACAGATTTTTTTACCACAATAAACTATAGATAACCAGAATATTTCTAAATTAGTAGAAATCTTGGCACCATCTCATCACTAAACCACCACTACACTTCCCAAAAAAAGAGAAATTTCATTTTAAACAATGTAGCAGCACTAGCTCAGGATTTTTTAAGATTCTCCAGCAGATGAAGTAACTTATTGGTATTTCCATATATGCAGCAAACAAATGGCTCATCTGATGGAAAAGGGGTTTGAGAGCTAGGGCTGAAAGCATCAGAAAAGTTATATGGATCCTGCTTAGCTGCAGAAGTATTTTCTCAGTCAAGACACATTCAAAGTTTTGCACCAAGTCTTATCTTCCTCAATCAATGAGTTAAGCCAACTGAGCTGCAATTTAGCCTTCTTTTCAGATTGTTTTGTCTGACATGCTAAAAACTTTGTCTCAGCTAGATGGGAAAACTTGGAACTCAGGTAGTAATTATCAGATCTATAATATTAGATCTCGTAATCCTAGCCACTACTTTTACTATCTGAGGTCAGATTCATGTGGGAAGAAACAAAATCTGTAGAGTGACAGGATAGGAGCTCAATGCTTATCAATTTTCTGTCACTTTAAAAAAAAAAGGAAACTGTCCCTTATAACTGTCCATAGGATTAAATGATATGCAGAGAAGTAGAAAAAGCACAGCACAATTTCCAATGGTGATACATCAGCTCCTGAAATTACACAGGTACAAGATCTGGTAAATGCATTTGATCTTTGTTACAGTCAAAACCAGGAGAACAATGAGGTTTCTTCAGCTCCATAAGCACCTTCTGGTAGGGAAATTCTGAACAGTTCTTCATTACTAAAGGGAAATAAATATCAAAAAGTCTCCTTTTTACTGCACACCAAACTGCTGGTAGCTGCTATACATTGCTTCACTGACTGTGTTCTGTATTTGAGTTCAAAAACCCAAACTATGCTGGGTAGTAAACTGAACTGGGACAGCATCATCACTGCATATGAGGAAATGCTGCCTGCTATCATAAATGGGCAAGAATCCATGTTTCTTACTTCTAAACATGCATACCAGTCTTTTTGTGAAAACAGTCCTGCTTCTATTAAGTATTTGTATCATAATTCCCTTAGCCTCTAGGCAACATGCTAGTGCACTTCAGAGTAAAAAATACGAAATCAATTTAGCCAATAGCTACCTGGGATTTTGTAAGTCCTGCTGGAAAATGCTAGCTTGATATCTGATACAATTTTAACATGAAGCACAGGGTGCAGGAGATACATTTCAATACAATTACCATATACATTCATGGCACACAAGTCCTTTTACTTCCATAAACACTATGCTTTTGCACGTGAGGATTACATTCTAGTTGAGCCTCTTATAGACATTAAGTTAATCCATAAAATTTAAATGGCAAAAATATAGGAACTTGCTTGACTGAAGTGATCCTATTTTAAAAAAAAGGATGCTTCAAATTACCTTGAAGTTGATTCTGTAGCTTCTTTTTTTCAGGGTCCTCTGAGTCCCCTTCCCCATCACTGTCATTCCTGATTAGGAAACAAAATGTTGAAATACTATAAGAGAGACTGCTGTCTGAGGGAAAAAATCAGAATGCAAAAAGCAGAAAACCCATCAGGCTGAGGAATGAAAGAAACATTGAGATACTTTCAGACCTCTACAGGTTTACATGATTGCAGAAAAGCAGAAGTACACTATTCTATGATTTCTTTCCAATTCACCCTCCTTTGCCATTTCAACTTCCTCTTATGGGTCTGAGCCCTCTTAACACACTTCTGTGTGCTTTGAGCCAGCTTTTAGAAAACACAGCCCTTATATCCAGCAACACAGAAGTGCTAGAATGGTTTGTTTGTAGACATAGTTCTCCTCGATATGGACATGCAACAGGACTTGGCCAATTCCATCTAGTACTACAAAACTCTTGTCTTATCAGAGCAAAGGAAACTGGAAGTTAAAGAAGGAAAAGAGATTAGATAGTGAACAATTGAAGTGGAGATCACGAAAATACATGTAGCCTCTGTGGTATTGCCATTTCCTTCTATTATAAACAAGCAAAACACTGTACAGCTCAAAAAATAAGACTGATGAGATGAGCAGACAATGAAAAAGATTGAAATTCAGGTGAATTAAGAGACAACTGAGCAGCAGCTTCAGCTGTTTAGGACTCCTAAATGAAAGGAGGCAGTCCCACCAGAAGGCATCATCCTGAATCCTTCCTCTCTCCTACACCCATAAACACAGTAGCAAATGCCAAAGAGGCTGGGCTTGTTTGGGTGGCTCTGCTTGTTCAACTCTCCGATATGCAAAGTGAGAAACAAACCTAGGAGAAGGGAAGCAGTGGAGAGAACAGGCAGAACATTAGGGGGATTCAGTCCACCTAACAGAACCTTACCCTACATAGGGCTTTTCATCTCTTACCAAGTGTGAGACAGATCAAACTCAGTAACCCCAGTAATCACCAGTCTGAAATTATTTTCTAGTTACTAAGTATTTAAATACAGGAAAACTTTAAGGGTCATGGAGCTCACTGCCATTAAATCAAATAATCATTGGATTCAGCTGTTAGTCTGAAGCATCTTTCATTCTTCAGTGAATTTCCTATGTAAATGTTCACATTTTAGTAAACAAGCACAGAAATGCCTCTGATGGTAATTCAAGTTATTTTTATTAGCCCTCTGTAGTTCATCATTCATAGTCATCTGAAGCATTTCAGGAACAAATGATCTTTGAATAGTTGAAGTTTAGAATAAGCTGAGTTCAGGAAGTATTTTGCTTTACCTTCTCCAAAAACATACCCTTTTCCTTCAGCAGGACCAGACTCTTTAACTGGTTTTGGTGCAGTTTTTTCTCTCTTTTTCAGATATTCTTTCAGCTTTTCTGCTCGATCCAAGTATTCTGTACATTTTGCTCTAATGCTTTGTTTTGCTTTATCACCCTGTGCTTCATCTAAGAGTTGGAAGAGAAACAATTCTTTGTTAAGAGAAAACACATGTGCATCAATCAAAAAAAACAAGACTAAAAATCTGTCTTCTTTATCTCTTTTCAGTATACCTCTTTCACGGCTCACCACATAACCACACATCTCAACTACTTATTTTTCCACTATACCTTGGAAAGAACTGACCAGACTGATATGACTGTCATCATGTAACAGAAATAAAATATTCACCTGAACATTGCCTTGACTTAAAATTAAAGGATTAAGGAAAACAGCACTGGAAGCTTTTCTGTCAGCCTTTCAAGCAGCTAGACATTGCCTTAATAACTGCTTTTCTAAAATAGCTAATCAAGAAACTGCTTGTGCTAGGCAATTTTTATTTAGAAACATACTTGATTCTTCCACAGCCTGCTAATTTTAAAAAATAAAGAAACATTACATAGAACATCTTAAAGAACTAGGTGTGTTTCAACAGCCATGCTGTTTTTATACTCACTATTACAGTATTTCAACCAACAATCAAAATTTAACATGTCAGGCTTATGAGAGCTAAGTTTCCAAAAGTACATCAGTATTGTTAAAAGCACGGAAAGTGATATTCTGAGAAAGTCTGTAAGATTTAAATGGACAGGAAGTGATAAACACAGATTATCCTAATAACAAAGGACTATAAGGAAAACTATTTTTTTCAAATCATGAAGATCTGAAAGCGTACTTTTGTGAGGCAAGCAACCCTAGCCCACTTACATTAGGGCTGTACCCACATTAAGAAAGCCCACTCCTTGCATACAAACACTGAATGTGGCACAAAAGGTACACAGAAGTGTGAAAAGGCATAAAATAATGAGAATATGGAAACTGAAGAAGAGTTGTTACATACAAGTCCGTCTCATACGTTTTCTCGGCCAAGATAAACAGCAAGACTGTGACATTGAGGAGCAAAAAATGTCAGCAGAGAGGCTTTGGAAGGGCAAGCAGCATGAATTAAAGGAGCAAAAAACACTCTGCAGATACAGCAAAGACTTCATGTGTAACACCATGTTTTCAGCACAACAGAAATACAGGGATCCCTGTACTTATTGTCATATATCCTCGTGCAGTGGCCAGCTTGAAACACTGCTACAAAAGTCCAGAGGAGAGACAGCAAACACCTGCCTCCTGTCTTAAAAAAACCTAAAACAAAACACAAGTAAAAAATAATCTGATTTCTTACAGGAACGGAGCAAGCACACAACACAGTAAAGGTAAAAGCTGCAAAAATATATGACCTCAGTCAAACTACAATTAGCAAGTATCAACTGTTGATGAGAGCAAAAATTTAAATACCGATGTCAACATAAGAGATTACTCTTGTGCAATCTGACGACTAAACTCTACTTAATCATGCAACACATCACACTTACATTTAACAACATGGAGAAAATACTGCACGGCGTGTTGGTACAAGCGGAAGGCTTCCTCATAGTTTCCTGCTTTGTCCTCTTGTGCTGCCTTGCTCGCAAGGTCTATTGCTTTCTGCAACACAAACAAGTAATTAACTGCTGTACAAGAGCATTTTCCATGATCAGAGACCACTTAAGCTGGTACTGCTCTTTGATGGCCAGTTATTCTGCTCTTCAACATTTACCCCCTCAAAGCTGGAGGCAACTGATTGTCTTAGGTGGTGTTTTGTCCAAGACACAATATTTCCATCCTTTTATGAACAGCAGGATTTACAAACTGCTGAAATTTACTAGCACAAAAAAAAAAAGTGCAAGTGAGAAGAACAAGTTTCTGTGTACTAAGCTGGAACTACTACTATTTTGTCTATGCAGTCTGTCTTACCAATCTCTTGCATTTATTATGGAAAGATTTGGAAATCTATTATAAGGCTTGGGTTTTTTTATCACAGACCTAGACACTTTGAACTACGATAAAGATGTGCTGTTAGGGTGTGGTTTAGGGGTGCACTGGACAGCGCTGGGTTAATGGTTGTACTCAATCATTTCCAACCTAAACAATTCTAAGATTCCATGACTGATGACATCAGTAAACCCTATAAACGGCCAAGTCAATACAGGAAGTACTTGACTGAAATCACTGAAACTAGCACTACCACTCTTCACACTTTATGCTTGGAGATATCTTCAAAGACCATTTGCTTGGCTTCTCTAGGAGGATTTACATTCTTGATATCCTAGCGAGAAATTCTAATTATCACTCCGGTGGGAGGGGAGAAAAAAACCCCCAAAACAGACAGAGAACATATCCAAATCTCAAGCACCAAAGAGTCCTATGAGAAGCTATGAATGGATTTTTACTTTATCTGTTCAGCTAGTTTCAGATAAATCTCACTGCAATCTAAACCACCATATTGCACACACTGCCCTGTGGATTTATTATATCACCACTATTCCGCTGCTCTTAAGTGCTTATTAGTTTTTATTACACTTTCCTCCTTGGAATGCCCATACCACTTCAAGACAATTAAAACTGTCATTCTGACCACTGGTTCATGTAAGTTGAAAATAAGCAGTCAGCCAGAGTTAACCAACACCAAATAAATATTTTATACTCCCTCACCTATTTTTTCCCCATGTAGCTCCCTTTCCTAGTTTGCTAGTATGGTCAGGATGATTAGGTAATGTTAGGGAGCAAGGCTGAGAGTTTGAACTGCAGCAAGGAGTTTCCATAGACATTCCAGTACAGATACTCTTGCCACTATCTACACTTTGCTGTGTTTCAGGCAAAACTAAGTTAGTAAACAATAGCCATGGAAGAAACAGCAAAAGACTGCATTTTATTGCTTTGTGTTGCTGTCTTGGAAGCAAAGATCATCTCAACGGATCTACCTGAAATCAAAGGTATTTAAAAACAATGAACCAATTAAACAGCCTCTATGGCTCTGTTGTGGCAAGTGCTGGAGCACTGTAAGCATCTGTTTCTTTGGAAGAGAAATGAAGTCTTTCCTTTTTGGAGAGGCCAGCAGCTGACAAGCAGTTTCCCAGGCATGAATGGACAGCTGCCTCCTTGCTGCCCATTTTATGCTGGCTCTCTTACACACCTCTGTGCTCCATTCAAAACTAGCAACAGAGCAAAATTAATCTCCCAAAAAGTTACTTTCACATTAAAGTTCTTAATTCCCATCAGTGACTTTAATTACCACGGGGCAGCCCAGTAATTCCTGGATCCAGTACAACAAAGACAGTGATATATGTGACATTACTTCCAAGAATGAATGGCAAAGATCACCTGCTGAAACAGAACTGTGAGAAAACAAGGCACGTCGCAGACCTGCTCTTCTGAAATAAGACAAAAGCCTGCATCGCGTATCGCCTGGCCTTGCTATACTCTCTTTTTGTAAACAGCCAAAGACTAGCACCTGGCTATTAGACTCTCAGCTCTAATACTTCCTTATGTTAGCCTGTTACTGTGAAGAACACCATTGCTATCAAACAGAAAATTATTATTAGAAAGTTGTATGAACTACGGCACAGACGGCCAGCTCTAACTATCCCTGAGGCACAAACTATGTTTTATCAGGCCATGGGTTTATAGCTTGACGAACGTCACCCAAGGAAAGAATGTCAGCTTAAAGAGGTGTCATTCTTCTCCTGCTTATTACAGACCCCATAACATCTCTCGCTTTGCCAACGCAAACATCACTCTGCCAGTGCAAACACCGCATACAGAAATGATCACGGTTCAAACAGCCGAAGAGGAAAAAGGACTCTTTGGAACGCACTTATTCCACTTCGGGGTCTGTTCTGCCGGCCAGCCGCCGAACCGACTGCACGCCCCCAGCCGAGGGCTAACGCAAGCGAACAGCGGAGCAGGCAGGCGCTTCCTACAGCCGCCAGCAGCCCTACGGCAGCACAAGCCACACCACGCCTCCAGACCGCGAGAGGCAACAGCGCTCCCCGGGCGGGCATTCGGCCCTGCTGCCCGCGCCCCGCAGGCCCGGTTCCCCCACGGCCCCCCGTTCCCGGGACCCGCCCCCCGGGCGATGAGGGCTGACCCTCGCCTGCCACCCGAGCCCAAGCCGAGTCCCCCCCCGGGCCCCTTGGCTGCG
>VXBQ01006523.1:14113-141141 GCA_013400175.1 Phainopepla nitens | reverse complement strand
AAAAAAAAAAAAGGCCAAGACCAAAAAACCCAACACAAAAGTGAGGGCATTAAAGTAAGAGAAATTAATTTCCTGTCTGTTATTAGAAGGAACCACTGGTGAGTAATACTTTTACGTCAGCAGAGATGTCTGAAGAAAACTATTTTGCTACCATACATGTTGGTTCAGTGCGTTGCTATGTGACACCATCCTCTACATGTATTGGTGAAGATGCCTTGGGAAAAGGGAGGGAAAAAAAATAGGCTGTTTGTTGCTGTTCAGTTGATGTCTCTCTCGGTGGAAGCATAGAGTAATGCTTTGTTGTTGTAAGTGTTATTTTAATTTCAAATTAACTTGTGGTCGATGTGATACTTTGGCTGTGGCTATTCCTGTTATTAAATAGTAATATAGACCCATGCTATGTGGAAACTATGAAAAGCTCTGCTGTGTATACTTGTTTACAGACACTATAGTCTTTCTTACCCTTTGAATATTTCTAATTGTGTTAAAGCTGTAGGCCACTAAATCAAAACAAAAGTGTACAGATAACCTCCTACTGCTGGTTTCCTTGCAAGATCCAAAGCTTTTTGTGAAAGCTGTAACTTGGCTAGAAGATCTTTCATGACTGAAAGCATAGAAAGAGTGCACCAGTTTTGTTCTATTCATTATTCAGTCCCACTTGTAGATGATTCCCCATGTGGTCTTCTAAATATGCCAGCATTAATTGCAAACAGATATGCACTAAGAGTTAGTGATTAGGGGGAAAGAAAAATAAGGACTGCATGCTTTGAGCTTCTGAAGTAATTGAAATAGTTCTTCTTGCTGTATTGAGCAGCAAGGGTATTCCCTCCCCTGAAATGAGCTTGCTTGAAGAGTGGGGAGAAGGCAGCTGGTGTTTTTTCCTTCCCAGCAGCATGTAGGAACAGCGTTCCTAGGAGGGAGTGGCAGAGAGAGCCAGGGGAGTGCAGACTGAGAGCAGCCTGAGTAACAGGAGAGTCACCTGGTGGGTTGCATCCCTTCTGCAACAGAGTGCGTCTGGCATGCCAGTTCAGAGATGCAGGCACAGAAACATAACTGCTGGATCCTAGCATCCAGCAACGTCTTTGGATTTTTCCTTGAGACCTGGAGGAGTGAAGACAGTAGTTCATTTATTACTTTGCCAGTAGACTGTAACTTGTGTGTGTTTAAGGCTTCACACTTTAAGATTCAAAGTGTTCCATGTCACATCTCCATTGTTTCTACCTTATTATTTTACCTTATTCTTTTTTACCTATTTTTAATAGGAGGTGTCCAAGGGGGCTTAAAAATAGTTTTTATTTTTTCATAAGGAAAAATCCCATTATTTGTTCTGTTTTTGTTTTTTATTGTGGTGCTAGAAAAACAGGTCGTGATAAGTATGAGTTGAAAATACTTTGAGATTAAACTGAACAGAACTAATTTAGTGAAAGGTAAGTGATAGACATGGGGATGCTGATTCAAGCAGTTGTTATTCAGTCAGACTGAGGAAGAGTGTTTGTGGACACAGGGACAACATTGCTTCTTGTCCTGTGAAAACTTCAACTGCCTGATATTTAGCATCTTCTTACTTTTGAAGTTAGAATCGTCTGCTTTTACACATCTTCCTTGTTGGGCTGTAAGTAACACCCAGTTATATACCAGCAATTCCCATAAATCTGAATAAGTAGCTGGCAGGAAGTCACAGTTATTTTAACACTGCCAAAAGAGCAAGTGATCCCAAACTGTCCATTTTTAGGGGAAGCAAAACTGCCCTGTGAGTCACTCAGTTACCAGAGCCAGTGTACTTCTTCACGTGAAGCATAACAATTGCAGCAGTAATTACTAGTTTCATGGCACCATGATCAGAATTAACTAATTAATTTCTCAGCGCTAACTAGGTCAGACTGAAGGATTCTGTACAGCTACTGGGTGCCAGATTGATCTCAGCCATTGCAGAGCAGTTAACCAGTGAAGTGTAAGTGGTGTTTACACACCTCCATCTTGGCAATGCAGAGCCTTTTCCCTTTTCCACTGTCCAGCCCTTTGAGGCACACACTTCTATCTGTATTTCCTGCCTATCAGTAAGACAGAAGTGGATCTGGTGAGTTGTGCTGTCTCTGTGAAGGCAGTCTGCCTATCATCTACCTCCCTGCAGCTTATCCAGAAGCTCCTGAGCCACTTCACAGTGACCATACTTGTTAGACCTGGGTCTGAAAAAAGGTTTGCTTCTGCAGAGATGGCAACACTTGGCTTTACATTACCTGCAGACATCTGAGAAGAGTCTGGCAGCCAAAATGATTGTGTATTTTCATAAACATTTCTCTTATAGAACGCTTAATTAGATACACAACAATGATGTCCCAGATGGCAGAGTTTAGCTAGCTGGCCTGTGTCTTGTTTTAATTGCCTAAACATATCCACACCCTGTCTTTGTTATGAATTCAGTTATGGAGAAGGATATGAATTTTATATTTGCTGTCTGGCAGTGATGGAAGGTGAACTCTATCTGCCTCATAGCAAAAAAAAAAAAAAATTCATTTGGGTAATAAGAGCTTAGGAACCTTTTGGAAGGAAAAATGGGTAGGACCCAATCAAGGTGCTGTGCTGTGGCCTGATCTATGCTCAAAGCAACACAGGAACATGTAGTTCCAGAAGGAGATACCATCTCCCCTGTTCCCACTGTCACCAAGGAAGTATCACGCTGGTGAAAATGCAACCTTTGGTGTTGTATCCCTTTCATTTATAGCAATGGGCACTCCAGCACTTCAAACTTGAAAGCAAGTTCAATTATCTTGCTTATGCTTTTTGTAGTCTAAAAATACGCAGGGCCTGGGGTTGCTGAGGTGTGAACCTGAGCTGTGCCTGTGGACTGGGGCCATTTGCTCATGGGGACAGAGGGGCAGCCATGGCCTCCCTGGGGGTACTTGCTGGTGTTGTCTGCTGCGGGCAGCTGACTGTGCCCAGCCTGGGAATTGTGTGGAGCAGGGGCAGGACCTGGTAAGGATTGCACACATCTTTCAAATTATAGAAAATAGACCTGGTGGGCTGCACCGGTACCTCTCCCTGTCCCTTTCTTTTCCCACCATGTCATGTCCATCAGTGCTAACGTGGGCTGTATTTACATGAACCCAGTGGTGCCCATTCTGGAAGTTAAGGGGTGGGATTTTCTGTTCCCGTATGACCTCTGGGGACAGTTGGCAGAAGGAAGGCTGCTCCTCTGCAGAGGGCCTGGCTGCTTATGGGAGGGAGCTTTGCTTTACAGCAACAGGATGTTTTCCTTCGAGCATTAACTCCAGTTTGACCTTGGGCTTTTTAGGCAGCCAAACACACACATATGCCTTGTAGGCAGAGTTAAGATACTGTCTTAATGCATATACAGATGCAAAGTGCCCAGCCACATTCTCTTACGTGTTTTGGTTTTCTTCTGGGTCTCTTTTTCACGACTGCAATTTTTCTGCAAATAGAAGTAATCCCAGTTGGAGTTTCTTGGAGTGATGGTTTTGCTGAGAAGGTCTTTTAGTTGTTCATCAACTCCTGTATTCGCTCCTTCGTTCTTGCCTGGTGCCTTTTGTACTGCGCTTGCTGAAGGCAGCACATAGGGCTGCTCTTTCCTGCCAGAGCTTGTTGTTGTCTTCAATGGCTGGGCAGGCAAAGACAACACTGGTGTGAGTCATTTTGCTCCTCCAGTGTAGGAGTTGCCACGAAGAATGATTAAGGGAGGGGAAAAAAAAGCGAGAGTGAGAGGGAGTGTGTGTGTGTGCACAAATTGAGGTTGGGAAAGTGGGAGTGGTGTCAATGAGTAGGCAAGTAACAGAGTCTTCTGCTCAGCAAGGTCTCAGCACGGGCAGCTGGTTCTTCGTGCTGTGCTCACTTCATTGATTCGTTTACAAGGATTATAGCCTTGCAAAGTAAGTAGAGAGCTTTTTTCTTTCTCTGATACTTTAATTTATGCTGAGCAAATAGTTAACAAATCTCAGCTGTGAAACGTAATTGCATGGAGGGAGTGGGATAAGGAAATTGGTACAAAAATGTGGAATTAAAAAAGCTTTTTTGCCTTCCCAAACAACAGTGTTTTGGTTTCATTTCAAAACTGCTGCAATTCCTATACTAGATTTCTTTCTTTTTGGAAAGATTCATTAGAAGCAGTGAATAAGATCTGGCAGCAAGGGTATTATGGTGGTTTATTGCAAGTGGCTATTCCCATATCAGAAAAAGTAGGTTGTGTATGATGCCATGAAAATCCTCCATGTAGGATTTAGGTTGGTTTATAAGCCCCTGTTAGAGAGGAATATTCCTCTCATTTTCTGCAGAGGTGTGTACGCTCTGCTCTGTTTGCTCCGAGTTATTAACGAAGTGACTAATCCACACTTTAAAGTGAAGGACAGGAGCTTAGGCCTAGTAATTACAAATTTGTTTTTAGTGTGACCATTTAGTTCGAACAGTTCATTGGCTATTGAAGTACAACAAAGCATATTGCAGTGGCTTGTTTCTCTTTCTTTCCTGGAGTGACTTTCCCCGCTCTGTTGCTGACAGCGCTTTTTCCTCAACTATTTGAGATGCTCTGGTCCCACATCTGTCTCATATCTTGCATTCCTCAATGTCTGTTCAGATGAAATTGTGTCCTTGGTTTTTTATCCAGGTAGTTTGCCGAGTGGAGAGTTGTCATTTCTGTAGAAGAAAAAGCTCACAGAAATCTTTTATTTCCTTTGTATCGTGTATGCTGAGTAAGAGCTGAAGTGGGGTCATGTTAAACTCTTGATCTAGTTTCAATATTAATGCCTCACTTGTAAAATTTGCATGCGGGTTGTTTTATGTAATTAATCCTCTTGGAATTTTGTTTGGACTGGAGAGACTACAGCGCTGGCACTCACAGCTCCTGAGATATAAACCCAATATACTCCCCGGGATTGGATGGCCAGCATTGTCTGTGCTTTATCTGCCACAGGTGTCTTCTCCTGGAAAGACTGCTCAATCGAGACAAAAATAAAATGAATACTTGGTTGTGCTTAATCGGATTATTCCCATCATACAACTAACTTGACTTGTCAGACATTTGCACACAGATGTTGCTATTCTTGTGAATATATTTTAAAATATAAATTATATTTAGATTTTCCCTTAGTAAGCAGATAGTAAAAAAAGCCTCCCTGTTGGTTTTTTTTTTGGGTTGGTTGTAGTTGTTGAATCCAAGAGTGACTAAACAAAAATGGCTATACCAATAAACAAGTTTAACAATCTTATACCAATAAACAAGTTTAAATCAGGTTTTTCTGAACTGGTTCAGTAGCCTTTCAGCTCCCCTCTGTATCTGAAAATGTTTCTTTCACGCTGTGACAGTCATAGTTTTAAATAAGGTTGGGTGGATCGCAAGCTCCCAGTGCTTAGAAGATGCCCCAGTGCTGCGGGCCTTTCTGGAAACGCTGACAGTCTGCTTTCCTGGGAAAGGAGGGACCCAATAAGAATCCATGCAGCAGGCCTTTTTAAAATTTCATTTTCAGTTTTTTGACTCCTCCCTGTTTGAGGGTTCCCTGTGATTACTGACTCAGGAGCTACATCTGATTTCTGAGACTGTTAATGGGCAGCTAATGGGCTTTCCTCTCACTGGGAGCCTCAACCATTCTCACTTGTCTGGAACTGGCTTAACTGGACTTGCAGGGCTTGGGGTGCTCAAGGCTTTAAAGAGATTTAAGATTTTTTTAATATTTAGTACTGTAAATTCTTTTCAGTAATATTAATGTTGTAATCTCTTAAATATAATAGAATTAATATAATATAATCATTAATAAATGGAGAATAAAAATCTGACTGAAAAAGTTGAAAAAGATGGTGGAATAGAGATTATTCTTTGCTATCCAGCCAATCATTCAAGGTTTAGTGTGCAACTGAGCTTTTTTCCCCAACAAAATGCCCTGAATGGTCCTTATTTTGATGGTAGCATTAAAATGAAGAAATTAGCATGGAGAGCTTTGTCTCTACCAAAAAGAGTTTCACTCTCCTCCAAAGCAGCTATGAGAGTATCAGCAGTTACTGGATAAACAAAGGTACATAAAAGGTTTACCATGAAATACTTTCTGTTTTTCTCACTGAAAAGAAACTTTATAGAAAATGATCCAACATGAATAGCATCAGAGTTACTCATGAGGTCAGAGGAGTTTGTAAGTACGGTACAGCTTTTAAGTGGCATAAGGAAGAAGAATTTAATTCCATTATGTAAAATTTCCTACTTTATTTCCTTACTCTGAATATTTTGCAACCCAAGGAAGTGAAACATCTACACCTCAAATTCAACATTAAGCCAGAAAGGAACAAGGGGTATTTTTAAATGGTTATGATTTCATATTGATTTTTACCCTGTAAGGAAGATCCAGAGGCCTGAATAGAATAATATCATGCCAGCTAATACTAAATAATATGCGTGCTTCATTAACAAATTAATTTTTTCAGGTGTATTGCATGACTCATGAGATTTTTTGTATTATTTGTCTTTTTGAGAGTGGTAGATGTTTACTGAATGACGCGTTCTTGGTTCTTTGGGTAATTTTCCACCAGTTCCTCAGTAAGAAATACCTGTGAAGTTAGTACTTGCCCCAAATCTTCAATTTTGGGGGGTGGTGTGGGGTGGGGCAGAGAGAGAGAGAGAGATTGAGAAGCAGACACAGTATAGGAGTGTATTGTCTGTTCCTGGGAGAATGGTTGAGTTAATGGCAAAGATAAGGTAGGTAGCCTATGCAGGGGAATTTATTTCAGACATGCACAGGCACAGAAGAGCACATTTGTGATGAGTAATTGCAGGGAGGCATTTTAAGGAATGATTTTATGTTTGCTTCTTTGCCCCGTTGTTCCAAGTTACTCCCTCATCAGCATTCTCAATCCTTCAGACTTGTTCTGTCTTTTGCCACTGTCCTGCCTAAAGCTCTCCTCCCTTAAGGTGTGTGCTGGGCCCAAGGTTGCTGGCAAGCTCAACTTTTCTGGTAATTAGTTGCTTTCATGCCTGGGAAATTGTGTCTACGTAGACGAGGTGGATGGTTGCAGTGCAAGGCTGGCACTTGGTCCTCTCTTTATACCCTTAAGATCCCTGAGACATTTCCTGAACCTCGTTGTGACATCAGCTTGATGCCTGCTGATGCTGTAAAATGGAACCTCATGGAAAATTTCCCTTTACCAAGCAGCTGCCAGAGACTGCCAGAGTACTGGAAGAGAGACAAGTCCTGCCAGACTCATTCTGAATTCCGAGTCTGACAAAACCTCTGGATGTTGCAAAGCACACTCCTCTGTGTTTTCATGTGGGGATAAGTTTCTCCAGTGAAATACGTTCAATGTTTGCCGTCTTCAAGACAAATTCTTTTTCTTGGGTTTTTTTTTCCTTCCCCCAGTGGGAGGGGGTTTGTTAGCAAACAGTTTGTTGCTAACACCAACAGTCAGAACATTTTGTAAGAGTACAGGGCTGGTTAGGTGTGCTTATCAAATACTGACTTAAAAAGCCTTGGTTTAATGCCAGTATATCTTTTTTTTTTTTTAAACTTGATTAAATGCAGTGCATTTCACTAACCTTTTATACTGCATCTTTTAGCCCAAAACAAACTAGTTGTCAGGTAAAACAATTGCTTTACCTCATAGATCCAAGAACATGTGTAAGTTAATTAAAATAAAAATAAAGACATTTATTTTGTAAAAGGCTTTCTGTAGTCAAGCAGGTCTTACAAGTGAGTCAAAGTGTTTTCTCTACTGTGTTGCAGGCAAATTACATGCCTTTTCTGTTACTCCCACAAAAAAATAGTTATAAAATTTATAACTACCACAAATTATTTGGAAGTCAGTACTACTGTCAAGTACCACAGCTGCTCTGGAGTGTCTCTGTACAATGGTGTCAGATGTTCAGCTACATTTGGGCAGCGTAACACACGCAAAAATTTCCATTTCCTTTCTATCTCTGTCAATAGCTTTGATGGAGCTGTTTAGCACCAATTTTAAGAGTTTCCTTTTTTTTAGGGACACATGGTATTGGGGGCATAGTTAGTGCCAAATTCACTATTCCAAAGGGGTCATCTTCTGTGTGATTGCTGTTCTAAAACCAGACTTGTGCTGTTGACTGAAATTCTGGAGTTCACCCTTTTTGGCTTGAATCTACACAAATGTTCTTATACTGAAGTGCAACTCTGGGTATGTGAAAGCAGCCTGGAAGATGGGAATAGTCTCTGGCTTTCCCAGAGCATGGACAGCAGCAACTGTACCTTGCCTTTCCTGACTGCACAGGTCATGTAACAACCCTGTGGCAACTGCAGCTTCTGAGAATGGCCAGGAAAACCTTTGACTTAAAACAGTGTAAGTGATGGGCGGACACACAGCAGTATTTTTTAGGAGGCCTCCTTTAAGTTTCTAAAATAATCTCAATGTACAGGACCAGCCAGCTTTCTGGAGACTTCTAGCAAGGCCAGGGATAGTGGGGAATCAACCCTGAGAGGACAGACATGTATCAGAGCTAAAGGTCTAAGGGACAATTAGCCATGAAGCAAGAGACAGAGAAGTTACAAGACCATGAAAGACCTGTCTGAGAGCCAGGAGAGCCCAAAGCATAGGCGGATTACCTTCTTAGTTGGCACATTTTAAGAGTATCAATTAAAAACAGATTAAATTCATATGTGATCCAATTTGACTCAGTGTGTGTCGGTGACCCTGACCCACACAGATTTTCTCAAGGGCTTCTGATAATATGGGCTCTACATTAAATGTGGCATTGCCTGCTGTCTCTTGAAATGATGGCTTTTACTGAACCTCTCCTCTCCTCATCCTGAAACTTCAAGATACCCAGTCCAGATTGTGGTGCCAGCCTCTCTCAGTGCTCTGACCCAGCCCCACTACAGCAGGAAGTAGAATTACAACCTCAGCCATCTCTCTTTTTCCTTTTCCATTTCAGGATGACAATGGACGCTCTGCAACTAGCGAACACTGCCTTTGCAGTTGATATGTTCAAAAAGCTATGTGAGAAGGACAAAACAGCCAACATTATTTTTTCCCCACTGTGTACCTCAACGTCTCTGGCTCTGGCATATAAAGCTACGAAAGGTGATACTGCAGACCAGATGAAACAGGTAAGCTGTCAGCAACCTGTTCTGTGGCTGCAAAATTATATGGCTGTTGTAGGTATTTTGTCCTTTCTTAGTAACTCTTGTTAAAGTTCTCCTGGATGTCTGGTTCTCTTGTAACAGACTTCAAACCATCCATCCAAATTTCTTGAATGGTTGGTTTCACACTCCACGGCCCTGCACAACAAAAGGCTGAAACTCTGTCTTAAAGAAAAATCTTTTCAGGCGTGTATAAGGTGGAAGTGGACATAGCAGAGTTCTTACAGATGCATTAAAGCCTTGTCTCCTTTCAGCATAGTGTTTGTGGCTATGAGTCACTGTCCAGATCACTGCATTTTCTAAATAACTGTTTTCTCATTATTCAAGAATGCTTAAGCTTTATAGAATTGAAATGGATTTTGCCATTGCTGTCAGCAGCAAGTATGTGTAGCAGCCCTGTCACTGACTTTTCCCCTTTCTGCCACAATACTGTGAAGAAAGGGGAGATGCAGTAGAAGGGGCCCAATTTTGTCCATGTTTCTCCTTACAAGCAGCTCATGATGTTCAAGGGGTTTCCAGCATCATGATCCAGCATGGCAGTCATGATTCAATCAGTTTCTCGAGCTCACCCTGTGGTGCAGGGAGTCAGCCCTCCAGCCTTGTCTGCTGCCTCTGTGTAAGCAGAGATTGAACTGGATCCCCTTTTTATCCCAGTGAGGGTCCCCACGGTTTCTGCAGTTACCTAAAGGTGCATGAAATGCAAATTAAGTATGCATTTGTATGCTGATTATCACCTGGCTCTGAAAGACTCTCTACATATTTGAATGTATTTTCCCTCCTTTGGAAATTCCTCCATGTAGTTTCTCATTCAATGAAAGTACCCCTGAGCACAGCCTTCTGTGCCCCTACGTATGCCACAGATTACAGGGAGTCTTGTGCTGCTCACAGAGCTGCCCACCAATATGTCCATGAAAATCATAGAATGGTTTCTGTGGGAAGGGACCTTAAATCCCCTTGCCATAGGCAGGGACACGTTCCACTAGATCAGGTTGCTCCAGACCCTACCCTACCTAACCTGGCTTTAAGACTTTCAAGGATGGATTTTGTAAGCACTGCACATTTTTCTAAGCAGTATTTAAAAAAAAAAAGATTAAAATTAAAATTCAAATGGTACCCTGAAGCTCCCTTACCATTTCAAAATTCAAGCGTTGTCTTTCTGATGGGAAAGTTAAAAATATTACCCTGCCCTTATTTTGTTTTCACTTGTGTCTGCAATTTGCTTTGAACCATTCCATAATAACAAGTTAACCTGCACATCCACAAGTGGAGCTCTGTTACACAAGCGCACTCGTGTTTCGTATTTCTCTAGTGGTATTTAAAAAGTGCTGACTACAGATGCTAAGGAAAGCTTGGTATGCTTTTAAGTGTAATATCTCCTATTTTCCATGTCTGTTCTAGATTCTGCCTTCCCCTGAGTTTGTGCTTGGGTTTTAAATACTAGATACAAAAGGAGCCAGATTGGCACCTGTACTCTGGAACACCAGTCAACAAACTTGTGCCAAAAATTCTCCCAGGTAGAGAAGCTGCAGTATCTTTCTCCTCCAACCTAGTTCCCAGGCACAGAAGCTTTCTGCACTTAGAATGCAAAGAAGTAAATCTGTTGGAGGAAAAGTTAAAAAAAGTTGAGGTAGTTGTTTCTAAGGAAATGGATTTGGAGTTTGGCTACGAGAGCTGTGCTGCTGCAGTGTTGGGAGTTTATCGCCTTCTGCTCCGACTGAGCAAGGATAGTGGAGGACATGGAAGGGTGACTAAGGCAGAGCAGCAATTTTGTCTGTGAAGATGTCATGTGTTCAGGGAGAAGGAGCAGTAGTGATGTACAAAAGGAAAAGAAGGTCACATGCTTGCTGTGCCTCGTAGGAGAATTTGAGGCAGGTGAAGAGGGTTGGACGGGCTTCCTGTAATGAAACAGCCACCATCAAAGATCCTGTAATAAGTAGGCATTAAAAGTTTAATTCGTATTTCTAGGGTTATTTTCAAACAAAGGCTTCATTACCCAGTATTTCCTAGAATTGGACTTGTCATTCCCAGGAGTTGGGAGGTGGCCATGTGTGGGTCAGCAGCCCTACCCACAGTTATACTGTGTCAACCAAACCAAAGACAGTTATCTTTATCTGATCAGTTTTTGCTGAAATGTCATGTGATATCATGTATTAGTCACAGCAGTCAGGAAACTTGATGATCTCTCAAGCATTTTTAAAGGTGTAGCCCACTTCTAGTAAGGAGATTATCTGGGACCCTCACATACCTGTCTTAAAAGCTTCAGGATTTTGGGTGGGAATATAAGTTTGGCAAAAGCATTATGACTCCATACGGTGTAGTTTTAGTTGACTAAGTCACATCACCAGCATGAGCAGCTCTATTGGTTTCTTTGGATTGCTTGTAGGAAAGAAATGCATTTGGTGAAAGTTCTAGTAGGATCAGGTTTTTAGATATATGTGAGCATGTCAAATACATAAATGATTTTTGAGTAACAACAGTGAGAGGCTCTGTCATTAGTTTAAATACAAAAAGCAACAGCTCTGGTCACAAACTAGCATTATTTTTGCTTAGCTGATAGGAATGTTTAGACAATAATAATAATAAAAAAAGATGCTTAGTGTTTTATCATGTTCATTTAACAGGTTCTCCATTTACAAGATGTCAAAGATGTTTCTTTTGGTTTTCAAACAATAACTTCAGATGTTTCCAAACTCAGCTCTTTCTTTGCACTGAAAATGGTCAAACGGCTCTTTGTAGACAAGTCTCTCAATCCTACCACAGTAAGTACTACAGGAAAAACCCTGGTGTTGGGAATTGCTTGGCCATCATGTTGATGGATTATGGTGTCAGATTGCAATATTATTTAAAGTACTTCTGGCTGTTGGTTGACTGAACTCAAATGATAAACAGCATAATATTGTCTGCTGACATAAAGGTTTGTTAGGAGAATGGATGAGTCTGCTGCTTGACCTTGAGCTGTGCAACTCTTACAACACTTTTAATTCTTTCATTAATATGCTTTAGGTCAGTAGCAAGTTTGGTTTTGAATGCAACATAACTTCTATGCCACATCAAAGTCTTTGCATTGCAAGTATGAGTGAAAATGAGTATAAAAAAATTGGTGGTGCAAGTGTCTGTCCAGTTCACACACCCAAGTAATTGCTGCATAAGCTTCAGTCTTCTTAATCTGCCTGAGAAGGCAGAAGTCTGAGTATTGAAGCAACACAAGTGAAGAAGGTGGTGTTTGGCCTTTTAACTTATGACTTTGCAAAAACTGAGAATGCTATCTGTGTTGGGTTTTTTCCCCTGAAGCTGTCTTTGAGTAGAGTCCCAAGCAAGGATAACATCAGCTTAAAAGAGGTGTTTCAGAAAACTCAACATGCTGCAGTGATGCTGTGATCAGATCACCTGCTGTTCAGCCTCTGCTACAGCAAAGACCAGGACCCAGAGCAATAAGTGTCTTCTCTGCTGAGGACAGACATGATGGGAGCAGACACTGTGGCCTCTATCTCAGTCTTGCTCAGGCCTGGACTGAGGGTTGTTTTATCCTGTAATCTCTGGCAGCATGGTCACTCCTGCAATATCAGTTACTTAACTGCTGATGTAACACCACTGGTCTGAAGACAACCCTGGCAGTGATGTGCTGGATGTAGGTGGATGTCCTTGTTGCGTCCTGCAGTTATTTAATTGGTATCCTCAAATAATAATGAATTAATAATAATTTCCTCAATTACCCAATGGCACTTAACCAAGGATGACTTTGGCTACTTGTGTCTTTCAGGACTTTGTCAACTCCACAAAGAGACCTTTTCCATCTGAACTGGAATTAGTGGAGTTCAAAGAAAAAACTGAGGAAACCCGAGAAAAGATCAACAAATCCCTTTCAGAGCTGACTGATGGTGGGTATAGCTTAACCTTGGGGATGCTGTTTGCCTCTTTGGAGAAAGATCTTTATCCTTGTGACACCTCTTTAGGAGTAAATACATAGTGAAAGAAGACTATGCCTACTATTTGGATTCATGAGGATTAGCAGCACTGACTTCACTGCTGCAGCACTTCTGAAGGTGGAAATGTGAGATTGACCTTGCATTATTTGCCTTGGGGAAAGCTGCTCACATTTGACTGTGGCAGGATGGTTTGGGAGAATGACAAGTCCTGGCTGTGGAGCATCACAACATGTAAAACCAAAACATCGAACCCTCTAATTCCTTTAAAAGCTTCGTTGTAATGGGAAGTACTCGTTGGGCTCTGAGCTTCAGGCTGTTAATGACTATCTCAGCTGCTTTTGCCAGCAAGGGTGCCACAGGCAGACGTGGCTCTCTCATTTGCCGTCTTGTGGCAGCCCCGGCAGAGATGGCCGTGGGGTTGGTTGCCACTGGTTGCCCTCCTGTGGTGCAAATTTGGAAACACCACACACGAGTCTGGTCCTTCCCAGGCTGGCACAGGTGCCCATGGGGAAGCACCTCGCTCTGCCTGTGCAGCTCCAAGACAGGACCTGCCTTCCCAGTGCTCTGAATTCATTTATGGGTCATTTATGGCAGTGCTTGAACAGGTCTAAAACAGAGAGAGTGGGTCATGACATTTACATCCTCTTTTGAAGTCTGCAGCGGTATTTGGGTATTAACTGTAATCAGAGCAGCATTTTTTTGTTATCCTGGTTATTTTATTCTCGTGTATCAGTCTAGAAAAGAGTAGCTGCTAATTTGAACCTTCCCTTCAAGTCTTGCTCTCCAAATGACAAAGTGTTTTTTCACTTTAACCTGTTGAATTTCACTGAAAACGCAGCACCTTCTTTAGGGTGCTGAACAAAAGCAGGACATGTAGTTTCGATTACATGCTATATAAACCAACAAAACATGTCATTTCGAAGATCTGCCTTAATCTCAAACCCCACATCGAAAATTAGGCTGCAATTTTAACTAAGTGCTCCTTTTTGAAATTTTCCATGAGAAAGAAAATCTTTTATCTGGGAGATGCAGGACACAATTGTGTTTAGTTCAGTGAAATGTTACCTTATTCACTTTTACAGTGCTAGAGTATTGTTGTATTAACAACTGTCTTAAACCCGTTCACAGGAAAAATGGAGAACGTTTTGAATGAGGATAGTATAAATGACCAGACTCAGATCCTTCTAGTTAATGCAGCTTATTTTGTCACAAACTGGATGAAGAAGTTCCCAGAGGCAGAGATCAAAGAATGTCCTTTTAAAGTCAATAAGGTATGTTCTGGGGAAAAAAAAAAAAAAAAAAAGTACCGTTTCCTATCGTGAAAATGCAAACTTTGAGCTAAGGAAATTCCCAACAAGAGAAAATGAGAAATATTTATTACCATGGCATTCTTAGACTCTATCTAATCTTACATAGTGTTGCACGGGTCCCAGACTGTCCTGGGAGTATGTTTAAACAACGTGAGCTGAGTACAAGTGGTCAGAAGCAGCCATTGGCTGCAAAGAGATGCAAATTCTCATGGGTAGCTTTTTCCAAGAGATTGGAAGGTTACAGGTGCCAGAGGCTGCATCCAAAAACCAGCAGAGGTGAAGCACATTGCATTTCTTGAGCTGGTACAGTTGTGTCACCTCTTTGAGTCCATCCCTTAGGTGCCTGGCCCCGTGTTTTCCCCTTGAGAGATGTCACCCCATCAGTCTCCCTCTTTCCAGTCAGGCTCAGGACTGCAGCCCTCTGCATGCCAGTCCTGCTTAGCCATGAGGCCCAAGTGGGAGCAGCACCTGTGGCTGGTGCATTCAGGAGTCTGTGACCAGTGGTGAATATTGCAATCAGACAGCTTACAGCCAAGGCACAAAGCTGCACAACATTTGTGAGATAAAGAGATTATATTCCAAATACACACACACACACACACACACACACACACACACACACACACACACACACATATATATAGGGATGCATAAGCAAAGTCGGAGTTTCAGGTTCACTGAAAATATTCATCATTTACCTCATCAGCTAATAGCTCCAGCTAAAAAAGTTTTTAAAATCACACAACCAACACTAAAGTTTTTAAGTGAAACATCTCAAGCTTGACCTTCACTGTTGAGCTGTGCTCAGTGCCTGACTTTTGCTAGCATTACAATGCCCTGCAGACAGTGTACTTGGTAACACTCAGTGAAAAAGCATGAAGGGCCACCAATATTAGATAAATTGCCCTTTTAAGGCACATCTCCCATATGTTGCTATTGTATTAAGTAGAATTCTGTTCCACTTTTCTTTGGAAAGCTGCCTACTGTAAAAAGCCAGAGTGTCTCACTGCTGCTTTCATTACCTATGAAAGCCAACAAATTCTCTGGCAGTAACTCAATGTGTCCCTTCCATGCAAGCTCACAAACTTTCCTCTGTCACTATCTTATCTGTGAATTAAAAGCAATGATAGATTGTTTCCTCTGTGTTTTGCAGACTGAAACTAAACCAGTGCAGATGATGAATCTGGAAGCCACTTTTTGCCTGGGCTATGTAAAAGATTTAAATGTTGCCATCCTTGAGCTCCCATGCCTTAACAAACATATAAGCATGCTCATTCTCCTGCCCAAAGAGATTGAAGATGAGACCACTGGTTTGGAGAAGGTGAGAGAAAAAACTAGAATTGCTATGATACTTCCCTTGGAAACAGCCCATAGAATGCCATATGTTTATGCAAGGTTTTTGTTATTTAGAAGCAAATAGTAACTTTCCTGTGAATTTACCATCTCATTCTGCTTCTCTGTTCCTCCTCTCATATTTGTGGCATCATCATTTTTACTGTGTCCAGTGTGAGGTTGTAAATGAGGCTCTGTTCTAGATAGGGAGTGCACAGAAGACAGTGTAAAGTGCAGAAGGTGCCCTTATTTCTGGTATCCTTTTTTTTTTTCAATTGACACATGTCCATTATTTATTTTACTAAGGTCTTACACTTCTCCAAGTTTTAATTTTCAGCAGAGGTGCCTGAAAAGGAGGCATTTTTTATTACAATTGCACATAAATGTGAAAATTAATAAGGTATTTCCTAAAGATCAACAATTTCTTATGTCATTTCTCTATGAAAATTTTACAACATATTTTCACCCCTCTTCAAAGTTTATTAAGGACCAAGTAATTATTAATATTAATTAATAGTAAAGTTATTTAAATATTAAAAGACTGATGATCACTCAAGTCTCCTTTGTAATTTGCTGCAACTTGCCACAGATTTTAAAGGCAGGAAGAATCTGTCTTTGCAGCTGTAAGATACTTTTATATGTTGGAGTAAATTACAGAACACACCTATCATAAAATGCAAGTGAGGCCTTTCCTGATACCAATTGTTGCTGCCCCACATTCTGCCTCCTCCCTTTCCAGTTTAAAAGAAAATGCTTGAACAGCTGTATCTTTGATTTGGATTTGGATTTTGTGTCCCGAATACCAATTTCAGCAATTTCATTACTCTGTAGCGTCAGGAATAAAGACTTTTGCATCTTTTTGACCAGTTGGCCAGGTGTAACCTGGGTAGGGACTGTCTTCCTCAGGTTCCTTGATATGGCCACTGGGGTGATTGCTTATCAAAAGCTTGCCAGAGCATGCACATGCAGAAAAGTTGCTCCAGAGGCCTGTGCTATGAATTAAATCATACTTGAATCAATATAATTGAGAGTATGTTAAGCCTGAATGCTATGGTTGTCAATTCAAAAATAAAAGTTGCCTTTGGGCTTTATTTTTTGGAGGCTTGATAGGAGTGAGAAATTCAGGAATGATCTTTTTTTTTTTTCTCCTTTCACTTTCCTTGGATTGCTCACTAATTTCCTTTGTTCATTTATGTTTTCAGCTGGAAAAGGCACTGACCCCTGAGACATTATTACAGTGGACGAATCCCAGCATGATGGCCAACACCAAAGTGAATGTATTTCTTCCAAAGTTTAGTGTGGAAGGTGACTATGACCTGAAGCCACTCCTGGAAAGCCTGGGAATGACAAATATCTTCAATGAAAGCGCATCAGATTTCTCTGAGATGTGTGAGACAAAAGGTGTGGTTGTGTCAAAGATCATCCATAAAGTCTCCTTGGAAGTAAATGAACAAGGTGGCGACTCCCGAGAGGTACCAGGATATCGGATTCTGCAACACAAAGATGAATTTAAAGCTGACCATCCATTTATCTTTTTGTTTAGACACAACAAAACTCGCAACGTGATTCTTTCAGGCCGATTCTGTTCTCCTTAAGCAAGGCATGTTCATTACAAAAAAGCACAATTCCATTTGTGGTGGTGCACACTCCTGTAAAGCTTTTCTTCCCAACTATCACCTTTGAAAGGAAATCTCAGAGGTTCATATATTGGCTGAGTAATACAATGTACTCTACATATGCAGCAGAACTAGTTCCTCTCCTTTTGTTTCCTCCCCTTTAGCGGAATAATTTTCACTGTGAAGAACATGCCGTATTTTATTGAGAAGTATCCCAGCTTCAGCAACATTTTGTTCCTCTGTGACGCTTTTTTCCCCAAATGAAGTGAACTGAGAGCCTGATTTAAGATAGCCCAGGAGATGGAAAAAGCTCTAAGAGGAAGAGCTGCATTCCTGCTCCCTAGTGGTATCTCTCTCCCTTGTGACTCACACTCTCTGGATTCCTAATGCCTAAAAGGGGAAATATGGATATGTGGTGTGATAGCTCTCCCCCTGTACCTGACCACACCCTGGAGGTCTAGGGTGCTCTACCAGACCCTGCCAGCACCCAGTGAAGCAGTGCACAAGTTCTGCAGCACAGCTACAACAGTTCAGGCTGGAATCAGAATTCACATGTCTGAAACAGCAGCTGCACTGAAGCCTATGGACACCAGAGGCAAAAATCATGGGGACAGTGTGTGTCCCCAGAAGAATCTTCAGCATGAAGTTCCCAGACTGGGGAGGTTGAATTCTACTGTATGGCCTTTTTTGACTCATTTCCTTCAGACATGGAAGATGGGACAAGTTCGCTGCAGCTGTGAGGAACCTGGTTGTGTATATCCTAAGGAAAAGAACATTGTGCAAATCAAGGACAGAACACAGTTGGATTAATACTGAAAGTGCCACACTTTTCATATACAGATTATCTGCCATTTCTAGCTCTGGATTCAGCATTAAGGAAACTCCTTACAGTTACTTAATGTCTAAAGCATGAGAAAGAAATAAGGACTTCAACTTGAATGAAATTAACATTGTAATTACTAGTCTTCACATTCCACATGAGATTATGGTAATCAGATTTCATTTCTGTCTAAAGACTGCCTGCTGCATATGTTCAGTACTCGTTTACCTAATTACTGTTCAGAATAAAGCACTATAAAACCTGTGTCAAATGTACAATACCTCTAGTGTCAGTCTGTGTGTTCATTGACAGTATCAGTGTTCACGCCTGACTTTCAATAAATTGTAGGAATGGAAATAAGCAGATTCACTTAGGCCACAAAGTCAAAATAACAAAAAAAGCAACTAAGTGAATGTCTGGATTGCCCTTCTGAGCCACATGATGATATTTCCCAGTAGGGACTATATTACTAGATGATCAGGATACATGCAGAATTCAATTATGTATCTTTAAAAGATACTTTAAAAGAAGCATTTTACTTGAGAAATCCTCTTGGTGCCTCAGGTCTGAAAGAAACTGGAAAGAGATCTCTAAATGAAAACACACAACAACCCCTAATATGCATACTTTTAACATCAGGGCACTGGTTGTTGTGAATTTGGAGATGGGAGTTCTGTTTTCATTCTTGAACTTAACCCATGAGAAGCCTTTAGTCACAATGGTTCAGTAGTTCCCTTGGAGGACCTTTAATGGTTTCTAATGCATTTTAATGCCAGAGGGTTAACTGGGGTCTTTGGCCCATATCTTTGGAGGTACTGAGGAGACTAACTTGGCTCAAAAACAATGGGAGGTGAGACCCTGCAGATCTCTGGGGGTCTTTGCTGATATGCATCAGATGTTTTGACACAAGGATAATGGTCAGAAAAATGAAAAATACAACAAGCTCATCCTGTCTGAGAAAGACTCAGCCACAGAGATCTTTACTGGCTCAACTTCAGTGATACCTGAATGACTGGTAATGGTTGATTGATACACCCCATCTTTGTCTCATCTGCTCTGGAGGCTGGGGTCAGGTGTATGCAGGGCTGTTGTCACACTGTGCCTTCTGCTGGTTCTCCTGTAGGAGGTGGATCAGGACATTGTGCGTGGGGTTGGTGACTAGCAAGCAGCTGCACAGGCAGTCCATGCATAGAGAAGAGGGCCTGGTTGCCTCTAGTCTATAGTTTGTGTTTGGGCACTGACTCTTTGTCAGGTGGTTCCAGTTGTCCAGCAGGCCCCTTTTTTACTTCCTGGATGAGATTTCCTAAAAGAGAAAATCTCAGACATTGCTTTCTTGACTTTTTCAGATGCTGAAAACATTCCAGTTCAGGAGCCAGTCTTCATTTAATGGAAACTGTAATGTGTTTAAATGCTGATCAAAGTATTTGGCATATCCCTACAAATTTATGACAGCATTCTTCTCCTTGTGATAGCTTGGCCAGGAAGGGTTATACCATGAAAGCAGAGAGAAGCACTGCTTCAGGGTGGGGCCCGTCTTTCTCCACCTCCTGACTAATTCCAAGGGCTCCCAGCCTGTGCAAGGCAAGCAGATGTTAGAGATACAGAGCTGTCTTGGACCACATAAGGCAAACCCACTTATTGGTCATTTATGAGCAGGGGGGCTTGCCCATGAAAACCCCAGGTTCATTTTTCACTTCTGCCTCCTCTCTCTGCCAGTCCCAGTGTGAAGCTTTTCCACCTTGCAGCTTGTGAGGGAGAAGTATCCACGAGGCTCCTGCTGCTGTGAGAAACCATGTCATAGTCTACTATTTTCATTCTACCCATTGCTGGCCTCTGGGCCTTGGGCAAGAAATGGCATGGGAGGACATGGGAAAACGTGTGTGGGAGTTTGTGTGTAGGAACTCTGACGTGCTGGAAGGTGTTGGTTACAAAGGAGAGAGTGAGCATAGCTGAGGGCTTGTTCACATTGACAAGGTGCTCCACCTCACCTTTCAACAGGGCATCACTATGCGGTGGTGGATGATGCCCCTGATGGAAAACAGCAAGCTGTGGCTGGCTTTGGCAGGCAGTTGCAAACTGCAGGACTGTGTGCCTGCTCACCCCATCACTTGCTCACCTGCACAGTCACTGCCTACTCCTTACTCCCAGCACTTGGTTGAGAAGGGACACATCATCATGTCTTGTGGTAGCACAAGTGGTTTGTGGGGAAGTTCTGAAACTTGAAAAATGCAACTTAGGGCAAATTGGTCCCACTGGAAAAGCAGTATATTTTTGTGAATATACTGTCCTAAGGGCCTAGAAAAGACAGAATTTGCACCTACATTGACATTTCCTGAGGCAAAGCAGTTAAGCAGATGTCAGGGAAGCTCTGAGGGAGTATATGACAGAGCAAGCAAAATAAATCAGTGGAGGAATGATGTCAATATAGGAGGAAGGGAGAAAGCACAGAAATTGGAAGAAGGAAACTCTTGCAAGATACTCAAAAATACTTAGGTTGTCGCTGAAAAGAAGCTTGGGTTAGAAAAACATCAGAAGATATGTGGTAAGGCAACATTCATAAATAAAGAGATTTAAAAAATAGAGAAAAAGAAAGAAAGAAAGAAAGAAAGAAAAAGAAAGAAAGAGAAAGGAAAGAGAAAGAAAGAAAAAGAAAGAAAGAAAGAGAAAGGAAAGAGAAAAAAAGAAAAAGAAAGAAAGAAAAGAAGGAAAGAACCAAGGAGGAAGACTAAAGAGCACTATGGGAACATACAAGAAGAAAAAACAGAAACAGAAAGTGATTGGCAAATGGAAGTAAAGAAGGAAGGAAAAGGACAGAGGTAATGAGAATGTCATTTTTTCCCTTTATCTTGCATTGCTTATGGATTCTTGTTTTCAGATGGGTGCTGGAGCACTGAAGCTCGGCCAGCTGGGCTGAGACCTTGGCAGAGGAGTGGGGAACAGCAAAGCTGGACAGTGCTGTGCCTACAGAAGAGGATGGTCCAGCTTCAGCACTAGAAGGAAAGCAAGAGAAGGGAAAGATGGTGCTGGGGGACTTTCTTCCTCTTTCCTGCTTACCAAGTTTGATCCCATAAGTATCCTATGAATCCAAAGCCAGTTTTATGCTTTGTAGGAAGAAAGAAGAGGTGAGAAGGAAAAGGCATGGAAGTTTCAGTGTTGCAAAGCCACATACAACTCCAGTTTAGCTCTGATCTCTGAGTCCAGCTGCCATAATCCAGTGTTGCAACTGAGCTCAGTGGTGCTGATCAGGGGAGATAAACACCATGCTAGTGCAGCTCAGTGCTTCCCATCTCTTTACTTCCTTCTCATTTTATGCTGGAGACTTAACTTCTGTGATCAGCCACTCCTGGCCTTCTTTTATTCTCAACCCCAGCAATTTAAAAGAATACCCCCTGGCTGGGGATTCCTGTTACTGTTCAAGGAAATATTTCTTCCCTTCTCTAATCAAGCTCCTTCCATGCACATAAGGCCAACTCCTTACCTGAGAGGGAGAGATGGCTGTAGGCAGCATAAAGCTCATGCATTTCCCATTCATTTGCTCGATCTCTGCAAGCCAGCTCAGCTCCAAACAATTGTGGCATGAACCCTGCACAGACCTTTCTCCAGGCCAGACCCCATCAAAATCTGAAAGGGACTCAGCACAGCTGTGCAGTCATGGGTCTTCTTAGGGTTAATGACCAGTCTTCCAGCTGAGAGTGACTTGGCATTGCAATCAGGAGATGTTGCCAGCAGATATTGCCTGCCAGACTTGTTGGGCAGCTTGAGAGAAATGCTAATAGCATATTGCTAGATATAGGTTTCCCATTCTTCTGTGGGGAAACTTCATGGTATTGGCATTTGCATTAACCAGCAAGATGCTCCTATCAGCAATCATTGGTTAGAGGCTGAACTTTTCCACAAGAGAGTGGGAGGTTTTTTTTAATACAGTATTTGCAGGAACGTGCTCCAGAACTCAGCTGTTGTCTTCTTCATTTAACCTCTTCAGGCAAGAAGGTAAAAATTCTATGTTATTTGTTGTTTTCTTTCTTTTTTTTTTTTTCTGATCCAAAGTGCTGGACAGGCTGGTAAAGTAAACATCATTTTTACATATTGGGCACAGAGAGAGATACCTTTACAGGCTGCAGGCAGCAAAACACACTGCTAAAATTCAGGTGGCTGAAGAGCTCACACAGAGGGAACTTGTCTTCGGTGGGACATGAATGAGGATTTTAGGGACACATCTAAAGATTCTTGCCTAAATTTCACAGGCTTCTGAATCTGAAATTTCCCCAAAACCTCTCTGTCCACCCAGTAAAGTCTAATTGCCACAAGACTGATGAGCTCAGTGGCTTGTATGAGAAAGTAGATGCTTTTCTGCCTGTATCTCCAGAAGGGCTGAAGGACAGGCTCTTTCAGAGCACCTCTACTCTGGTAGAATCAGGCTTCATATAAAGTGATGGTGCTGGTCACCTGGGCAACCTGACCCCCAGCATGAGAAATACAGGTTAATTTTCCTTCTTTACTTACATTTCCATGGCACAAGAAAAAGCCTTGAAATGTTCACTAGGTGAGAGAGAGGGCATGCAGTTCTTTGGCTGGGTTCTAAGGCATTTCCCCTTTAAACTGATCCCCACTACCAGGGAAGTTGTTTATGTTCTTAAACAATGACGCTGTAAAAGAGAAAGGGTGGAGTGGTATTCAGATTTTGTTTTGTTAGTGGGGGTGCTAGTCTTTGCTATTAAAATATGAGCTCCTGGGTTTGTCAATGCTGTTCAGAAGCTTGCAGAGAAGCCTGTGCAGCTGCACCCAGGCACACAAATAACTTGCCACTGTACAGCCTGTAACAGGCCAATGCACATCCATGCCTGTTTATGCAGAAATAACTGGCCTAGAAAGAGGTACAGAAGAAACCAGAAGAGCTGATGCGAGCTAACAAAAGCAGTCAGGAAAAAGCTTTCTGAGAGGCTAGGTTATTTGGAAAATGAACTTGGCACCATTTCGCTTGAAAAGCTGCTTTCTACTAAAATGTATCGGTTTTTAATTTAAAGCATGTGTTGTGCCACTCTGGGATGATCAGAATTGCTGTGTTGTAGGAAATTTAGTTTTTCTTACATGCTGTTCGTCCCTTTCACTCCAAATCAGCACAGAAACACTTGGAAACATATTTTTGTATGAATGGTCGTGAAAAATAAGAAAGTCACTTCTACCACTTTTCATGTGAGGACACAGCACTATCTTTGTTGTCTTTTTCTGGGAGAGACCATGCAATTTCTGCCAATTCTGTTTTCCTCTATATATGAGAAATGAATGTGTATTAAGGCACCTAAATGGGATGCAGATTGAATAAGTAAAACATGCAATGGGAATTATCATGTGGCATCAGGCAAAACAGGTTCCTTCTTACTTAACTTGTATGAAATACAGAATTACCTTAACAGCAAGACTACAGGTCTCTTACCTTCTCCACCCTATTTACTGCCTCCCCCTGTTGACTGAATAATATAATCTAATACAACCATTAATTCTGACAGCTTTCAGCATGGGTTTATTTTTTGATAGTTTTTGTTTTGATTTCATCTAACCTTAGCCAAAAACAAACTATAAAGAGAGAACAGATCATGAATAGTTATAGAAAAGGAGCGTTCATCATTTCACACAGCCATGGAGGAAGTTTATAATTTTTACAAGGTCTGTGGTGTGCAGTGGTTTCTTCTGAAGGAAGCTATTTTCCTGGGCAGCTTCTTGCTCCCATACTGCAGTGCTAGTAATTTAATTTGCCAGAGTATGTTAAAAGCTGCTGAACCATCATGCAAAGGATCTCCTGTCATCAGGGGCTCTGCACTATTAATAATGCTCAGTGCAGGTGCCTTGGCTAGTGCGGAACAGCAGCTAGGAACTTCCTGGAACACTTCTTTTGATCCTATATCATCCCTTCTTACCACTCCAAGATTATTTAAAAATGATATTACCATTTGCTGTCCACCATGTAGATGTTCTTCAAACGCTGTGGTCCTTGCAGTAGCTCCAAAAGTCTGATTGAATTATTACACAGATTACACAGAAGACTTTGTGGTGTGGAATCATTCATACACTTGTTCCCACCCCATTTTGGATTAAGAAAGTTCATTGAATCCTTTCATTGCGCAGTAAGAAAGTTCCTCCACTAGCCCATTCCTGCCCTCCCTTCCTCTGGATTTCTAGGGCAGCTCTCTAAGTAGTTCCCACTCACAGAACCATGGAGTTGGCTGCAGTGTTTGCACCTGGATGTCTCCCTGGCGACAGCCTGCTGCTTTTGTTAAAGGAGTGGCCACATCAGTGTGCCAGACACTCACTTTAAAACCTGTTCCCAGAACCTGGGCTCTCCCTCTGTTCTTGGCACTCAGCCCTTTCCCTGCAGGGTGAGGTGGTGCTGCCTTCTTCCTACTGAGTAAGATTATTAACTCTTATTTTTCCTCCTTGACTTGTTCTGAAGTTGGGACACACCTACAGAGTGCCTCCTGCCCTACATTCACTGTGTCAGATTTCACAGTTCCATTTCAGATCTTTCAAGATACATGGGAGTATAGCACTACAAACTTCAACACTGAAGAGTTTTGTTTTCAGAAGGTTGTGGATAGTAGGATATGAGGGTGGAAAAAAAGAGAAATTATTTAGTGCAGTGTCTTGTGGTAAGATGACTGCATTATTAAAAGGAAAATTAGAACCATATTACATAAAAAGACACTAATAGCAGAGCTAAAACAGCTATGTTCAGAATTAATGAGATAAAACTAATCTTAGATTTGACTGTGCAAAGAACCCTTTGGATATTTCTCATGTTTTGTCCACTTGCATTAGGTCTTTATGTGAAGTACTTCTAGACTCCAGGCTAAAACAAAAGTCTCAGTATGAAACATCTATGAACTGTTTTTTCAGCATCACAGGTTCTTTCCACAGAGCATCACTCAGAAACGGGATGAAGCTTTGATTGTTGCTGTGCTTTTCAAGTTAGTTAAATGGCAAAAAATGCCTGCATTTGCCACATGTTCTACCTTCACATATTCAGAAACTACTTCTTCATCTCTTCCAAGCCTCTGCAGCAGTTTGTTTTAGATTCAGTCTGTTTTTCTGTGGACTGAGTTCATTCATGCCATTTTCTGTCACTTGCTACAGGTGAAGATGTTTTCACAGACAAATGCTGCATCTTGGCTGAGCCATATCAACTCCCAATGCCCTGGTAACTTCTGGCACTGGAGTCCCAGCTTTCTATGCAGTCATGCCTGGCTCATGGCTGAGCTGGAGATAGTGTGCATGCTGCACCTTGAGAACAGTGCAAGGCATTTTGAGTACCTCTTTGCAGAAAGAAAACTCTGTGGAGGTCAGGCTCTCTGTGAAGGAGGGGAGCTGTGGCTGTGGTAGAAGAACTGGGGCCTCAGTGGGAGGCTGACAGGAGAGTTTTGGCTGGAATGGGTTGCAGGTCCCCAGTACCAGGGAACCCCTTCCCCAGAGGGCTCAAGACAAGTCTCAAAGGGGTGACACAGATTGGAGCTCCTCATGTAACCTCACCTTGCAGGCTGCAAGCTTCAGGACAGCCAGGGCTGAGGAACAGTGCCTGCTGTGCTGTGGCCATCTGTAAGCACTGGGCAGAACCACTTGGCTGTGCATTCACTACTTTTTCCAAAAGAGAGGAACTCTGGCAGCTTTCTCTGGACCTGACCCATGCTGGTCTCAGTGTGGCTGAAAGGTAGAGACAGCCAGATCTGTGCCACGGGAGACATGAAGGACTTGTCTCCACACTGTGGCTGTGTATTTTCCCCTACATAAATACTCTTTCTGGAACACAGACCAGTCCTATTTGTCCAAAATGTTTGTTTGATACTGAGAGTGATGTGGGTTTTTTTTTTTTTTTGTTTGTTTTTTTTTTTTTGGTATAATGATTCCAGAAATTTTTGTGTGATCCCACTGGTATCTACACAACACTCTTACAATTCTCCTAAGATTCAGGAAAGGAGTTTCTAAGTTTCTAATAGCTCATTTTTCAGATGGCCTCCTCCTTACAAGGACCAAGCTGAACTTGGTCCTAACTTGTTCCTAGTGGAATGACCTGTAGGAGAGGTAAATAACCTGTAGGAGAGATATCAGACTGTAATGTTTCTAGTACAAAAGTAGAGAGTGACATATATCTTGTCATGTCAGTAAGCAGGAACTTACAGACCTCTTTTCAGGGCTCTTGGGCTATTACTTTGTTTGGAATTTTTAATTGTGCATCCTGCCTTAATCTCTGACTCCTGGAAAACTTATGAGAATTTATAAGTGTAGTTCAAACTGTTAGTGTTTCCATATGTAGTTCAGTCTCCATAGCTGTTAATGACCCTTTTTCATGTATGAAAACATTTAATTAATAGTGATTTTATGTTTAGAAACCTGTTGTTTGAAACCCCCTCGCCACAGCTCTGGTTACCACAGATGGTTATATGCAGGCTTAGGTTCTGTCCCCAAGTCTCTAACGCTAATGTATATTGTTAAGAGGAAAGAGTTGATGCAAGTGTTATCCATCAAACCAGTGTAATCCATCAAACCAGTTTGGAGAAGGAAAATGTTAATCCATACCTGTCTAATTTCAATACCATAAGTTGAAATAAGACACAATATGGGTTAAAGAAGAAAAAGGGTCCTTTCTGAGGAATGTACATATGTTGTGAGCATGGGTCCCTTTTGCAGACGTTCTGTGTCTTTGCTCCTGCTGTGCATCATTGACTGATCTGTACAAGGCTGATTAAAACTTTCAGGATTTAGAAAACATCTATTATGTTCAACAACCAGCTATGGGACTATCTTCGGGCAGACAGATGCTTCACTGGTCTAGGTAGGCCAGCTGCACTAAATTTCTTAATTCTTTTGTGCTCCCACTCAGCAGCTGCTTCATGATGGACTCCATTTCTAGACCGGTTACTGAGTTTTGCCTTGATCTCTACAAAAAGCTCAACAGAAGTGCAGAGGACACAAATATTGTCTTCTCTCCAATGAGCATCTCTGTTGCCCTGGCCCTCATCTATCTCGGTGCAAAGAACAACACTGCTGCTCAGATAGAAAAAGTGAGTATGAATGAACCATGGTGAGGTGCTTCCTTCCACATTGCTGTGCCCTTAATGGAAATGTTGGGCATCCCAGCACAGCACACGTGTGAGTGCCTCACAGGAAACCTGCACAAGGGCAGGCAAAGGTTCTGCCTTCACAGTTGTGCTTGGAGCACTGTGGTCCCTGCCTTCTGCTGGTGTGAGTCTCATCATCCTCACTGCAAGAGCACCGAGCAAGGGCTGACCGAGGGGAGCTGACACAGCCCAGTGGGGCACTCTGGCTTTCCCCAAGCCTGCTGGCAGAACATCAGGCTTTATTTCAGAATTATGGGCAGGCGTTTCCTCTTGTGGTTGCTACGAGAATCCTGAGAGTGGTAGCCTGGATGGGCAGTGGGGAGAGCTGCAGACACCTGAAGGGGTTGCCCCTGGGTGGCTGAAAGCATTAGCTCACTTGTCCCTTATGACATTCCAGAGTCAAAATGTCTCACTCCACAGAGACCCAGGTGGGCAAGGAGGAGGTGAAGAAGGGCATCCCTCCAGTCACTGTGCCTTTACTTCCTGCAGTGCAAGTTCTGCTTTCTACTACCTTTCTTCTCTTTCCTTTTTTTCCTTTTTTCCCTTTCTTCCAATCTTCTCTCTACCAAGAGTGATAAAAGACCAGTAATCCTAAGGCTAAGAACTTCTCACCAGGGTGTGGTGGGCTGACCTTTGCTGTGGCTGCCAGGTGCCCACCCAGACTCTAAGAGTTTGTTCTCTTTGCACAGAGACCACCCCTGCAGGCCCCTGGCTACCATAACCATGCCACATCAATCCTTTAGACAGGGACTCCTGCTTATTTTAGGGAAGCAATGGGAATTGCTCAATATCAGTATCCTCTATAAAATGAGAGTAAGTCTATGTATGATGCAACATTATTATAATAGAAAAGCTGCTGAAGACTTTTCAGTGATGTATTTGCACAGTAGAAACAAGGACTGGTTTCCATTAAGAGCACTGTGGTTTTGACCTATTTCTTAAGCTGATGCTAATGTTAAGAATGATTGCAAGAAGCCAGTTTTGATGTTTTCAAAGAAAATTAATTTTTGTCTCTTTGCTTGGGGCAACTTTTTGTTTTGAAATTTAAGATAACTGTAGCAATGAAAACACAAATCAAATATAGCAATGAAAACAAAAATCAAATAGAAAAAACATTTTGAGGTAGTGAAGAGTAATATTTTGAGGGATTAAATGCAAGTTCTTCTTGGTTTGTTAATATAGAAAAGTGAGTCTGAACACAAATGTATGAACAAGTTCAAGTCTGTCATTTCAGCTAATGAGGGAAGCTGAATCTTTCGTGAATCTACACCACTTATCCAATATGGCACAGCAAAGCTTTTAAACAAGGAATATGTTTTATCCCAGTTACAATTGACGTAACTTGACATCTTCACCTGCAGGTGCTCCATGTCAGGAAGGCTGCAGGAAGAATGAATCTTGGATATGATCACGAGAGTCCAGCCCCAGAAGTGGAGCCAGAAGGAAGCCTGGAGAGTCAGCCTTCTTTCTCAGAGGTGTGTGTCCTTGGGTGGGAGCCCTGCCTTCACTGCATGGTAGGTTAGTTCGGGTAAAACACCGGGGTTTTGCCACTGGAGGGAGTCAAGATCACACGCTCAGAGTCTGCCTAATCCTCTAGGAAATGACTGATACGAGGTTTTCTTTTATTGAAGGCCAGTAAATCAATACCAAAGCCTTCAGTGATATCGTCTGAGGGAGGATCAGGCTACAAAGCTTGGACTAGCTGGATTTAAAATTCAGTACAGCAGGAGTTAGCCTTATAGTGTTATCTAATTAAGATGCAAATTAGCAACCAAAGCTGTACAGAGGAATCATTTTAATTGTTGTGTTTGTGTTACTCCCAGTGTAACAAGGAGGGAGACCTTAACCATAAAGTGTTCCAGGAGCTGCTTTTACAACTACAAAACCTTGGCGAAAAATATGTTTTAACCTTGGCCAACAATCTCTTTATACAACAAGGATTTGAACTCCAGCAGGTAAGTCACTTGCTAACTGCTGTGACCATGACCTCAAGCTTCCCTGTAACTTCCTTCACTGTTGCCCCTCTTGTGTGTGTTTTGGAGCACATGATGTCCTACATGGAGCTATAGCTCTTGAGGCTGATGGGAAAGAGACATGACCGTCAACTTTTCCATGCAAAAAAACCCAAAACAAACCCACAAACAAACCACCCTGTGGATATCAAAGGCTATAGAGCAAAAATAAATCAGAGATCTGTTCATTTTTGGCATATATGTGCACTCAGCGAGAGGAGAACCTACAGCCAAAAAGGGCCTATTCAAGCTGTCTGTAAACTACCTACTTCAGGTCTTACAAGTGGGGCAGCTGGGGCAGCAGTAAGCTTGGAGAGGGTTTATCTCCAGGAAGGTTGTACAGGTTCATGCACAGGACTGCTCTGCTGAACTTCTTGCTCCTTTCCTACAGAATGACTGAGTGGTCTTGAGACTACTTGGTATGGCTGACTCGCTAGCCACATCTTTGCTTTTATGTCAATTATTTGTCAATTATTTTGATACTTAAGCAATTAATCTTGGATTTTATCTGTTTCTTTAATTTTTTCATCTGAACCTCAGTTCTGCAGTTCTCCATGACAAGACTCTTTCTTCTGGTTTTCTTTTTACTTATTTACATTTTTGATCTATGCATTAGAATAATTATCTTTTCTTCAAAGATCCTCTGAATAAACTTTAGATACTTGACATTTCCAAAATGAAATTCTGGCTTATGGATTCAACAGGTCCCTCACCATTTCTAAAATACTATTGAGCGATTGATTTCTTTCAAAAGGCAGTAAGTGCTTAATAGATTTGACCAATTAATAATCTTTATTTTGCTTTACAGCAATTTCTAATGTGTAGCAAGGAACTGTATGGAGCAATGCTGCAAACAGTGGACTTTCATGGTGCTGTTGAAGCTGCAAGAAGAAAAATTAATGCTTGGGTTGAAAGTGAGACACAAGGTAAAACAAAGCAAAACCGTAGCCATTCTATGACTGCCTTCCTACATGGGTTCAACAAATGAAATTCCAGGGTAGGAAAAGCAAAGACCTGTTCACATTTCTGTGTGTTCACTCTTATGCTGTTTAAGTGTAGTTCTGCTCTTGAAATATTAGAATAAGTTACCAGCTAAATTATTTATGGGTTAAAGATATGTTTGCTGTAAAATATTTTTTTGTTCCCATCCCTGTGCCTGGCCTGATAATTGCCGTAATACCTATAAGCCTCGACCAGACAAACTGCTCCTGCAAACAGCCATAAATGCAGATTCAGAACACCAGGGGATAATTTGGTGACCCCCAGTTTCCCCATCCTCCCTGGCTGGTAACAGGGCAGAAGAATCTACCATTTGTTTACCTGTATTGTTTTTGTCCTTCGAATAAACTGAGAACTGTGTTTCTAAGTTCTTCCAAAACTAAGCTCACAGACCAGTGATAAAGTCTCAGTCCACAGTCTTAATGCCACCTAACAAATACTTCTGTATTTCAAAATTCGCTTTAGGTAAAATCAAGGAGCTCTTTGCACCTGGTGTGATTGATGGACATGCATTGCTGGTGCTTGTGAATGTAATCTACTTCAAAGCATCCTGGGAGCGCAAGTTTGAGGAAGAAAAAACAGTTCAGAGGGACTTTAAACTGAATCAGGTACATCTGCATACTGTAAATCTTAATATTATTCACCTTAGATTCTGTGAGCATTGCAGCAAGCATAACAATGTCCAGGGCTGAGCTGCCCTGTGAGTAAGCTGTGGGTATGTTGGGAACCTAATTTGTCTCCCCTGTTGGGTAGAGGTGTTGGTAAGAGCTGTATTTCCTAACTGACTGTGTAATTTTCTTTTCAATAGAATAGAAAGAAACCTGTGCAGATGATGTATCAGAAAGGCAAATTTAAACTGGGCTACATTGAGGAGGCGGGTGCTCAAATCCTTGAACTCCCTTATGCTCAGAAGACACTGAGCATGATCGTCCTGCTGCCAGGTGATGTGGCTGATGGATCTGTCAGTGGGCTGGAGCAGGTAAGGCAGTACATGTCACGGACTTGCACTGGGAGCCAGTTGTCTGAATTAACACTGGGTAAAGATCTCAGTTTTGCAAAGCTTCCCACCTATTTTAATCTCCTTTTCCCCTCATCTTACAGATTGAAAGCACGATCACCTATGAAAATTTAATGCTGTGGGCCTCCTCAGAGAACATGTTTGAGACAACAGTGGAGGTTTACCTGCCCCGATTCAAGCTGGAAGGCACCTTTAACCTCAACGAGGTTTTACAGGAGATGGGGATGACTGACATCTTCACTGAATCAAAAGCTGACCTTTCTGCAATGACATTTTCAAAATCTCTGGTGCTGTCAAACGTTGTCCACAAGGCGTATGTGGAAGTCAATGAGGAAGGCACCGTGGCGGCGGCTGGCACGGGAGCTTCCATTGCGAGGAGGTCTCTGCCTCTCACAGAGGTGTTCATAGCTAACCACCCTTTCTTATTCTTTATTAGACACAATCCTACCAATACTATTGTTTTCTTTGGCAAATTCTGCTCACCTTAACATCAGGGCCAGTTTCTACCACTGTGAGGAACACCTGGATGAAAAGCAAAAATTGTATTTTTCTCCCAAATGCTTTCTTAACCCTTTGACAGCTACTTTGTACTTCAAAATAATCACTGCAGCCAGTTTTGTTTAGAACCTCTGAACTGGATGCTTGCCACAAGGCTCCTTGAATTGTAAATATTGATCTGAATCCAGAATATGAGTTAATTTTACCTTAAGCTCACTGGATATGAATAACATTTTGTTTCCTTGATGTGCTCATGTGTTCATGGTGACAATAGGGTTGAATTGGGAGGGGACCTCTGGAGATCATCTGGTCCACCTCCCCTGCATGAGCAGGGCCATCTACTGCTGTTTGCCCAAGACCAAGTCCAGATGCCTTTTGGATATCTTCAAAGATGGAGACTCTACCACCTGTCTGGACAACCTCTCCTAAATCTGTGTTAAGTTCTCAAATAACTCCAAAGAGAATTTTGTATGCATGGTGTTTGCAGGAATAGGATACAAACCCATTTATTCCTAAAGATGGTTAATTATTTACATAGTATAGAAGGCTGTCTTTTATATGAGGGTAAATCAAACTATTTATCTCAAGGTTTCAAAGAATAGGAAGAAAATGGTCTAAAGCATCCCACTGAAGTTACTGATGTGGAACACTGTAGCAATGAACTTCCAAGAAATGTGTTTTCCTTTTCCCATGTTGCTATGTGGTGAATTTAAAAGTTCTGAGATGCAAATCTGAGAGACAGAGCTCTCTCCATGCTCTGAAAAATGAGGAAATGTTTTTTTTAAAGTGCAGTGTAAATCATGGAAATCACAGGTAAACATTACCGGGGAATGTTTGTGGGAAAAAAATTAAACTTCTTGCCAACTGATAGGGAGACATTGCTGATAATTTGCTGGTTTAACATAAGTGATGTCTTCCTCAGAGAGATGAGGTTTAACAAATTAACACTTTTAAAATATATATATATATAAAATGGAGAATCAGTGAATAACATATTTGATGCACAGAATTATATATGGCTTCAGAAAGGAGGAGACACTCTAAAATAATGATCTGTCTCTCCTAAATAGAACATAGGCTGGCTTTAAACTTGTACATCCAAAAAGCCATCTGAAAGAAAAATTCCCTCATACAAAATTTGTAGGCATTTTGTTTTCTCGTTTTGTAAATTTTCTAGCAGCTAGCATTTCCCTTTGCTTGCTCTGAACTATCTTGATGTGAGCAATTAGATGCTTTGCCCATGCTGAAATTCAGGAGCAAGGTAGGATGAGGTGTAAACTGGAGAACATCTAGTGAATGAATTCAAAGCAGACCTTGTGAAAGCTGTTCAATTAGGGCGCCTGAAAGCTGCCATTACAATGACTCCTTTTTTCTTTCTGTTTTTTTTTTTAAATTCAAAGTAGTACTAATGTATTGGAGAAATATATGTGGCTCAGGGGGTGAAGGGCCTGTATCCCATATCCCTGCTGGAATTCAAGTCTGCAGCTCTCAAGAGAATGCACCAAGAGCTCTCAGGCACCAGGCTTCAGCATAGGTGTAGGGAAGAACTGCCCACCATCCTTTTGAAGCCCTTACATGAAGGAGTGCAGCTGAAAGACACAAGAAGAGAGTTCCAGGACCAATAACTTTGCAATTCAATAACTGCATTATAGATGAGTTCTGGTTTTCAGGGTCTGGTGCCATTCCTGTTTTAGTCCAGTAACAGGGGAAAAAATTATCTGTATGTGTGTGTCTATCCTAACTAGAATGCTATGGAAGAATTTTTGTCTGTATTTTTCTGATAGCATGAATTTTTCTTCATTTTCTTAATATCTGCCTAGAAAAGAACATAGTGAATGAAGTAGGTCAGCTGTGAGCTTCCTCTCAGCTCTTCAGAGAGTGCTGCTGTGCGGCTTTTTCATTTGAATCCTCGGGCATGAAATTAGATATTCTTAGTTATGGGATGGCGAGTCACAGCTTTTGTGTAAGAGCACTGCCACCTACACATCTCCAAGATTTCTTTTGCAATCTTCCCTCACTTGAGTGCTACAGTTTGGAAAGAGAGTCCAGCTTTTCCATACACTTACTGACAGTTTTAAACATGCTGGAAAAGCACTCCTGAAGGACCTCTCACAAATCCTGATGGATGCCTTATTTTCTCATGCAATGCCTCATGCAGGTAGCTTTTGGCACAGCCCTAGTTGCAGCCTGCAACCTCATAGCACCAGCTGCTGCCCTGCCTCCCCTCACACCCTGACAACTCCTTTTCCAAGAGACCCCCACTGCAGCCCACTCTGCTGCCTCTCACTTCTCTCCCTTGCAAAATGTCAGCACGAAGTAGTCCCAAATGTGGGCCAGCAATGACCAGTCCTGCCTCTTTCACAGCCCTCAGCTTGCCTAGTGAGGAATCATCTTACTAAACTGTAGTGGGACAACCACTGCGGGGAAAGGTTTTCTCAAACTAGAGTTTCATGACAGAAAAGTCCCCTCAGTCATATTTTCAGATTATATTCATGCAATCATTGCATGTTATCTAGTGGGGACTTAGCTGCCTTTTGCTTGATGGGTTCAGCTGCTGGTCTTCTGTGAGAAATGCGATATTCTGCCCAGAGCAGTGCTGAGCACAGCGCCTGTTGGCCTAAAATACAGGCATTGCTCAGCCCACAACCACCCTCCAGACACCAGGAGGAAACACTGTGAAACAACTGACTGCTGCCTGTGCAGAGCAGCCTCCAGGGCTGAAGGCTGGGTGCTTTCGCAGCATGGAGCCATTTCCTTGCTAATGAATGGTGATGAATATGAGTATCCTGGAAGACATGCCTAGGGGCCTTTGGTGTATCTCTTGTACCCCAGACAGGAACAACTCCACGTTGCTGCCCTATTTGCATGTTGTTTTGTGCAAACCTTCCAGAAGTGCAGACTGACAATAACTGTGGAGCTCGACGAAAGCCTCAGAAGCCCCACATACATTTCAAGCCATAACCATTGATGCCTCAAGCTCCCCAGGCTGTTCTGCTGAAACATGTGGGCTAGGCCTGGGGTACAGGAAATCAGATGCAAAGCTGGAGTACAGCAGCAAATATCCAGAATTGACAACCTCTGCTATGCTCCCATACCAGTGTCTAACTTCCTGTGATGTTGTGGGAAAAATTCCCATCCAGAAGGATGTACTTCAGTGAACCACAGTGTCTGAAGCTTGGTCAGTGCTTCTAAACCATGTAGCAGTTCTTGCAAAAAATCCAGGATGCTGACTTCATGGCTGTGTTTATACAGAGTATAGCCTTTAGAAAAACAAATATATATAATGAGGAGATGAAAGTAACTGTGGAGCTAGCTGGAGCAGCTAGGGGAAGAGTTTTTTTTGTGGAAGTTAATGAAGAAGGAATTGAGGCAGCTGCTGCTACAGAGGTGACCAATAGAATGCTTTGCCTCTGTAATTCCTTATGAGTTCAGAGCTGACCACCTGTTCCTTTTGTTGATCAAACACAATCCAATCAAGAATGTTCTCTACTTTGGCTGATGTTGTTCCCCCTAAGGGTAGAGCAGGTTCTGCTTCTTTCTGCACAAAGAGAGCACAGTATTGTGGTAGAAAGGAGTAAGGCACAAATAAGATGTTGCTATCAAGTGCCACTGACATTTCCTGATAACCATATTCTTGAACCCAAGAAAAAACACTACATTGCTTCAGCAAGAAAACTGGAAAAATTATAATGGGCCTTTCCTGCTTAGAGCTCTTCTCAAAAAGGTGAACACACTTAATGGAGCTTATTTCATTCTTATTTCATTCTTATTTCACTCTTAGCCACGAAAACTCCCATTGCAGTGGGGTTGTCTAAAGAGTTGGATGATGTGTGTGTAAACAGAAGGTCCAGCCTGATGCCTCCCCTCTTCAGCCACATGACAAGGCTGATGGTGCGGCCATATTCTAGGAGGTGTTGCAGGCCTCTGTCCCCAGCCACCAAGTCCCAAGCCAGAGACAGCTCAGTGCTGAACCCCCCACTTTCCTCCCACATGTCTCTAGTAACCCCAACTTCAGTGCCTAAGCACCACCACGAGGGAAGGCTCTTGGCTGCCATGAAGGCAGTGAAACCCACAGGTCACGTTCATGTCCTGAGCGAGTCTCCATACAGATGTTGGGCATGGAGATATGTAGAGATTTGTCCCACATTCTTCTCCTCAGATACTCTCTCCAGCCCTCCCTTTGGAAGTAGTAAAGTGTGGCAGCAATAAAAGTGTTCAAAGCACTTCCTTGGTATGGCTTCTTGAACCTTGATTTGAAGGCTGCCTCAGGCACTCAATGCTTTTGAACATCTGCCACATCTTGTCTCTTGGCTGTTGTATTTCATCCATGAACTACAAGCACAGCAAGGTGTAATTTACCACCACCAAGAACTTGAATGTCTTTCCTTTTAATTTCTCTGACCTGTCATTCTGAAAATAATAATGAATGCAAAAGGTAGGGTTTTTTTAGTATCACTATGAAACTTTCTAAGAAAATTCTTCTCCAGTGCTCTGGTGTTTGACATGTGCCTGAAAATCTGTGGTCCTTGGAGACCATGAGGTGTTTGGCCTTGGAGGAAGATTGTTCTAAGTCTATAATTTCTCATCCTGCCAGTTCTATGACCCTGTGCCTGGTGAGTGGGAAATAATCTTATTGTAAAATACGGAGGCAACCGCTGAGGGGAAAATATTTCTCCATCCAGAATTTCATAATGGATGAAAGCCCCTCTAAATATTTTCAGAATATATTAATGCAATTGTCTCGTGTCTGCACTGGGGTGAACTGAGTGTGACTGGGAGGGAGCTGACTCTGTTGAAAGCAGCCTGTATGATGGTCTTTTGGGATTTCTGGCTAAAACAGCGTTGATATATTTTGGCTGCTGCTGAACTGTACTGCAAAAGCAATTATGGTTCAATTCTTGTCTAATTCTGCCTATACAATTTTTTTGCAACTATACAAAATTTGTTTATAAGCTATTAGAACATCAGTGAACAGGTATTGATGGAGTTATGATAGATTTACACTCATGTCTGAGAACAGAATTCAGTCACATCTCTCTAGCTTAGCAGGAAGAAAAAAGAGCCATCTTGAAGTCTCAATTTAGAAATGAACACACAGAGTTTTGTTTCTCCATGTAGCACAAAAGCAGACAAAGGGAGAATATATTTATGGGTACATCCTGTTTCTGGTTTACAAACACAGGAGGAAAAAATTAACCAGGTCTTAAATATACAGTAAAATAAAGCCCTGCAAGTGAAGATGTGGAAGGCTTTCCCAAATCTCAAATGAGAAGGCTTGCTGGCAGGGTCAGAGCTTTGAAGTCACCCCACAGGCATTTGATGGTGTTCCAGATCCTGTTTACCTCCCATGGCTTAATGGTAATGTTTACTTTGTACAAAAAAAAAAAAAAGAGATTTAGGGAAAGGGCCAAATGACATTTCTCCCAGCAGCAACATTGGCTGTGTATGCTTCTGTATCAGGGGATCTCCATTCCATTGGCACACAGAGAGTTGCAAGATAGGTGTTATGTCATGATTTCTCACATACCCTTAATGTCCCTTCATCAGCATGTTGTAGTCAGATACCTGCCTTCATCTGGAACAATATGAGGCTCTTCTGTGTGTGAATTTCACTTGGGTGTCCCAGCTCAAACACTGAAGCTATTGAACACCATGTTCTGTCAAGACATTCTTGTTTGCATCCAGTGATTATTCAAGAACACAATAGCAGGCAGACTACTTTACATGTTCTGCATGAAGTAGTGGTTCTGGGAAGCATAACGCATCTAAGTCAAGTTTTCTTAAATATCTTATCCTGTGCAGTTAAAAGTACCTTGTTTTATGAAGGATGTTGGTAAGTGATGCAGGTTCCCTATTAGATTATACACAAATGTTTACAAACAGCCAGGATACAGGTATCTGGGATTCACAAGGTGATGTGTCTGGGTTACATGAAGTCCAGAAGAGAAAAGGGATGTCAAATTTTATCCAGGATAATATGAGAGCAAAAACTTTATCAATGGTAAAAATCAGTGGAACTGAGGGAAAGCAGAAATGTGAAGAGATATAGAGGACTTATTTTCAGGACTGTTCAGTAGTCCTTGTTTACCTCAGGCATGCAGGAGTTTGAACTGCAGAATGAAGAAATGACATATTGTACAAATTCTGAGGCAGCATACGGAAAACATACAATTTATACAACTGTATTATTCTGTGTCCTGAAGAAGAACCTTTTCCCATGGAAACAAATTCTCTTTTTACACCTCAATTGGAGCTGAATCAGTTTACACACTGGCTGAAAATTTGACCCTGTGTTTTCAAATTATCCACCTACCTGTTCCTCACAGTGCTTGGCACTATGGAAGGGTATTTTCAAATCTCTTTTTCAAAACTCAGTCACTAAAAATATATGCACAATATTGGCAAACAAGCTCCATTTCTGGACTTACGATTCATCTGACTTCACTAGCTGTAAGGACTGGCAAGAATATCCACATTAACATTTATGCAAATAACATATAGGACTACTGAGCCACAGCATGATTTGACTAGCTATGGGGATCGTACCACAAGGATTGTCACAGGAATGAGGAAGAAGAATTATTTTTAACATCCAGATGACTGGCCAAAAGCAATACCTTTCCCCTCAGAGTGGTGAAAATTATACAATGTGCTACAGGGCTGAGCAGCCCTGAAGGGTGTTTCAGGTTTCCAAGTCCATAATTTGGTAAAGTAGCTCAGTAGCTCACAATACCCACAGGTTTTGGGTAGTGTGATTAGTGTAGTGTTAAGTTCCTGGTTATGAATACAGCTACAATAATTACATTTTATGATCAGGGAGACACTCCCAAATAGTATGTCTTGTACAAAGGATAAATTGACTAATAAGTATTTGAACAACTTAGCCAGTAGCACACAATAAAGTTTAAAGCTAACTGAATGTAACTGTTTTAATTTACAGTCAGGACAACTTAGGACAGAGCTGAGTTAAAACTTCAGGAATAAGGAAGAAAAGAAATGTAACAGAGGAAACTCTTTGTCCAGAAGCTTCAAAAACAGGTTCAACAAACACCTATCAACTGTAATCTACATCTTTCATCCCACCTTAAGACAGCAGATGCCCAGGAATCTCAAAGATCCTTCCAGCCACAGTTATGTAATTTCTAATCAAAGTTAACAACAACAGCTCCATTGCATGAAAATATCTGTTATCTTTTTCACTGGTTAAGCAATACAGAAAAACAGCCTCTTTTTTAAAATGCAAAGGAAATTTCCTTCTTTCTACTGCATCTCATAGTGATGAATGAGAAGATAAGGTATGCACTGAGGCATAAGTATTCCAGGAGAGGAATACTTATGGTCATTCTGAATCACACAGCTTTAAAAAATGCTGCACTTGCTATTAAGGTAAAGAAACCTGGCTTATAAAATGACTTAAATTGCCACAAAGAAATGATATCCTGAAATACTATAAATGAAATCACTCACAAAGCCTGAATCAGCCTTATAAAACAGAGTCATAATGCAGAAATATTTATCTGTGTGGTCACATCACCTTACACTATGTATGGAAGCCTGTTAAGAAGACACATGCAGATATCCCTGCCTCCAAATGTAATTTCCTGTTAGTCAAAGCTCAAGAACAAGTGAGAATGGGTGTGAGCAGAGAAGGTACAACAGGCAGAACTGGCTGTATTGTTAAAGCTATTTTTGGATGCTGATAAGTGAATCAAAGATGAAGACTATTTTGTTGTTATTTTGTGTCATGTCTAAATTTCCCTGGGGAGTAAATGGGGTTTATTGCTATAGTAGAAAAGCTTCTGGTGCACAAAGAAGTTCAGCTGGAAAAACAACAGAGTTGGGCTCACCTTTTCCCTGACAAGTTGAATGGCCTGTGTGAGGTGGCTCAGGTCTCTGCAAAGTTCACACTCATCAATTCCTGCATCTTGTGGCCAGTGAATTCAATATTGGAGAGTCAGCAGACAGCAGTGCTATTTATAAGCTGACACTTAGTTTTCAATAGGTTCTTGACTCATACAACCTGAAGATCACAGAAATGAATATCAGAATCTGCTCCATGTGATGCTTCCCAAATAAGCTGAGACCATCAGCAACATCAGAAGTATCTCCAACTTCCTCAACTTCAAGAGGTACGTTTTCTGTCATGCTAAAGTTTCTCTGGATCACTACAGATACTTTATCACCCTAATTGCTCTGATATATTGTAAGACTTGTTATTTATTGTACCAGATGTCTGACAAACAGGGAGGGGGGCCCTCTTGGCCGGCGAAAATCAAAGGAGTCCTTGTTTTATTCTTGCTATTCAGCAACTCCACTTATCTAATGGTACCTTTACTCACAGGCAACCTCAGACCAATCAGGTGCTCTGTAATTACCACCTGAGCAGGGTGGTAGCAGAACGTGCATTTTGTAAGATGAAAGGGACAAGAAAAACCTTTGCTGCCAAACTTGAGATCAGCCTCTGGTTCCTCGACAAGAATCTGCTTCCCGGCTACATGCTGCAGACACTGAGAGCAAGGGAAGCATATGGCTGCAAACAGTGAGAAAAAAGCCAAGGGAGAACTGTAGACATCCAGCTTTCTTGTATTCTTTTGAAGCAAAGAATAATCACAAGGAATATGCTGGTGGCCTGTTCTGCTTATCTGCTTTCCTATGCTTATCTCATCCATACCATCAGAACTCTTGGTTGTTTAAAAATCATACAGACAAGTCTTCATTCCCTTGGTCCTGGCCCCAAGGTCATCAAAAACATTACAAAAATGTTGCTGGAAAGTGAAGCAGAAGTTTGAGACTTTCAGCCAAAATAACTGCAAACAGATAAATGGTGCTGGGCAAAACTTATTCCTAAGGATGTAGTGCTATTTACAGTCTTATCTAAATGTGTGGAATTTGAGATGTAGAAAGCAGGTCAGTCTGCAATCCATTCCTCTGTGCCTTAAAGCAACTTCACTACTTCAAGCATCTGACCCCCGGCTAAAAGGGCTGTCTTTGAAATCTGCATTCTTGACAGAGTAGTCTAACTATCTGAAACAAAATCTGTCACTGCCTTTGTGCTTGCAGTGCTTTTACATCTTCATCTTCCCTTCCACACAACACATCTCAGCAACTACTTCTCTGTAAACTTTAGAAAAAGTCCTCCTGCTATTTATCCTTTCCTGTTAGGAAGGTTATCAACAGAAAGGAATAAAGAGAGTCTTCTGATTCTGAGACTACTGTGACCATCTTCAATTCTCTTTGTTTTTCTCTGGCCTGCAATGAAGTTCTGCATTATTCAAAGAGCAAGAAAGCAGTCACAGATCTGGAAGATGCGGTGCAAGTCCTAGTCCAGCCCTCTGTTCAACAGCAGGATGAGCTGTAGCTTTGCCTTTCCCAGCAAGCATTTGCATAGTGAGTCTCCTCAAAACCTACAATTCAGGAGATCCTTCAATCTGCTTGAACAAAGACTCCTGGATTTCTCAGACGTTCCCATTAAAAACTATCTGTCTAAGCCACACTCTAACCTACACTAAACTAAACCAGAAGAGAACAAAATAGCAAAGCAGGAGACTAGAAGAACAGTAGAGAATGTTCCTTTTTAGGAATGCATGCCTTTCCAGCTCCATTGTCTGTAATTTGACTACTGACAGAAAATGATTCATGTAAAACAAATATCCAGCAAATGGAAAAATGGAGCCATAGTTAACCTTCAGATTAACTCAAAATGAATTAAAAACAGAAGTACCTACCAAACCAGAGAAACAACAATCAATGATGAAGAAACCTGGAGAAACCTTTTCACTTAAGACAGTCAAGACAAGAGCTCAAAAGTATTAGAAAACTAAGGAGAGGCTAAGACAAAAATGATTAGATATATGATGAGATATATGATTATATATTAGATATATATATCTCTAATATGCTCCTCTGCAAGCATATTTGATAATTTGAACTTTGCTTTAAGAGATTCCTACATAGAATAATGCATTTAAGGGTACTTGTGGCTTTTAGCACATACTCCTGTTCCCAAAGGCCATGAATTATTTTGCTTCAGGATTGCAATTTTCCATTCATTGTATTAATTTGGATTAGAAATTTCCAGTATTCCTGAAAGACAAAAACTTGGTTGGGTCTTGCTGCTCAAAAACCATCTCCTTTCTGTTTTGGGAGATACCTGGATGCTACCCTGACTTAAAACTATTACATCTTTTAGCTTCTACCTGTATACTTTCCCCCTCTTATATTCCACAACACTTTTTCTCCAACTATGCTATGCCTAGTGCCCAAAATAAGAATGCAGAGAACAGCCCATCACCAGAAGAAAGTAAGCAGCATCTGCCCAGAGACACAGGCTCAGCAGGTGGGTTTTATGTGACCGTGTGGAGAGCAGCCAGAAACCAGAAAAGCAAGCCAGATGCTTCTTTGGGAAATTTTCTTGACCCAGTGTTAAGCAAGTTAAACCAGACTCCACAGCTTTTGTTGCTTCGGGCAAAATCTGTGCAGGTCTGACTCTCTTGTTCTCAGGGCTGCAATGAACAGTGTGTTTTTAATTTCTATTTCCTCTCAAGAAATAGCTATGGGAAAATCCAAACCAAAAGAGGATTAAATTCGTGAGTACTTTATGACTGATAGGAAACTGCCTTCAGAGTTTCCTAAGTGCCAGAGAAGCCTAGTATCCGGTTGGGTTGATGTGTAAATATATCTTAGTAGTGATAACTAAGTACTTGTTACCAAACAGTATTGTTAGTTCTTGCACACACTCATGTGAATACTTGCCCACCCACACACCTTATCAACCTGAATGTGAAGAAAGAGCATTTTTCAGGAAAATAACACCAGAAATACACTGCTTCTTATAAGTAGGTTGCTCTGTCCCTGCTGCCTATGTCTTGCTGAAGCAATATAACACAATGGTCAGGTGTCCTTAGAGACACTGACAAAAATGAGGAGTAATGGGAAGTTCCGGGCTAAACTTAGGATATAGTTTAGCCCAGGACTAAATCAGTGGGCTAGTTATAGCAGTATAATTGTTTCTACTACAAGAACTTTATGTTGCATTCATTGTAGCCACTTCTGACATCAAAACACAACAAAATTCTTAGAATTTATTTTTTTGCAGGTGAAAAACCCCTCTGAAATTGCCTTTGTTTCTAGGAGTTTGCTTTCTTTTTTTTAACTATTTAGAATTTTTTTACATCTTAGTATGCATTTAAAATTGGGACTTTTTTCTGAACTCCTAGGGATATGGAAAAAATTAAAGATTCCACAACAGGTCCCCTAATTATATTAGCTGGTTGCAACAGAGGGGAATGTGATTCATCATGAGTGAAATTTATGCTGCCACTGGGAGTGGCAATGGTTTTATATCCCTTTGCTCCAGAAGCTCCATCAAGAAGCTCGACTGTTGACACCGTCAGTCCCTTGGAGAAGGTAAATATCTCCATGATCTTTAATTCTAAATGACAGAACTAGAATCTAAGGATCAATATGTCCATTAGTAATATACATACCTCCTTTGCACATATATATGGCATGTGATATATTTTGAGGAAGTGACAATATTTTCAAGTTGCTGTGAAGTGTTTTGGATTACATTAAAATGTATGGGCTGTGTAATGAATCTGTGCTTAACTTGTACAATGGTACTTCTAAATTTCTACTTTCCAAGTGTTCTTCTAAAGAAGATTAAAACCATTTGCCACTTCTGTATGACCCAGATTGGTAATTTATAAGAGCATAATCTTTCTATAATGCTCTATCTTTCAAAAGTTTATATGGATAATTTAATTCTTCTTATGTAATAGGGGAAATATGCTTACTACACGTGTGGAGGAAATTATTCAGACTCCATAAGAATACAACCAAATGTGACTTAGAATAGTGGAACTCCTAAAACACTGAACTTATGATCAGATACTTCTACAACACTTTACTGGATGCAGACACTGGGAAAAGTCTTTCATGAGAAAGAAACTGTTCAAGGTCTAAGATATGAAGTTTTGCAGAACATTCAAGATGATCTGCTTGTATTAATTGTGATTGTAACTGAAGGGTGTCTGGGAAAGAGTTTAAGCTACAGGAAAAAGGGTTTAACCTTTCGATAAAAAAATACATCTGGAATTCTCTACTAATGCACAGTGTGTTTCTGTTCAAAATCTTACTAAGTGAGCCTGTCTGTAGTTCCATTTTCTGTCAAACATTTGTTAAGCAACCAGCCTCAGAAGGACACAGTATGTGAGGCACAGCTGAGTAATACACACAAAGTTTTTAGAGAGAAACAAAGAGTAAGACATGATCAAGGGTGTAATTGATAAGCGCTATGCTTAGAGGACTCAAGGGAAAAAGATCAGGGTATAAACTGAGCTGGAAGTTTGGTCAGGACAAAGTTAGGGCTAAGTGGCAAAGCCATGGCTATTGCGTGAGCTGGAGAAACAGCTCAACTCAGAATACTGTTCCTGCAAATGTGTTTCTTCTGCTATTCAGGGTGCTGGTTCTCAGACTCACTGCGAAATCCCAAATGTAATGAACAGGGAATTTCCATGAAGTACTGAATGATTCAGCCAAGCTATTGCAAAAAAAACCTTACTAGGGCATCTAAACATGGCAGGTGTAAGGATGAAAAGCCTAAATCATTTTTCCCCTTGTTTCAGGTGATAACAGTGCCACAATGTGCTCCCTCAGTGCAGCCAATGCCAGGTTCTGTCTTGACTTTTTCAGAGAGCTGAATAAAAGGAAAAGAAATGAAAATATCTTCTTCTCCCCACTAAGTCTGTCAGCTGCCTTTGGAATGGTTGTCCTTGGAGCCAGAGGCAGCACACTCGAGCAGATTGAGAAGGTAGGTCTTTGGTCTGAAAAGGGAACGGTGGCAAGATATGAGCCAAGAGGCCGATTGTACCATCTGATACAGTTCCTAAACATCCAAAGGGCTGATGCACACAGAGAGCCCTTTCAAAAATACATTATGCTGTTCCTCATACCAAACTTCTTCAGATTAAGCATTATTATTGAATTGTCTATTCAATGAATTCATCAGTGCTAAAGGAAGTGTTTTAGAGGTATCCCTGCACTCTCAGAGCTCAGATGAGTTCCTTACCTTTAATGTGGTTTTTTGCCTTCTCTGGACACTCAAAGCCTCCTTTCTCATATAGAAAGATTTCAAAGATTTCATGCACTCCCCATGTCCTTAAACTACTTGTTCACTTGCAAGGATTTTATGGTATAGAACAAAGAAGCCTTTCCACAGGGACTGTGTCTGGCTGTGTTTTGGAATAGGATTGCAACATTGCTTTAGCTTTGAAGCACCTTCACTCAGCTGCATTCACCCAACATTTACATTGCAGGTCTTTCATTTCAGAGAAGTTTTGAGCAGTGCGAGACAGGAGAACAGATACCCTTCTGAGGAGGTAAGACACAATTGCTTCTCTGAGCTGAAGCAAGAGGAGCCAGTTTGTCAGCCTTTTTTCCTTGAAGACAATCACTTAATCAGAAAGCACAGCAGGGCCGATCAACCTCTCCATCTAGCTTTGCCGACCTGCTTATTACTGTTCCCTTATTAGTTATTTAAGGGGCCTTGTGAGATCACACATTTCAACAGCTGAGCCTTCTCATGATGGGTTTCTAACCAAAACAGCAGTGCCAATCTAAAATGTGATAAGTGCTTCAATTGCCACCTGCAAAGGTTTGGTTACAGAGCATGCCAAAGGCACCTTGGAGCTTGCTTCTCCCAGTCTCTAAGCCAGCAGCCTTTTGCTCAGTTTGCACAGAGACATCACTGTAGGATACAGCATGATCTGGAGGTGAACTGGTGCGGGCCTGAAGGGGAACTGTTCTGTCATTCTGTACATGTGGCACAGGGGAAATAGGAGGTGGTGTCCTGGTACATTTGTTCCAGTGTCTGTATCAGCTGGGCCGAGTAGGGTTTCTCAAGCAGAGAGAGGCTGCAATTCACCCTCAGGTCCAACTCTGCATAGGAAAGCTCAAGCCTACCGTGAAACATCTGTTTTCCTGTTTGAAGTGTGAAGAAGATGAAGGAGTCCATTCCCAGTTCCAGGCTCTGCTGGCTGAAGTCAGTGAACCTGGACCAGGCTGTTGTCTCACCATTGCCAACAGGCTCTTTGGAGAAATTACTTATCCATTCTTCCAGGTAAGCGACCGTGGTCTCCCTTGTAACAGCTCCTAGGAGGGGGGAGCTCAGCGGAATGCTTTCCATCGTAAAGCACAAAGGGACATATGCCTTTTTTACTGATTTCTATCTTGATGATCTACTACATGGAACTATCCTGAAGCCATGAAATTATCTATCTTATAAAAATCATCGCATCGCAATAAACTTCTGCAATTTGTACTTTCCAGCGATACTTGGATTCCACAAAGAAATTCTATCGAGCAGAACTGGAACCAGTAAATTTTAAATACACTGAAGAAGAAGTCAGAGACAAAATTAACTTCTGGGTTGAAAATGAGACAAAAGGTAAAGAAAAACATGTGCAGGTTTTTTGGTTTGCAATTGAACCACTTAGGAGTATCACTCTCTACTTTTTTCCCAAAGATAGCAAGATTTTTATATATTAAACACTGGCACTAATTTTTTATTTTCAATAGGAAATAAATGCAGTAAGTGGAACAAAAAAGCCTTGAGTTCCTTGCTTCCAAAGCTTTTCAGAAATATTTGCCATTTGTCTGACTGCATTATACCACTTGTGAATTTAAAAGAAATAACTATTAATAGTCAAAGTCAGCTGATTGCTGAATCAAAGTAATAATTCTTCTTAACTCATTATTTTAAAGGTAAAATCAAAGACCTATTTGCTGCTGGTTTTATTGATCCCTCTACTGTACTTGTCCTGGTCAATGCTATATATTTTAAAGGAAAGTGGGCAGTAGAATTTAAGAAAGAAGACACTAAGGAAACATATTTCCATCTGAACAAGGTACAGTATGGGCTGTAGGAACTGAAGCAGCTGGGAGATGGAGTTCAGATGTCTGTCTTCTATAATAACAGATGGGGGCTTTTCTTCTCTCTGTTATCCCAGGACAAAATGGTGGTCTTAAGTGAGAACAATAAAAGGCTGTATTTCTCTCCATTTTCCTAACCAAATATGTAACTGTTTGTACCAATTCACATCAGAAGTGGTTCTTTTGCAGCTGAGATCCTTGTTGGACCAAATCCACTGAGCACGTGCACTAACTTTGTTGGGGATTTTGCAACTAAGGGTGCTGTTTCAAAAATAGTCTGCTCTTGATATTGAAACTGAGGATTCTGTTTCTCTGCTACTACTTATAAACAGAACAGTGTGTGCTTTCAGAGAAAAAAATGTACTAAAGACAAATTATCTCAGGGGAATGTATACATTATTCATGAAGAATTTAATTTATGGTTGTGTAAGACGTATTCGTTTCCTCATCTGACACACCAGAATAAGGAAGGAAGTTGTGAGTAAAGTAATTGGGCACCATTAGAAAGGGAAATGTAGTTTTTATGCTTCTAAAATTGATAACTTCTTTGGGACTACGGTTGAGAGGAACACATAAATGCTACAAGTACATTAGATGCATGACCAGTTTAAATAACGCTTTTGAGCTGAACTCTAACCTCAGTGCTGAAACCAATTAAAACCAGGGTGATAATTTCTGTATTTTCCATTTAATATGTTTCATGTGTTCCAGAATGAGAGAAGGAAAGTGCAGATGATGTTTCAGGAAGGATATTTTAACATGGCCATCGTAGAGGAACTGAAAACAAAAGTCATAGAGCTCCAATACTTCAATAATGAACTGAGCATGTTCATTCTTCTTCCTGAAGATGACAGTGAGGACTTTACTGGCCTAGAACAGGTAACACTTCTTTTTTTCTTTAGTAACATACATAGAGAGCAATATTTTAGGATTGCTCCAGTGTGGTTGGAAGACAAGTGGGAAAAACTGAACTTCCTTTCCTTGCATTCATTATGGTGCCAATTATTACTCCCAATACCACCTTACAGCTTGAATGTGCCCTCACCTACGAAAAACTCGCAGAATGGACCAGCTCAGCTATGATGGAGCCACTGAGAGTGAAGGTGTACCTGCCCCAGTTCAAGATGGAGGAAAGTTATGTTCTCAACAACACTCTCCAGGAGATGGGAGTAATGAATGTTTTTGACTGGGGAAAAGCTGATTTGTCAGGAATCTCTATGAAAGATGGCTTGGTTGTGTCCAAGGCCATCCAGAAGACAATTGTGGAAGTCAATGAAGAGGGCACTGAAGCAGGTTGTTCCATGGGGCTTCTTGCAATGCCTCTGTGTTGCCCAGAAACTTGTGAGTTCAAAGCTGACCATCCATTCCTCTTCTTCATCAGACACAACCAAACCAACGCCATTCTCTTCTTTGGAAGATATTCCTCTCCTTAAGTGGAGGCTATATTGGAAATCACATCTTTTTCCCCACTTGCATCCCAGCTGATAAGCAATAAGGATAAAAGACAAAGCCAAAGACATTTCTCTAGACTTTATCCTAAAGTCTAGTTTGCTGTAAATAAAAGGACTATCTGAGAAGACCCAAATTAAAGATAAAACCCTAAACTCCATGAATCTTAGGCATATTTTACTTTTAGGAGGCCTCATGAAAATGACATCTAGCTTAAAATACACTATGAGGTATTTGCCAAAAAGCTATAGTCCTCTAGAGACATCTGCAAAGAAAATTTTACTTTGAGCCTTTCCAAATGCAATATGGATCCAATAAACCCATGATTTTAGTGCCCTGAAGGTAAGTAATACATTCTCTCACACACAGTAGACAGAATGATAGGGATCTGCATTGAAAGCATAACCTCTGGTACTTTGTCTCCTTTAGCCTTACCTACCTCTCAAGGAAAATACTATTTTGTAAGGGAGCAGCAAAATATTCCCCTGAGGCCTCCTATTAAATATTGACTGGGGACAGTGTTTCAAACTGGAGCTCCCAGGGTTTATTCTCAGATGGCAGAGAGGACAGAAAATTTCCTGGTGTAATTTTGGTTCTTCTCAAGAAGGGCAGACCCATTGCTTATTTTTTTTTTTCTGTGAAAAGCCCTGTATGTGTGACCAAGTTCTCCAACTTCCTCATAACTTCCACATAACAAAATCAGGGTTTCAGAATAATGGAACAATTTTCTGACAATGCTTGCTCTGTGATGGCTGGGAATGAGACACATAATTCCCACATTAAACTTTGAGTAGTGATCAGCCATTCTCACTTGTGAGAGGTAGCTCTATTTGGGCCTCAGGTACCATGAGTTTCTTGTTCCAGCTATTTTATTCATCATTAGAAGAAAAAATGAAAAAATCTATAGTGATGATCTTTAGGTGGGTAGTCTGTGTTTATTATTTATTATTACTATTTATCATGATAAACACACTGCAAGCTAAATATTAAATGTAGTAGTCTGCAGAATTAAGTGAACAGAGGAATAGTCTAATATAGTAAGTAAAAATAATGGTAATCCTTTCCAAAAATATAAATGACACTGTAGTCTAACTCTCACTTTTAAATATTCACCATGCTGAGTTTTGGCACTGGAGAATTCAACATTAGGGTACATAAACTCTGAACCTGCTCCCTCTTTTACATTAGTTGTCTGACTTGGAGATGAGCAGTTCTCTGAGAAGCAAATCAGGAGGAAAATTTCTGGTAAAGCTAATTTTCTTGCTTATGATCTAGTTCCCTAAACCACCTCCTGGATGTTGTGAAATAGGTGATGGGAAGGAATAGCACAGGGTCACAAGAAGGGAACAGTCTGCCCAGTCTGGCAGTAGGTAATGTCCAAAATCCACAGATACATGAAGAATACTTGCTTTTATGGGAAAAATATTCCACTCTTTGATGACTCACTTCTCCTTTCCCTGTTACTCACTGATGGGAAGAAGGTAAACACTGTGAGCATACTGGTGCTGTTGGAGAACTGATGATTCAAAGAGCTTTTCCAAATGCTGAGATATGCAGGAAAAATTACAGTAAATTACAGTACTCGACACAAATTAAATTGCTAAATAAAGCAGACCCATTATAGTCTGGAGGTACCTCATATGGCTGCAACCGCAGTATGAAATACAGCCTGAAATAGTAAAATTACCTGTAGAGAGACAGTTTTCATACCAATTAGTTGGCAAGAGAACACAAAACACAGGTTGTTAGCTCTTTAATAAATAAAGTATGCAAAAAACATCTATACATGTTTTTCAACAACTGCCATTGGAATTTTGTGTATGTCTGGTTTGTCTCCAATTGGCATTACTTAGGTTAAAAGAAAAAAAGAGAAAAATAAACTGTATTAGAATTTATTGGTTTGCACAATCAGGCCTATATATTTTCAGATAAAATATAAAAGAAAAAGAATTCATGTGATAAAGGCAAGTGCTTTAACATATTATCCCAAAAAGCACAAGTCTCACAACAGGAATTCTGTGTATGAGCAAAGGCGAAGGTGTGGCTGAAAGAACAACATCACTTAGTTTACTACAGCAGAAGTAATTTTGTATTATAATTTTTTTTAAAAAAGCTTACTTCAGGGATATATAGATATTTCAGAACCAGTAACAAAATACAGTATAAATTATAATTAAAACCCCCCTATCTTCTCCTTATGAAATCTTTTTTCTTTATTGCCATTTTAATCTACAAAACATCAAAAAAAAATGTGGTGAAAACCACCAGAAGCTGGAAAGTAGCCTCCTGCTGCTAGTGTAGTGGCAGCAGCTCCTACTGTGGAGGGCAGTACTCCCACAAAATCAGGGATGTTTACTTAAAAATAGAAGGTAAGCCCTCCACTCTGGCAGCAAATGCTTCTCCTGCGGGGAAACTGCAGTCAGTAAAAGTTCGATGCCAAGCAATAGAGCTTGCAGAGCAAAGCTGGAAACTCCAAAGGGTGCCTGGAGCATTCATACCCCTGAAGGGCATTCCACTGCCTCCTCCCCAGGGACAGGCTGGATGCCAAGTGTTGAACCATGCCAGCATACATGACAGCCTACAGAAGCGTAGACGGGCAAAAAGCAAAGCAAAAGATGTCAAATAGTATTTGCAAGAGGATCCACAATAGAAAGGTCTATGTCTTTCCACAGTCTGATTACTGTGTAACTTTTTACATATTCAGATTTCCACTGAACTCTAGCCTCTCTGATGGTTGCAGTTCTCCCCAGTTTTCTCTGAAACTGTGCTTTCCTTTAAACTTTCCTTTAAATTTGTTAGTACCTATGTGTAACATAATTTTTATATCTTCAAAAGCTTTGCAATGGATAGGCAAGAAGAGCAAAGGAAGATTTTTGGATTGTCACTGAAAAAGCCAAAGAGGGCAGTTTTGAGTCACACTTCCCCCTTCTTCCCCCCTACCACCTATGAAGAAGACTAATGTTTATTTTCCTCAAAATATAAATGGTAGAAGGTTTTATAGTAGGAAGTCCTGGTTCCTTATGATCCCAGTAAGAAAGGCAATCAAGCACAGTAAAGTGCACAGTCTGTGTGATGCAGACAGACAGGCCATCCAAAGCACAAGCAAACATTACTCTCAAACCCTGCCCTAAAGTTCCTGAGCAGCCACAAGAAATTAAATGTGAAAATAAGAACAGAGAAATGTTGGAAAGAGCTGTTTTCCCAGCTCCTTGGTCTCCTTGTTTATGCCAGCATTAGGGAAGAGGTGCAAACACCATGTACTGGTCTAGGCACAAAGGGCAGCAGAATCCTTACTCACCTCTTTTTTGGGACAAACATGGATATGAAACAGATTTTAACTTGTCTTGCTTTGTTTGCAGTAGTACACTTGTAGCTTTTGAATTCCAGGAGAAGCATCTGTTTTCCCCAGGTCCAATGCCCTAAGGAGGCAAAATTGCAAAAGAGGAGGTGTCTGTGAGTGACTGCCCATGCTAATCAAAATTTGCAGCGACTCGCAGGCTGATTCTGCAACCACTTTTGCACGAACAGTTGATGTATTAAAAACCCCCTAAATTAACCCAAGGGGTTGCAGCTACAGACTGTACTGCCCCATCCATGATTACTGTCAGAACTAAACTTTCTTTCTTCCACGAGCTTCTCTACTTTGGATGTTTTAAACCATCTTGCCTGTCTTGGCAAAGTAGTTTTTCACATTAGGGTAGCTTACATAATATGGAAACTGTGCAGTTTCAGATGTTAAATCACTATACCTGTGCATAGAAACTGTTGCATATGTATCAACTGTGAGCATGTTGCATATGTGGGCATATGAAATGTAGAGTGTACAAAGAAGGCAAATAGAGTGCATGAGAGAAGAAAACAGAAACATCTGCATGCCGTTTTCCAGAAGACTTGGTGTAACAAAATGTTTTTTGAGAAAATCTTGGACATTATGCAAAGAAATTGCCTTTTTAGCAGGGTCAGTTCTGTCCTTCCTGGACAATTTCCACAGGGGTCCACAAAACCAAATTGAACCATAGCCTACAAAGGACTGTGGATGCCCAGGAAAATTCTTCATGGAAACCTTAAAGATGTGCTTGAGCAATTGCTGAGCGACAGCTGGAACTCTAATGTGAGTATGTGAAAATGGGAGAATAAGAAAAGTCATATACATGACAGCTCCTTGCACACAAAACCTGTGCCCTCAGGCAGTAATGGTTTGATAATTATGGATAAAGCAAAAGCTACAACAGCCCAGCTCACAGAATAGGGAGCATGGAACAAGGTGAGAGGAAAGCTCCTTCTTATCCTCATATTTTCCCACCCTCATTGCTGCTATAACATCCTCATTCTGAATTAGGAAACTAAAAGCCACTCCAATAATCAGGCTCTGCACATACATCCCTGCATTTCAGCAAGGAAAACAACACTGTTAAGGGTAAAGTAGCTCCCCTTCCTTTTCACAGAGGGTGTACCTACTGCTGTATGCTCTGTGACTTAATAGGTACAAATTTGGATTTCTATTATCCACCCCTACGGCCTTTGCAGATGCCAGATTTGTTTCTTTAATGCTCATCAAGTCTATTATTTAATAAAGAGTAATAGCTTTTTACAACTGAATTATGTTTTATATTGTGCATTATGGTTGTCTAACAGACCATGAATGTTCCTGCAGACGGATTCTGTAGTTTATTCACCTGCCATAGTTACAAGGTATGGAAGATCTATGGGAATGGCCTGTGCAAGTACCAAGGGCCTTGTTGCCATGACCTGCACAGAATGAAAATTAAAAGCTGACTTTTAGTCATTCTTTAAATACCACTGGCTGGTTTAAATAGATTACTGAATACCTGAGTATTCTGGGGTCAGGCTTACAGCCCAGGAAATATGTAATTCCTGATGGTTCCTCAAACCTCTTCTTCTTCCAATCCCATCTTCAGGCGTCTAAGTCACCTCAACATTGTTGCTCTAAATGTTTTCATCAAAATGAGGTTTTACCAAAATACGCTTTCTCCTCAGAGCCCTTCTCCCCTCCTCCTGCACATCTGTGCTGTAGACCCTTGTAGGCTGGCCTAAGGAAAAACACTGTAGTCTCACCTAGACAGAGAAATGGATGTGGCTGTGCTTTTGACAAGTCCAAGCCATACACTACACCAATCTCGGCAGTCCAGGAATATATTTCTGCATTTTGTCAGACCAAAACACCTTTCAGTCTTGAAAACTAAACAGAAAGTTTTGAGTTTGTTCTAACAAGGAAAAAATCTGTTTCAAATTCCTCTCAATAGAATGATCACCCTTCTGCTGGCTTTGCTTGGAATTACATTATTTTGGCAAGGTTGGATGGCCACCGTTCGTGCAGAACTTCCCTCTGTTCCACTGCACAGATGTTGCAGTGACTTGTTGCACATCTACCAGACCTTCAACAGGTAGCCCAGCATCCACCTTTCCCTTCATGATTGGTGGGAGGACTGTCTTAGAGTGCTTTTGGCACTGACGGTGCCTCACCGCTGAGGAGAAGAGAGGGTTACAGCAAAAGCTTAAATAATTCACTTTTAAATTGGGTTTTACTTCAACAAATAAAGGTTGACTTGCTGCAAATGGAATACCAGCTTAACATGGTCTGCTCAATGTTTCAAGGTGCAATGAATCAAGAGGTTGTGACAAAAGGCAGGGACTGAAAAGATGACTTCTTGAAGGCAACAGTGGGAGTGTCTCAAATCGTGCAATATATATCACCAACAGCTCAGGGAGCTGTTTAGCTTCAGCTGGCAAGCTGGATTATTACATGCCTCTTTGAAGTTTGTGGGGTAAGTATTTCTCCAAGATAATGTAATTTCTAATTTGTATTCTCTAAGATGGAAAAAAAAATATTATGTTTAAGAACCTTGAGGTAAGTATAAGACAGGTGTGTAAAAAGATAGCGTATACAGTAATTTTGCCTTGCCTTCTCAATATATCTTTTACTGTTTGACTGTCAAATATTCTTAGGTGTGCAAAATATGTGGCTTGTACACCATAGCATTGATTAGAAATAGTTATTTTTCATTTAAAACCTGTTGTCACATTAAAACTATCCTTTTATAATTTTAATAATTGGGAATAAAAGCATTTCTCTTTTCTCAATCTCACTCCCTTACAAAACTCATATATTATACGTATATTTGTATATATGCATGATTGTGCTAAAAAGCATCAGCAGAGATTAAATGTCTGAAACAGGACCACAGGAAAACCCTAAATTTATATGTCAGCATCTAAGCAGCTGTCTCACAGAACAACTTCCTCCTATTATTGCTATAAATTACAGAAAAGCAACCTCCAAATTTGTGGCTGGTTGTAATAAGCAACAGTAAGAAGTACACAAAGAGCACAGTGAGTTGACTACATTTGATCTCAAGATCGAGAGCAGCCACAGAAGAAATGAAATATTAAGTTTGCATTGCCTCAACACCATTCAGAGACCTCTGGATTGGCTCATTCATCCAATGTTATATTTATTACATTGGAGGGTGGATGAAACTTTCTATTTCCTAAAAGGCAAGTACAAGGTACTATCTTGCTGACAGTACCTTGTTGAAAGAAAACAAACATGGATTCGTATGTAAATAGACCAAGAGTTACAATATTTCTAATGATCACAGAATTTGTAGGCTTCACATCATTCACTGGTTCAGCATCACAAAACCAGCAATGAACTGGCAGTTCCTGGGCTACTGGCACTACTTTTTAAAACAAACACTAAATATTGTGACCATAAAGGCATATTTCTGTTTGCTTTAGGTAACGCTGATTTCACAATGGGCTCCATCAGTGCAGCAAATGCAGAATTTTGTTTTGATGTATACAAAGAAGTGAAATTTCACCATCCCAATGACAACATATTTTATTGTCCCCTGAGCATGATTGCAGCCTTGGCCATGGTCTATCTGGGAGCAAGAAATAATACTGAGTATCAGATGGAGAAGGTAAGTTACATAAACGAGTACAAATTCTCTTTGATCCCATTCAAAGAGGTAGCAGATTATCCATTTATATCTTCCAAACCTGCCTAGCAAAAGAATGGCTTTCCAAATTCTGGAGCTACTTTTGCTTGTTGCATTTGGGCAATGAAGAGCAAGAACAGCCTTTGGTTTTCATTAAGAAAGAGTAGTTTTGGAGGCTGGTTACAGCAGGTCTCTTGCTTCAGCTTATATTATCTCAGAGACCTGATTCCTTCCAGGTGGAAAGGACAAAAGATGAAACATAAAAAAGATGAAACATTCAGAAAACAAGAGTCATAATTATAAGTACAGTGCTGTAAGGCTGATTTATGGACAATGCAGCTGATTTATGGACAATGCCATTAACTGGAAAAGAGGGGATCTGAGCTGAAGATCACAATCAGAAATTTTCAGTGCAGTGCCTGGTTTAAAGCTCACATGAAATTTCTGAGTTCATCTATGTGCTAATCAGACTTGGTTAGCAAAAACCTACAGTTTTAGCACAAACATTAGTGACTGTCAGTGGACTTAACATACCTAATTTCTACTTTCAATTGCAGGTTCTTCACTTTGACAAAATTGCAGGACTTGGAAGTATCCAGACCAAGGTACAGAAATCTAAGGTACATTGACTTCTCTTTCACATTCTTTTCCTGAGAATTGACTGTTTGGATTGTACTTTTAGTAGTTTCAACACCTTGCCAAACCTTTGCTAATTCTCTTAATTTCAGAGATGTAAGTTTAAAAAAATTACAACAAACCACCAAAGCCCACAGAACAACAGCAACAAAACAAATGCCAAGCAAACAACCACCAACAAAAACAAATGAACAAAAAAATCCCCAGAACACCACCAAAAAAAAGACAGGCTGCACATATTGCAGGTGACAGGACAGGATAGGGTGCCTTTGGTGTAAATGAACTCCCCACCTGCAAGTGCTGCTGGGGTACAGAACTTGAAAGGGTCTCAGTACCTGAAGCTGGGGTGCAATAGGCAGACTTGCAGCTGAGACTCCAAAGTGGGACAGGAAGATGCTTCAGTAGAAAAGAGCCCAGAATCCTCAAAGGATGGAAAGTAATCACACTCTTACAAAGCTACAGGGACTTTTCCAGCCTCCAATTCCCACTGCTAGCCCAAGAGAACGATGAGGGGTCCCAGTATCTTGATAGCACCTGTATGCTTTTGTCCATGTTAATCTGCTGCCTCTGTAAAGATAACAAACATGGATAACATGAAGCCTGGTCTGTCCCCATTCACTTAGGATCCAAAACACAAGGTGGGACTTAAAAAAAGATGAGAGTTGTTTTTTTTTTTTTTTTTTTATAAAGATAATATCTAAAGCTAGAGCATTTAGGGACTTATTAAGCATTTAGAAAGGAGCTGTTCAACACACTTATTATCAAAAAATAAAGCCCCACCAACTGTGTATCATTGTGCAGTTTTCTTAAATGCTTTTAGCCTGTGTCACCATTCTTGGGACTTGAGACAGGTGATCTATTTTTTTGCTGTGTTACAAAACACTTCCTGACTCCCTTGCCATCTAGCTCTCCTTCCATCTGCAGCTTCTGCAAAAAAAAGCCATGAAAATTCAAGCAGCACCTGGGAATTAGAGGCTTTGTTCCTATGACAAGTCACTAATTTCAATAATTAACTGCTAGAATGAGTGGCATGATAGGCTGTGAATGAATTATACATCATTAGTTGCTTATACTGAACATCCCACCCATGGAACTCTGAGACTCAATCACAGACTCATTTGCAAATGTTCAAACACTGTGTGTTTTCCCACGTTATTTGTACCTTATAAACAATCCTATTTCTCACAAAATAACCTAACAACTATACTTTTCTGTCTTACCAACAACTCAGTGTGGCAAGTCTGTGAATATCCACCTTCTGTTTAAAGAAATTCTCTCTGATATCACTGCACCAGAAGCCAATTATTCACTGCACATTGCCAACAGGCTCTATGCTGAAAAGACAAGTCAGATCCTACCGGTAAGTGATCTCTTGCTAAACCCTGTAAAATTCTGTAATCTGTGAGGGCTGGCCAGAGTAGGTGACCAGTTAATACAACACTCCCTACTGCTGTGGATTTACATGGCTTTCCCCTTTGCCATGGCTCTGGCAACAGTCTAAATGGAAAGCAATTTGAGGCAAAAATATGGCCCTATTAAAAAAAAATGAATGGAGTAATAAACAAAATTATTATTAATGTAACTCCTCACTCCCCACTTGCTCCCCCAAAGCATTTCATTTTAATTGGTTATTTGGGTTTTTTTCAGAAAATAATTTGACTTTGGCATATTTCTTCACTTGAAAACTCACCTCACAAACAAATTTTGAAAGTGTTAAAATTCTTCACATTTTCAAAACAAAAGATACAAATATTCTAAATCCAAGGAACTTCTTATCTTTAAAAATAAGGAAAAATGCTTTAAAAAAAAGGAAGTGGACTTAAAGATGATAAAATGGTCATAAAATAAACCTGAAAACAGGGAGTTTGGATCAGGCTTTCTTCCAGAAATTCTTAAACATTTTTAATATATGCTTTTAACTGGTCACGTAGTAAAGATGTCATATCTGAAATTGTCATGAAACAAAATAATTTTTCAGGTCCACTTTTAGCAAATTATTTCAGGAAGTAAGCAATGAGAATGCCTTAACCATAACATCACTATAAAGATGTTATTAGCCATATTTTATTTCACTTCCATATTTTTTTTTTTAATTACCTGGTGTCTTTACAGATCTACTTAAAATGTGTGAAGAAACTGTACAGATCTGGTCTAGAAATGGTCAACTTCAAAACAGCATCAAATCAAGCCAGACAGCGCATTAATTCCTGGGTGAAAAATCAGACAAATGGTGAGTCAGACAAGATTATGAAATATACTTCTCTCTGACAACTTCTCTCAACTATTTTAGCAATTTCTGAAAAGATAAAACATTAGAGTAGAAATTTCCTCCTCCTGTCCCCATTAGTGGCTATTTTCTGTGGAAAAATTTTCTATTGCACTGTGTGGCAGTGACAGAGTGTTTTAAATATATCTAGCAAAAGCAGAGGTGCCACAATATACACACTTAATATGCACATTTTATATGCACACTTTTTGTATCTGGAGAGATTAACTCATGCATGGTTAATCTAGCTTCTCTAGAATATCGACATATTTTTACGAGGATGTTCTGGATAGGTAAGAAGTGGGCTTCCAGGAGAGAAAGTAAAGCACACTAAGCTGATAGTGGGAAATAAATGATTCAGATTCTTGTGTGCATTTATTGTGTTGAGGTGGGAGGGAAAACCTAGAGTGAATTGTGAGAAACAAACATATTGAGAAAATTTGTGTTGGTTCTTCCCCCTCCCTTTCCTTGTTTTCTATATAAATATTTCTTTTTTCCAAGTACTGGTTAGAAATGTTCCTGGGAATCTAAAACACTCTTGAACTTACTTGTCTTCTTGCAGAAATGTCTGGCCAGATGCCAGTCTTTCAGTGTATTATTAAATCATCCTCATGAACCTTAATTCCATGTGCAGACTTTTGGAGAAGGAAAAGTCAAGTGAAGGAGCAGTATATTGATTGACTTCTAAAATGCAAGCCTACTGCTGTGAAACTTACCACTCTGTGCCCTACTTCTTTCTTAAAGGACAGATCCAGGGTTTCCTGGAACCAAGCTCTGTTAATCCTCAGACTGCGCTGGTCCTTGTGAACGCCATTTACTTCAAAGGGATATGGAAGATGGCATTTAAAGGAGAACACACTCAGGAACTGCCCTTCAATGTGACAGAGGTGCGGGGCACAGACACAGTTTCTGGCCAGATGTGCATTTGTTGTACTTACAGTTCAGTTTTCATTGGGTGATTTACCTGGGTGCCTCACTGTCAGATTTGCGGAAGCTTTGTCTGACATAACAAACCAGCAGATGGGGAAAAAATGGAGACATAGCTCTTCTCCAAGGGCAGCATGACTGAAGATTGAGTCCTGTCCTTTCAAAGGGCTTGTACGTTTGTCTGACCAAAGAAAAAAATTGCTCCTGTATCACATTGTCCCACATTTTTGTTTTTGCAGAAAGAGAGCAGACCCGTGCAAATGATGCATCAGAACAACACCCTCAGAGTGGCAAGAGTGGCTGAAGATAAAATTAGGATCCTGGAGCTTCCGTATGCCAGCGGAGAGCTGAGCCTGTGGGTGCTGCTGCCTGATGACATCTCTGGCCTGGCACAGGTATGGCCCTGGCAGGGCAAGCAGAAGAGCTGTGACTTCAGTGGGCTTGGCTGCTGTCAGACCTTTTGCTGTCCATTGACATCTCAGCTGCCCACACCACGGCTGTGCTGGGCAGGCAGGGGAGCACAAAATCTGCCCAGGTGCTCAGGCAGGGCCTGAGGAGAGTCCTGAGCTCAGTTTTGTGAAATAAAGGTAAAGCAGTGTAGTGCTGCTGCAGCCCTGCAGATGTGTGTATGGGCAATGTTATAAAATAGCAGAAGAATGCTAATAGGATGAGCTTCAGGGACCATTCTGGTTGGGGTTTTACTTTTATGATAGCCTTGACAGAAATGAATGGTAGGAAGAATTTGGATTTGCATCCCAGGCATTTTAATTCCCTGCCTTTCTTTGCAGCTGGAGAACAAAATCAGCTTTGAAAAACTTGCAGAATGGACCAGTTCCAAGGTGATGGAAAAGAAGAGGGTGAAAGTGTACCTCCCCCGCATGAAGATCAAGGAGAAATACAACCTCACATCTGTCTTGACATCCTTGGGTATGACTGACCTGTTCAGCCCCTCAGCCAACCTCTCTGGCATCTCCTCAGCAGAGAGCCTGAGGATATCTGAGGCCATCCACCAGGCATACATTGAAGTCACTGAAGAGGGCACTGAGGAGGCTGGGTCAGCAGATGACACAGAAGACATCCAACATTCCTCTGAGTTTGAAGAGTTCAGGGCTGACCACCCATTCCTTTTCTTGATCAAACACAATCCAAGCAACCTGATCCTCTTCTTTGGTAGATATTGTTATCCCTAAGGAGAAAAGGGCTGGAAATAATGCTTGCTTACCACTAAGAAACAGACCCCCTTTATTCTAGTATTGTAGTATAATCTCAGCTCTTCAATATTTTCTGCAAGTGGAAAGGCAGAAAGGCATACTCTTAAGTCATGCCCTTTCCTGAAGGTCCATAGCACAGACACATTTGCAGGTGAGGAAACAGCAGCAAGTGTGTTTGCTCCTTTCCCTTCTCAGACTGGTTTCAGTGTTGATTGAGCCAAGCAAAAACTAAGCCCACAGAGAATAGAGACCCTCACAGGCCATGAAGGGGTCAAATGATTTTCACTTGAAGAAGTAGCTCCAGACAGGGCTCCAAGTCTTTGGTATTCCATTATGTGGAAAGCCATGGGCTATGCTCATCCCATTCCCTGGTACTATTCTGCTTACAAACCCATGCAGCTCCCAAAACACTGGCTTTGAGATCCCCAGTCTGGAGGAGACGCTTGTGGACAAGATTCTGCTATGCAGGGTATTAATTGGCACCTATGTAAATTTTTTTTTTTAACTTATCTGTTGGGAAATGGTGCACATATCCACTATGACCAGAGCTGTCCTCTCACCATGAGTACCTCTTGTGATATTGAATTTCTTTCAGAGGTTCTCCAAACTCATGGAGAGTTTTCCTTCTGCTTCAGAATGTTCAAGGACATCTAACTTTGTCTAGGTGCAGTTTTTGTCTGGTGACACAGTATAGATTCAAAGCCTGAAACATAGCTATCTCCAGGACTCAGAACTGCCAAGCAAAAGAGTTGTCTGAATTGTTGTTTAAAACATCGGAAGTCACTTCAAATTTGAGAACATTTTGATTTTTGTGAAAAATCCTGTAAGTTATGTTAAACAATCTGATTTCTCCATGGGAGTTTTGTGGGAAAACACTGTTTTTAAAATAATTCCTGTCTCTGTTGATCTTGCTTAGCAAGTAAACTTCCATTTGTTCCTGGAAAGCTCTCAGTTGTTCAAAACTCAAGAATATTATTATTCCATTAATGTATCTTCCTTCCTTCCTATGGTAGTTCAAAACTACATCTCTTGTTTTCAAGAAATACATGAGAATCCTGATTTTCTCTGTCTTTTTTTTCTATGTGTCCACTAGCATCTCCAAATATGGATCTACTGGCATCATAATAGGACCTGTTTTCATTCTAATCATATATTACTGATTTTGATGCACATAATTGATTTTTTCTTTCTTAACACAATAAAAGAATGTCACAAATGCTTGCTGTGAAATTATATGAATTTTCTTAATTTTCTGGATGACTAACCCTTAAAATATTATTACATTGGTAACTGTTGTGAGCAAAGTGGGATTTAGTACAAAATCTTCCAGTTTTTAGAATGAATAAAGTAGATATGAATGTAGATATGAAGTTTCCTACCCATTAATGAAATAAATGAATGCACACATCTAGAGTTTGATTCCTCTCTGTAGTACTGATTACCAAGAAATAGCCCAGTGAAATATTAACTTGTTTTTATGTATTTTTCAATACAATTCCAATTGGTGTTAAAGATGCACTATTAGTTGGATAAATATTTCAAGGAAAAACTATTCCAGCAACTCTGCCATTTGAGATGATGAAATAATCTGAAAAATCATATAACTCAAAGGGCATAAGAAAGAATAAGCACATGGACAACTCTTAGGCAAAGCATTTCCCCACTGAGAGTTTTGAGAGGAGGCACTCTGTTGTTAATATCACCTATTCCAATAATAAGGGACAGAGAAACCCTGAATGTATGTATAGACTGGAAATAAGTTGCTGGAGAGCAGCCCCATGGAAAAGAGACCTGGGGGTCCTGGTTGATGGGAAGTTGAACACGAGCCAGCAGTGCCCTGGCAGCCAGGAGGGCCAACCCTGTCCTGGGGGCATCAGGCACAGCATGGCCAGGGGGGCAAGGGAGGGGATTGTCCTGCTCTGCTCTGAGCTGGGGCAGCCTCACCTCCAGTGCTGGGGGCAGTTTTGGGTGCCACTATAATAAAAAAGACAATAAACTATTGGAGAGCATCCAAAGGAGGGCCATGAGGAAGGTTAAAGGGCCTTGAGGGCAAGCAATAGAAGGAGCAGCTGAGATCTTGGTTTGCTCAGCCTGGAGAAGAAGAGATTGAGGGGAGACCTCATTGCAGTCACAGCTTCCTCAGATGGGGAAGCAGAGGACCAGGAACTCGTAACCTTTTAGGTGACTTGTAACAGGCTCTGAGGGAATATCAGGAATTTGTGTCAGGGGAGGTTTAGGTTAGATACTAGGAAAAGGTTCTTCACCCAGAGGGTGATTGGGCACTGTAACAGGCTCCCCAGGGCAGTGGTCACAGCACCAGCCTGACAGAGCCCAATAAGTGTTTGTACAACGATTTTGGGTACATGCTGTGGTTCTTTGGGCTGTTGGATGCAGGGCCAGAAGTTGAACTTCATGATCCTGACGGGTCCCTTCCAACTGAGTACATTCTATGATTCTATGATGCTATTTCCATGTTAACATATAGTGTGGCATGATAAAAGCAGGAAAGGAAAGAAGGTGGTGCTACTTGTCTGACATCCACGTTATTTGAATATCATCAGGATGTTTGTGATTGAGACTCAGCTGTTTTTCAGTGGTAAAGACAGCTATTTCACATTTTAATTCATATTCTTTAGAAATTAAAGCAGTGGTCTAAACTGTTCCAAGAGATGTAAAATTTCAACATCTCAAGGCTTGCCATAAGCAGTTTAATAATTTTCTGCATCTTTTGTAGATGCACTTGAACCAGTCTGTTAAATTTAAAAGCCTGTACACTTAAACAAAAAGACTTCAAAAGGGTTACATTTGAAAACTTTCCTTCCTATGACTAATAAATTGGAAAGTGCTTAAAGTACAAAGATATGCCTCACTGACCAATGTTGTTTCCTGAACAACAATAATGGTCAGAAGGAAGAAATAGGAAAAAAAGCAAAGGGGCCATGAGATTCAGAGGCAAGTACAAAGCTTCCCCTTTCCAAAAAGAAAAGACAGGAGGCAGTAAAAAGTGCAAATTCAGAAATACTGTACTAAACCTGTAACTTGCTTTAATATTTGCTTTTGACAATATTAAAATGCTCCAAAAAATTTCATGAAAAAAGCCAAAAATAAATAAACCTTGAAAACATCCTTGTTGCCACTGGCATTTTTGTCGCAGCCTTCCAAAGGGTGTTCTGAAGAACCGAGATCCTTTTTCTCTTACAGACTGCTGTGCAGTACCAGAAATAAGGCTTAGCAGGTAACAAGACAAAATCTGAAACTTCTGTACACATTGCATCCCTCCAGAAAGCAAAAAGAGACATCAAAGGCTCTGCCACTATGAGGCAACATTTCTCTCTGTACATCATAGAAACAATACTTATCTGTGAAATGTGCCATACACTCCCATTCCAAGTGCCTCATCCACACCACTGTACTTTCTTTGCACATTAATGTGCAACAACCCTGCTCTCTCCATCTCCCTTGACGTCCTCCTCTAGATATAATATGCAAGCAGAGAACAGTGGAACTGTCTCTGGAGGAGTGGAAGTGACCTCTGCTGAATTTTATTCCAAGCTCCTCCTTTCAATCAGGATCAGGTACAGCAGGTTTCTTAGTATCATGTCCTTGTGTGTTTTGAACATTTCCAAGGATGGAGACTCCACAGCCTCTGTGGGCAACATGGATTGACCTCCCTGTCCAAAAGAAAATGTATTTTCTTAAGTTAAAATGCAATTCCTGCTATTTCAGGTCATGTTCCTTCTCTCTTGCTTGTTCACAGGAGAAAGTCTAGCTCCATTTTCTTTTTACCCCCCCCCCCATCATTAAGGTTATACACATGGATAAGATGCCCCTGCATTTCCTCCTCTCCAGCGTAATAAGTCCCATGCCTCTGAGCCTCTCCTCTCATGAGAGATACTTCAATCACTTAATCATCTTCTCTGGTCCTGCTTCTGTACATTCCCATCTCTTTTGTAATGGAAAGCCCAAAGCCAGACAGAGCATTCCCTCTGTGGTCTCACCAGTCCTGAGTAGAGGGGCAGGAGACCTCCATTTGCCTGCTGGCTGTGCTTTTTCTAAGGCGTCCCCTTGTGCTGTTGACTTTCTTTGCCACAAGGACACATTGCTGACTCGCAATCAACTTAGTGTCTGCCAGGCCTCCCAGTTCTTTTTTGCAAAGCCAACATGATGGCATGGACCCTTGTGTGGTGATATTTCTCCTTTTCTGCAGCTGTCTTTCTTTTCTTGCACGAGACATGTCAGGAATATTGTCAAGAATCTCAGTAGGCTGCTATTCAGAGGAGAGCAAGGCTTTGTGGAAGGATGTCTGTGTTGAAACAAACCAAGAAATTAGTTTATCCTATTTTGTGCAAAAGAAAAATGCTCTTTTTCCTGGGAAAATGTGCTGAGATAAAGGACATGCTGGGCAGACTTCCAGTGAGTGGTGGGAGGTAACGTAACAGGCACGGTGACATGGACCAGGTGGGCTAAGAGCTCCTGTCTGAAGGAGCTTGACCAGGCACCTAAAGTTTCTTCAGATGGGGGGAAGAACACGGTCCTACAGGACAACTGTAGGGAGAAAGAAAGAAAAACTGAGAAAAAAGCCATCATTGATTAGCTACAGCACCAAGGTCTGCATGGCAGCTAACTGAACAATCACTGGCACTCACTTTGAGCAGGACAAACATGAAACAAACAAAATGCTCCTTCTCACGGACAAAAGAACAGCAGCATGGATGTGAACTAAATCTTGAGCTCTGTGTGGGATGTTGTGATTGGATGAGAGGCTTTGGTCTGTGAGCTGACCTGGACTTCATATCCTTTTGTAAAGGTCCAAATGTCCAAGAGTCTGTTGGTTTAGGGACAACTCCACAATGAAATGCCTGGCAGAGGAAAGGGTAACCGAGCCTTACTGACCTCTTTCTTGGGACAAGCATTGTCAAACAAGGATAAGTGGATAAAAACATCCTTTTGTGTTTGTGCTGCATTACACAGCTGTGCTGGACAGGGCAATACATTATCTTTTCTCTGAGGAAGCATTTCAACTGCAGGAAGGTTTGCTTAACCTCACTGGACTCCATGACAGATCTAAAGTTGCCCAGTTCATTAGGCACTACCTCTCATATTCTGACAATTCTGTGCTGATAGCTGATCATAATCAAGATTTTTACTTACTTGTGGAATGATTTAGTTGCCTCTGCAACTTGCTTCACATTAATCATTCATTTGATTCGATAAAAAATAGAAATGCTAACAAAACCTGTAACTTGGATTGTGCATTAATACATTTCTCAAGCAGTAGGCTGCTCCTTCTCTACTGTAAACCAAAACTTTTCTTTAATTAGTGAATATATTCAACTCAGAAATATTTTGCTAACAACATTAATGCTGTGAGTTGGCTGTCACAAAAGATCTGTACCAGCTCATGGGACATCCGTAGCTAGCAAGTTACAGTCTGTCTGTGATGATACAAATGTGATTCAGGTAGATGGTGCACAAGCACCAAGGTGCCTCACATATGGTGAGTTGAAGCACACCACTAGACTGATTGTCAAGGAAAAAGACTCAAGGCATATTCATTATTCATAACATTAAAAGTGACAGGGACAAACATGCTAGCTTAGTCCTTTGCTTTCTGAGCTGTCAAGTACACTGCAATAGACCATGGCCACGAGTGTAGAAGGCAGTTTGAACAGAAACAAGGCAGTCTCAAGAGGGAAAGGCAGAAGCAGCAGCAACTGCAGGAACAGCTTGCAATCTAGGGAGCACTCCCCACTGCATGGTTAAAGGTTCACCCTACAAAGGCACATGCACTCATCTGACCTGTAGTCCTCCAGCAAGGTGGGACCCTGTCAGCTAAATGGGACTCATAACAATGCCCACAACTGGAGATCAGTTTACACACTGCTCCTGTGAGAGAATATCTATTCTCTTTGCAGTAGATCTGCAGTGATGAGCCACCCAAGTGATCTTTTTTCAAAAGCCCCGTTCTTGCATAACAAGGGTTGTAGTAGACTGGCCTGGACCACACACTGTACTATGTAAAGTACAAGTTTGATGTAAATGTACCAGTCCAGACTGAGCTCTTCATGGCTTCTATTGCATGAGCAATTTCAGCTGAATGGGACTATGAAGGACTGCATGAGACAGAAAGGTAGGGATGATTCAGAGGCTTTCCTCTTGCACAGACAACTAAAAGGGTTAAAAAGTCCACCTCTACTCTCCTGAGGCATAATTTGTTCTAGACAATTTCAGAGCCATTTTGTGTATTGACTTTGGATTTCTGTTTTAAAATTATGTGGCATTTAAGAGGTCAAAGCAGTTTCTTTTATTGTCTGTCCATTCTTTTATTTCAAAGGAATTATGCAACTGGTTTCTGCTTGCTATTGTATATTATGACTGTCTTGCAGACCATGAATGTTTCTTCAGCTGGTTTGTTCAGCTGATGTGCCATGAAGCTGCTTGTGGAAGAATGTAAGAATGGTCTTGTAAGAATGGTCTCTTTATGTACAAAAGGCACATTTTGAACCTAGCATCTGGTGCTGTGACCTGTGGAGAGGAACAGCACACCTTAAACTCCCCTTCAAAATTATAGCGGCGACTTCAAATCCTTAGCATCTGACTAGGATCTAATTATTCTGATGCCTGAATTTTAAAAGTTACAGAAATAATGTCTTATTTTCTCAACTTCTCTTTCCCCAACATATTTTTCATTAGTTCTGTAATTCTTCTGTATAGATGCGCTGAAATTGTTTTTGAAATTAATTTATATTCCCAAAATACTCTCACTGAGGGTTTTGTTCCACTGATGTGCTGCACAGACTGTGACTATGTCTGAGTTCCTCGAGCTAGATTGCTCTGGAATGAAAACCTGTGCTCTGTGAAACACTATGTCTGTGGTCTTTTACAGTGCAGCAAGGGACACCAGGCAAATGCATATAACTTCTTGCAGAAAAATCTACTACAGCTTATTAAATTTGGCAATAAACATTGAAAGGATATGATCTTTCTTACATTCCTTGCTGGCAAATTTTCTCCATTCCTCAGGAAGAGCTATGGATTCTGGTGGGAAGAAGGACTGGTGATACTGGTAGTCCAGCCAACAATGGGAGAAATGTTGTAATAAATACAGCCCTGCATATGATGATCTTACCAAAATACTATGAGACAATAGCAAAATCATTCACAGAATAGTGACTCTGAGATGGATCTGGCCTGTCACTAATGAAGACAGAGGAATATTAAGGAAAATAAGACAAAATTCCTTACAGACATTCTGCAAGACTGAATTCCTCACCATTCTTTTTCGTTTTATTTTCACAAGTTATGTTATACTGTTTGCTGCCATAACTAAATCCTACTTACTACTCAAGTTCCAATGAACAGGTTTTACCATTATTTTTGCTTCAGTCATTTTTAATGTTCTCGTGTCTTTTCTGCAAGGCTTCATGTGCTATGATGAATAAACCCTCCTTTTTGGAAACTTTAAGTTAAAATCCTTTCATTCAGGCTTTTTTTGTTTGTTTCAAAGAATGGACTTATTCCAAGTAAAAGTGCATGTCTGACATTGAGCTCCATCCATCACTTTATTGGGTAAACACAGAACAGGCAGCACGGGGCGTGTCACAAAATAACACAAGATATATTTCAAGGGGTTCGTCAAGTCTGCCCCAAGTACAGCTGAGAAGCTGTGCTATACCTTTCCCTGGTGAATCTCATAAGGTAAGCAATTCTTTCAATTATGATTTAAGTTCTAATCTACAAGATAAAAAACAATTATCTTTTACAATACTTATAATCGTATTGATGTAACCTCATGTTTGTGGCCTTCAATATCAGTTGAAGAAACTAATTTTCACAGGATGCCTTCTGCAGAAACCTTACCTACCTTCAGATGTATCTTCTGTATTGTTTTGCTGTTTCACAGTCTGCCATGCATAAAGTCAAAGTATTTGTATTTATGAACTAACTTTGCTAACTCTTCTACATTGAAAAGCTGGTGATAAGTTACAACAGACTTTTTTCCTCCTTCCTCTATTGCTTTAATTTTTCATTTAGTACTAAAAGACAAAATTGAATTTGTTTAAATTCCAGGGGTTATGTAGCATATTCTCTGAATGAAATCAAGGAGTGAAGAATGTTCAAATGATCCCATCCTTCTACATCTCTGTGTTATCTTTAACAGTTATATTTTCAAAGATAAAAGACAACAAAAACCCCCTCAAGCATTTGCTTAATGAATCTGTTTCTTCACCAAGAACATAAATGGAGCTTAAAGCCTAAAATGTAATAGTAAGCAGAATAGGTAAATAATAAAAAATCTACCTTATATCACCTATACAGTCAGTTCAATTCAGAATGAGAATGAGCATCCATTCTATCAGGGGAACAGTTAGATGGATTGTTGTTCAAATTACCTCACATTAAGACATGACTTCACATAAAGATGTTGATTCCATAGGGACTGTGATACATATGGCAGAGTACCCTGGATTTTGTTCTCTAGCAAACGCACAGGGAAACAAATTGCTTGAAGATCCTCGAGACCTTAAGTTATAAGTGACATAAACACTATACTGTTGCATTAGACTTCAAAGCATTGTATTTTCTAGTCTGTGTTTTCTTCTTTCACCAGTCTATGCATAGCTGGCAGATGTCCAGCACTTTGACTGCTCATGAATCCAAAAGCATGTCTGCCTTTTAAATCCATACCACTGGATTCTGTTAGCTGAAAGAACCCCATGCACTAAGTTTAGGGTTCATGTGCACTGAATGTTTTGCATGACAATTGACCTATTTCACCACAGTAAGTCAGACTCTTTCTGTTTCCTTCAGACAACAGGGATTTCACAATGGGCTCCATCAGTGCAGCAAATGCAGAATTTTGTTTTGACGTATTCAAAGAAGTGCGGTTTCACCGCAGCAATGACAACGTGCTCTTTTCCTCCCTGAGCATGCTTTCAACCCTGGCCCTGGTGTATATGGGAGCAAGGGGTAAGACCCAGTCCCAGATGGAGAAGGTAAGTTTCTTACACGGGTGTGAAGGGACCTCTACTTGTGCTGCTTGTTCCTCCTAAGTAACATCACTGAAAAATATTCTCCACTGACGAGGTTCTCAACTGTTTCAATGCACAAGAGCTAAGACGAAGTCACAAAATGGAGAACTGAATCAAGAGTTATATACAGAAAATACTAATAAAAAAGGTGTATATTTTCAATATAAAAGGCAGTTGACTTAAAAAAAAAAAATCTCTGCGACAATAGCACAATAGATTACCAGTCAGGAAATTTTATGATATTTAAGTTCTGACAAAATAATGTAATCAGATTTTCCTTTTTAATATACATTAAAAATAAATTCCAGAAAGATAGGAAGACAGAATATTTTTAGCAATATATAATATGTAACTCAATTAATTCATAGACATTCACTAGAAAAAAATATTATCTAAGCAAAGAGTAGTATTTATAGTTTCCAAGAAGGTCACAGAGGGCATAGACCAGTTGCAAGCTCACCTGTAAATTTTTAGTTAATCCATTTTCTCAGCATCTTTTTTTCCTGAGCCAACAGTTTATTTTTTTTACACAAGCAACATGTGTAAATCTCAAATTCACATTATTTTTGGTCATGCTTCTTATTTCTACCACTGGTATTTTCTCTTGCAGGTTCTTCACTTTGATAATGTTACAGGAGATGGAGACATTTCTGACTCCCAGGTAGAGAAATAACTTAATCTTCCTTTCTGTCTTATTTTCTCCTCAGAACAAAAGTAGAACTTTTCTGCCTCTCCTCCTGGCAGTTTCAGACCCTGACAAAAACTATAGTAATGGCCTCAAACCAAGGGGCTCTGTGGAGGAATGAAAGGAGGATATGATTTACCTGCTTTTTAACAAACATAGAAAGACAGCAGATTGCTTATCCTGCAAGTAATGGTGTGGGGAAAGTGCTTTGGGCACCAGGTGTCTTCCCAGGAAAGTGCTGCTGGGGGTGAGTGAACAGGCTCTCATTACCTAGAGCCAGGATACAGCAGTTTGATTTTCAGCTGGGCAGGGAGAAGCTGAGCAGAGAAGAGCCCAGAAATCTCAGTGACAGGAACTCAACTGCATCTTATAAAACAACATTTCAGGGGACGTGTCTTGACAAGGATGAACTTGCCAGTTCAGTACACCACCACCAAGGTGACAGTCTGAGGGGGAAGACTGCCCTGTAGCATCACTCTTAACTGAAAGGCACAATACTTTAGGATCTTATTTCCCTATGCAATCTATCTTTTTTTTTTTTTTTATGTCATCACCTCAGTGTGGCACTGCTGAGTACATCCACAAATCATTCAAGGATCTTCTCTCAGACATCAGCAGGCAAAATGCTACTTACTCACTCAGGATTGCTGACAGACTCTATATTGAAAAAACATACCCTATTCTTCAGGTGAGTTATATCGTGAACTGACTTTCATGAGATTTCCTGTAAATCCCCTGTGACTCTGCCCTAGAGATGCACCACCAACAATAGCCCACTCTCTGTTGATGAAGAGGTGCTTGTGAGCCATGAGGGGAGCTGGTACAGAATGAGTTTGGACCCTTCTGTGTCTGTTAGATGAAGGCAAAATATATAAAAGCATAAAATATGCCTATATTGCAAATCACAGGGAGTAATCAAGATTGCTGTTAATTTACAAGAAAAATGGCTTTAAAAGAAAAAATTGACTTTTAAGGGAAATGAAATAAACTTTATTTCTTGAAATAATGAAAACTGAAATGGCCAGTTTTCCTAGTGAAAGTAAGCTTTGCTTTTGAAATCTAAGAATGTGAGAACACAATATTCAAAACTCTAAAGAGTGAGCACAAAGAGAAGGAGACAAACACTGTCCGTCCTTAGAAATGTTTGTTAAACTGAAACTGTTTTGGTAAAACAAAGGAAATATATCAAAACTTTAACTTAGAACCCTATCTCATCAAAAAGTGCCAGACTAATATATATGAAGCAGTCTTTCTTGTACAGCTTTAAGATTCAGTTACAGGAAGACAGATGTGACTGACACGTTCAGTGTCTTACATGTTCAAACCCAGGAGTAAACATTCACTGTTCCTTAAACCATTCTGCTTTATTTCACAATCTTGCTTTACCCATCCATATAATTCCAAGTTCTCATCAGCCTGACAACTGTAACCCTTCTGTGAATAGGAATACATAAAGTGTGCAGAGAAATTCTACAAAGCAGAGCTGGAAGAAGTTGACTTCAAAACAGCTGCAGAGGAAACAAGACAACTCATCAATTCCTGGGTGGAGAAAGAGACAAATGGTAAGGACTGAAAAATGGGTAGCAGGCATTTTCCCCCACCTACCATAAATGATATGCTTGTCTTCCCTCATAACCTCCAGAAAAGGTGGGTCAAGAAAGAGCGGCTTGCTTATTGCTATGAAAATGAAACTCCACAAAGCAGGAACCCCTACCCTCACCCCCACATGGCAGAGATTTGTGCACACCACAGGAGCTGCATCTAACCCCTCTCTGCCCTGTCTCTTTCTTAAAGGGCGGATCCAAGACTTCCTTGTGTCAGACTCTGTTGATCTCAATACTGCGCTGGTCTTTGTGAATGTCATTTATTTCAAAGGGATATGGAAAACTCCATTTAAAGAAGAATACACTCGGGAAGAACCTTTCAATGTGACTGAGGTAGGAGGGCACAGACACACCACTGGCCAGGGCAGCTGCTGGCTCACACAGTCAGCAGTCTGGGGGTTGGTGATTTAGCTGAGTCCATCATTGTCAGTGCCTGGGCTTAAAGCCAAGTAGTGTTTGCAAGATCTCTGTCTGACCAGGCTTCCAGGGCACACAAGCAGGCAAGAGAGGAAAATGGAGACACAGCTCTTCTCCAAAGGTAGCATGACTGAAGATTGAGTCCTGTCCTTTCAAAGGGCTTGTACGTTTGTCTGACCAAAGAAAAAAATTGCTCCTGTATCACATTGTCCCACATTTTTGTTTTTGCAGAAAGAGAGCAGACCCGTGCAAATGATGCATCAGAACAACACCCTCAGAGTGGCAAGAGTGGCTGAAGATAAAATTAGGATCCTGGAGCTTCCGTATGCCAGCGGAGAGCTGAGCCTGTGGGTGCTGCTGCCTGATGACATCTCTGGCCTGGCACAGGTATGGCCCTGGCAGGGCAAGCAGAAGAGCTGTGACTTCAGTGGGCTTGGCTGCTGTCAGACCTTTTGCTGTCCATTGACATCTCAGCTGCCCACACCACGGCTGTAATGGGCAGGCAGGGGAGCACAAAATCTGCCCAGGTGCTCAGGCCGGGCCTGAGGAGAGTCCTGAGCTCAGTTTTGTGAAATAAAGGTAAAGCAGTGTAGTGCTGCTGCAGCCTGCAGAAGAGGATGTTGCTACATGCACCAATCTCCATCAGGTATCAGAAGCAGGCAAGGTAGCAGTATTTGCATCACTGTGAGGGATTTCAAATGTTTGCTAAAGAAGAAAAGTTTATCTTAGGGGAAATAAAAAATGGAGGTGATTGAGAAAGCAATCCAAGAGCTGACTAAAAGGAAAATGAGAAAAGGACTATTAGAAGGAATAAAGTTGAGGAAAGGGATCAATAAAAGATCTTCCAAGAGGAACAGTTTTAGGGCCAAGTTGAGCTGATGTTTTCAAAAACTGTATTTTTTCATAAAAATACTTAATCTGATGAAGAAATTTTCAGGTGAAAAACGTTTGAGGAACTTCCTCAAGATAGACAGATGATATAGGCTCCATAGTCAGGAGGAAGCATACAGGATAAACAGGTGCATTTAAGAACAAGTATCAGTTCTATTGTGTGCATAAAATACATGAAAAAAGCCAGTAACTGGTGGTAAAAACACAGCTTTTAAGGCCATTGAACTTTTGTCTCAGACATTTCATTCCCTGCCTCTCTCTGCAGCTTGAGAACAAAATCAGCTATGAAAAACTCACGGAGTGGACCAGTCCCAAGGTGATGGAGAAGAAGAGGGTGAAAGTGTACCTCCCCCGCATGAAGATCGAGGAGAAATACAACCTCACATCTGTCTTGACATCCTTGGGTATGACTGACCTGTTCAGCCCCTCGGCCAACCTCTCTGGCATCTCCTCAGCAGAGAGCCTGAGGGTATCTGAGGCCATCCACCAGGCATACATTGAAGTCACTGAAGAGGGCACTGAGGCAGGTGGCTCAGAGGTTGTGACTGGAGATATCCAACATTCCTCTGAGTTTGAAGAGTTCAGGGCTGACCACCCATTCCTTTTCTTGATCAAACACAATCCAAGCGACATGATCCTCCTGTTTGGTAGATATTGCTCTCCCTAAGGAGAAAAAGGGCTGGAAATAATGCTTGCCTACCCCTAAGAAACAGACCCCCTTTACTCTAGTATTGTAGTATAATCTCATTTTCTTCACTATCTCTAAATGGAAAGCCTTCAATGTCTAGGGAGATATTCCTGAAGAAGTGTGTGACTTTTCAGATCTTTGGGTGCAGATATTTCTGCTTACACAAGTTGTACTTAGGACTTATATCCAGGAATAAATGAGAACTTCAAGAGGTAGCTTAGAAGTATTTTCTATTGTGATTGAATAAGTTAAGTTTCAGGACCAGTGTTCTGATTCTTGTGAGAGATTCCAACACTGATGTTGAGAGTCTGGTTTTTCTATGGGAGTTCTCTGAAATAAACACAGCTCTTAGAATAATCCTGTTCCTTTCTGTTGAACTCGTTGGGCAACCATCGAGTTGATGCCTGGACAACTTGCAGACAAAATTCTTAATTTCAGCAAATCATTCTTCTTTGAGGAAAGCATTTGTGCTTCTTTGTGCTGCACATACTGTAAGGATAAGGTCTCTTGTTCAGAGGGGGCATACAGAAAGTTTACCACGTCTTCTTAAGTCATCATCTCCAAACACAACACCTTCCTGACTGATACAATTTCCCTTCTTCATTCCCGTGACATGTCATTGATTTTGGGAATGTCAATTGTTGGTCCTTCTATTTATTCTAATAAAAGCATTGCAAACCAAGTATGTCTCTACCTGTTCTGGGTTACCACACCACACAACCAAAATATATGACTTAGTGGGTCATGGTTATTGACAGAATGCATTTAGACTAGGATTTAGATACTATTTTCAGAATGCACTCATATACGAAGTCATTAAAGAGCTTAACATTTTTTTCCTAAAATCCTGAGTTTCAGCAACCTAAGCCCTACAGCCCCTATTTTTACCATGCACTCATCTCCATATACATATCAAATAACTCAGGTTTTTTTAATCTGCTATTATATTTCCAGATAATTTTAAAAGATTTCATCTAATTGTCCTCAGTAAAAACACTGAGGAATGCCTAAGAAATACAACTTCAAAAACATGAGAAAAGTATTTTTCTTAAAAGGTGGACTGCTTCAGCTGTCTAATACCCGCAAGAACTGTGCGTGGAAATCTTTGTTATTGCCTTTTGATAACATAATCCCCTAGAGATATTATTTCCTATTTCAGAGTCTTTAGGGGGAAGGTTCTTCAGGTTGCAGTTTATCCAACTGAAAGACTTATTAGTTAGGGTCAATCACTGACTTAAGCAATCTCCCTTCTGCTGGCATACACATGCATAACTGCAAATCTCAGTACTTAAAAAGTGCTTTAAAAAGGGAGACAGCAGTATTTGGAGCTGTCTCAAACCTTATCTTGGCTGCTATGACACCTATGGAAGAACTGCAAATAGTGGTCTTCCCAAGAGAGTTATAAGAGATTAGAAACAGTTAACAGAAGTATTCAAGTAAAACTGTATTCTTATTTTTGCAATTTCAAGATTTAGTAAGCATATCATGTTCTGCTTCCCTTAAAGCCTAAGGCAGTAAAGAGAGTTTTGCTACAATTAAAACAAGAAAGAAAAAGGCAGAATTTATAAAATACTGTTCCAAGAAGCAGAGGGTGAAAGTTTATAAATAATTATAGACTTGTTATTAAACTGAAACAAGCATATCTGTCACTCTACACTTTCTAGGTACAATGAAAATAAAATTAATATTTATTGATACATATTTATTAATATTTATACGACATGAATATAAAAAATAACTATTCTCTTGTTTAATTGTTCCTTTGCTTGATGACCATTTTAAAGAAAAGAAACAGAGAAAATCAATGGTAATGAAATGAAAAGGAATGAAATGGTAAATGGTTTCCTAAAACACATATGAGTAATGTCCCTGTGAGACAGAACTATTTGACTCATTTTACATTGGGCCTTTAGGTGTCACTAGGGACACAAAATGATGCCTCAAGTCTTCTGACAGAGAGACATCTGCTGAAAACTAGATCTGGGAGCTTAACATAGGTTCCAATTTTGTTCTTAATTTTTGTGCGAGCAGATAGATGATTATGATCAATATACTGAAAATGTAAACCAGTGGCACTGGGCTTGAAATCCAGTAATTTTTGAAAAAAAGACAGTAATATTATTTAGTGAAAGATCAGAGGTATTTTAAGATGTCTGTGTCCTGGAAAAAATATCATGGTCAAACACTGTAGAATGAATAGAGCTGCTTTGTTAATGAAAGAGAGACCATCCTCTAAAGAGGCTAAAATGAGAGATTCAGTGAGGTTGAATAAGATCCATACCCCTGTACCAATGGCTGGGCCCAGTACTGTGCTTGTGCATTGCAGGTCTGGGCTAGAAGGACCTGCTGCGAAGGTACTGCCATGGTCAGTGTGGCTGCTGCAGCTCCCATGGGAAGCAATTCTGAAAAGACCAGCATGGAGAGTGTTGCAAAGGGATGAGGGAAGAGCAGAGAAACACTGCCTGCTGTTTCCCAGATCTGAAGTCCAGTAAGAATTCAACAACGTGAATACCAGGTTGTCCCAGGCTGTCCTACAGTTCTGGCAGCATCACTGAGGCTGGTATGTCAATAATCTGCCATCTGTCCATTCACTACACTCCATTGCCACTATGTGCCATGCTGTTCTGGATTTACTCTACTGCCGGAGGTTTGTTGAACAAAACCAGACATATGCACAGGACAGCATTTGAAATGCTGTGTGAACTAAGTGTGCCTTTCCTCCCCGTGTCATTTGGGGAAGGGTTGGAGATGACATATCTTCCCTGCCCTTTGGGGAATATAAATTTCTGAGCCCATTCCACATCCCTCTCCATATATGACTTGTGAGAGAGGCCCACCATCTCCTAAGCAAACCAAATCCATGGCTGAAGGCACAAGATTTGGCAGGCATTATGCTATAACCATAGTCACTAGAGGAAGTGCAGAAAACCCCCTGGACTCCAGGGCAGAGCAGTCCTGGGCTCCCAAATGGGATGTGAGAAAGCACAGCATCTTGGGTCAAACTGAAAGCTGAGTGTCTGCTAGAAAGGTTTTGACACAGAGCAGGGCTTTCTGTTTCTTGTGGCTAGTGAGCTAAGATTTATCAAAAAGGAAAAGGGATAGCAGAGAGGGGATTGTCAAAAAGCGGCAAGGGTGGGGGAGGTGACAAGAAGGGCAGGGGCTTCCTCCATAAGATATTTAATGCTGCAGTTCTCCACAGTACCACTGCAGTCCAGTGATTGCCAAACAAGCCTGTGGTGGTGTGGTAGGTCAAATATCAAGCCTGCAGGTTAAATCCACAAATCTGGTCTGTAGTGCTCCTAACCAGGACACTATTGGACATTGTACATTGAAGAGTTAGTGACCACATAAAAATGGATCTGATCAGGCTGATCAGTGTGTGCAGTTTTGTGTTAAGTTATGCTGCACATACTGCTTAGTGTCTGGGACTATACAGCGCTAAACATATCATGTGGCTGTGGGCTAAACTTCATCTGCTAATCATAATGGAGAACCTCACACGTGGTCCCAAACTGGCACCTTGTGATGATGCTGCCAGCATATACATGTCTTTATTTTGAAGTGAAGCAGCATTTTTCTATGTAAGTATACTTTCATTCACCAGTAGAAATGCTAAACAGAACATACCTATAAAAGTGTAAAGATCACACCACCAGTGAACCTCTGCATACAGGGGATATGCAAGTGTGATGTTCCCTGAATAAAGATCCATCCAATGCTGCACCACTTCGGGATCTGACCACTGGAAGGGACATGAAACAGTCTATGCTCTCTGCTTTCCCCCTCTCATGTCATTTCAATAAAATGCACTTTAATAATTTTCTTACCAGTGTCCAAAATGAACACATGCAGTGTCCATCTCACTGAGGGTCATGGCCAGGCAAAGGCATGCAAACTAGCAAGGGCCAGTCAAGAGACTCCATTTAAATTCTTCTCTTGAGTGAGGGAGATGTAGACTCTCACGGAGGCATCTCACAGCTCTGCCAAAAACAGTGCCCTGATTCAAGGCTTGGAAGCTACTTCACATGTCCCTGAGCCCATGCAGCCAAACTCCTAGGAGAGGGATGGTCTCAAGAGCAGAGGTGTCTGAAGTCCTAAGTGTTATGGAGGCAGTGACAGAGGTTGGCTATTCGGGATATCTTCTGACACAGGAACTTAATGGCATTAAAATAAGTTAGTAGAAAGCAGTTAAAAAAACCCAGCACACAGAGGTAGCTGACAATAAACAGCTGAATGATGGAATTAATGCTCAAAGAATGTGGAAGATGATAAAATTTCACACGATTTTAAAGGCAAACTGGACAAAACCATGGAGGAGAAATCGATTGAGAGGCGATAAATATATAGAAAATACTACCGGCTATTTAAGTCCCAGGACTGACAGTAGCCAGTATTAGGACCCTGAGAGCACAACCAGCTTCAGCAGGAGATTTCCCCAACACCCTCTGCACATGTGTCTGGAGCCTGTATTGGGCACCGGTACCATTTGTGAGAGGAGGACAGAACTGTCCTTGGCCAGTTGCAGCAGAGCCTGTAATGAGTGAAAAGAACTCATTGTATGCCAAATCTCCAGCCAGAGGAGCATACAGCATCTCTGCTCGAGTGTAATTAAGAAAGAGTGGACACATGACAGATGTATTTGGAGAAACAAAAGAGAGAATACATCTCTGGGGCATTGCAGCCATGGGCAGCTCATGACAAGGCAGTGACACTCGAGAGGGACTGCAGCCTGCTGGTCACTGATACTGAAGGAAGGACATCCCTGTGGAACTGCAGCTCCGAAAGCAGACTGGAGCACAGGATAAAAGTGAGCAGGAACATGTGGCAGATATAAGCAGTTATACACCAATCACAACCTCTTCCGTTGCTTGCTGCTTCACCAAAGGGACTGGTGAGCACAGAGTGTAACAAGAAAGTTGAAACTAGTAAGCATAAGAGAAGACTTTTTGTATTGAAGTGAAATGTGGGGAAACAGGATGAAAGGTCTGTTTATTTCATAGGTTGTTTCATTGATTTTGTCAGCTCCCAAATAAATAACAAAAATTTAATGTTAATTGGCAAGAAATTAGGTGAAACTCCCTGTTGTGGTGGACTACATTGTTGTTTACACAGGGTTTTGGGTACTTTGCACTGAGTTATTATTTTGCACTGGGTGTATGTTAACTTGCACTAAGGTTCCTGTTTGTATTGAGTTGTTCTGTTTTTCCCTACTCTCCCCTCTCTAAGTACTGTGGTGGTGGGCCCTTTCCCCTCACCTGCCCCAGGTTGGCTTCTCCCTTTGTCCCATTGGCCGGTGTTCTCCCTTCCCAGCTTCCCCCTTTCCCTGGGGGCATAAAACCCCCCAACCAAGTGGACATGACCTCTTTCTCCTCTGCTCCCTGCAGGGGTGCTTGCTGCCATCCTTCCCCTTCCTAAAGATCAGTTCTGCATTAAACCAGGATTGCTGCACAGAGGAAAGAGCGTCTCTCCTTTTTGTCCATGTAGAATCCACTCAAACCTGAAGCTTGTAATATAGCTCTCAGGACACACAGAGAGGATTCCTACAACTCCTCAAGTCTAAGCTGTTGCCCACAACAGAAGCCTGTTCCAGCCTAGACATAGCACTGAAGTACACTGCAGGCTCCTGTCTCCAGTTCTACCTCCTGACTGACCTCAGTCCTAAGCCTTGTAGCCTTGTCTCCAGGCCCATCTCTTTTGCTCATAAGTGTATGACAGAGCTCTGAGTGCACTAATGAATTTGTAATAGTCCTGCTCAGCCATACCTGGAACCTCTCCCACACCTGTGACCCCAGGAACTCTAAGCTATGTACTGGACTTTCAGTTCCCGTCCGTATTGCATCAGTGGTGTGTCAGTCTACAGTTCAAACACAGCTGTGCCCATTCCTGGCCAAGGACTCCTAATGTGACCTTGGCCCTGCCTTGTGATCACTGGAGCTGGGCCTACCTCTGCTCTGTGAATTGACTTTGTGGTCAATGTTGTCTTTGCACCTGCCTCACAGCCATGGCATTGCCTTATGATCTGGACTGCCTGTGATCTCCAGGCCTGTTCTGCCCAGCTGCTGAGCCCTGGCTGGTGAGGCTCTGGCTGTGGCATCCTCCTTGACTCCTGGTTTGTTTCTCCTTGGGAAAAGCTGGCCCTTGCTGCTCCCTGACAGTGAGCTCTCCCTGAGCCCTCAGCTAAGCACTGAGGAGCCTGGGTCTCCAGTCACACAGGGCCTTGTCCTTACAAACCTTCCCGATCTCCACAAAGCACTCACTCATTATTCAGAGCCAGGCTCCGGAGTGAACCTTCCACCCAGCCAGACCATCCTTCCTGGCTTGTTCCTGACCAGTCTCTGGGGCCTGTTTGGATGGCCTGACCATCTCGCTCAGTTCCTGATCACTTATGCCATGTCCTTTTCCTATCCACTGCCCCTATCCCAGCTCTATGTCCCCTGGAACAGCCCCCTAACACCCCATAGCCACTGAGTCACTCTGAAGTGAGTCCCTCCTGAGCACAGGTCTCCCTAAGGAGCAAGGGCATGCTGACCTCAGAGGGAAGGCTGCTGGTCCAAGCCCTGAAGGTACCAGAAGCCCTCAGTGGCCTTGATCTTCCATGGGATCTCTCCTACCAGCTCAAAGCCCAGGATCTCATGCTACCCCCCGCCCCAGACCATCATCCCCTACCCCAGTGACACCACATCAGGGGCTGTTCTGCTCCCCTCAGTCCTACCCTGCCCGGCCATGGGCCCTCTTGAGACCAACTTGTGCACTCAGTTCCTGGCTTGAACCTGAGCCTACTCTGTCACTACTGACCTGTCTGGTAGTCACTGGATCTGACTGCAGCCCTCACTTTTGGAGAGACTTCCTAGCTTGGTTTTGGACATGCCCTGTCACTTATATTGCCTCATGTTCTGAAGGCTTGGTTGGACCTATCACTCTTTCAGGGTTTGCCTGCCAGGGTTTCCCTTGCTCAGGTGCTACGGGGCTGGGCTCTGGTCAGTGAGTCTCCCATTCCACAGGCACCAACCAGCTGTCATTGCTCCCTAACCCTAGGCTCTGGAAATGGACCATGGCCCTGGTTCTCCTCTTGCCGTGTCCATGGAGGCTGATGGACCCTGTTAGTGACATTTGGCTCTGCTTCCCTGTGGTCAGATATTGTGGTGTGGCACCCAACAGTGAGGGCACTTCCCTCCCTGGGGACTGAGTCTTGGCCCAGCTCACTGTCCTCACGGAGCAGGCCTGCTCCTGCTGCTTCTCTCAGTACAGACAATTTTGGTTGGTGTTTGTCAGGAGAGACTTGTCCTTGGTAAATCTGTGCTGGGTTTTCCCATCATCTTTTATTCCTTCACGTATCTCAAAATGTTCTCGGGAGGCTTTGCTTGGAAGCCTTCTGCAGGGGTTTGAGCTCGAATACAACTGTACACCAGGACATTAGTGACCCAGATAGTATTTGACAGGAGAAGGCATAGGCCTGAGCTTGCTGAGCGTGCAGGTTGGCTCCCCATCCTGTGCTGTCCTGCACATCACTCTGGCCTGCAGCATGAACTTTCTGTGCATGTCAGAAGGGAGGAACCTGTAGGTAGCTCCCACTTGGCATCAGTGACTGCATCCCCCGCACTCTTGCATTTATCATAAAGTGAAGCAACAAGTTTTCATGTGAACATCCTTCTGTTTCTCAGAAGAAATTAATTGTTTTCTTCTTTAAAAATTCCTGCAAGACCTCTAAAGACCAGTGTCAGTGAACACATATTTCCATGGATGGGACTTGCACTGTATGCCATTCCTTGTCTGGTGACCTTTCCAACCTGCACAGCTTGGGTTCCCTGCAGCTAAGGGAATATTGCAGAATCACAGAATCAACTAGGTTGGAAAAGACCTTTGAGAAGATCAAGTCCAACCTATGACCTAAGACCACCATGGCAACTAGACCATGGCACTGACAATCACCTTGTCTGTGAAGAATTTCTTCCTATTGTCCAACCTAAATCTCTCCTGGTGAAGCCTAAGAGTATCCTCTTGTCCTATTGCTAGTTACCTGGGAGAAGAGGCTGACTCTCACTTGCCTACAACCTCCTTTCAGGTAGTTGTAGTGAGTCACAATAAAAACTACCTATATTATCCTCTTTTTCCTTTCAATGTTAGCTGCAATAAATGGTATTTTAAGCAGTATCTTAGAGACTGTGTCTTTCTTGACACAGATCATTATGAGTACTAACTTTTAATACCTTGCAGCAGTGCACTACACCTTTTCAGTGACTGCAGAGACCTGTATTCTCCTCAATTCTCCTCCTTTTCCTTTCTGAAAATTCGTCACTCTTTCAAACCATCAGGAATCTTCTCCAATTATCCTGACTTTTCTTTAGTCTTCATTTTGCTGTTGTACCAAAAGAAGCTTTTCTTACTGTCCTTCACATCCCTTGTTAGTTATCCCTTTAGCACAATTTTTGCTTTTCAGATTCCATCCCTGCATGCATGGTGAAAGCTTCTATAATCCTGCCTGGTGGAGTCTCGCAATGACAATTAAGAGCAATGACAAATGCCCTGTCACAATCTGTGAGAGATCAAGGCAGCACTGCAGGCAACAGTGCACATCTCCAATGGCATAGAGCTGTTGTAGAAAGGCGCCAGCCAGGCTGTGGGCACCTGTCTGAAGGAGCTTAACCAGATACTTCCTTTGCTTTGTACTGGGGAAAAAACAGAACCACAGAACAGTGAAGAGAGAAACCATCACTGATAGCTGCAGAACCTAGGTCTGCGACGATAACAAGCTAGATAGTCAGCTGCAATCAGTAAATCTCTCTGTGAATGATTGCCTCTGTCCCTGATTGAAAGCCAGCTTCTAGAGTCACAATGTGGAATGAAGACAAACACAAAACAATTAATATGCTCCTTTCTATTGGCAAAAGAGCAGGAACAAGGACAGAATTCCGAGTCCTGAGTAGGTTTTTGTGATTGGATGAGAAGCTTTGTTCTGTGAGCTGACCTGGACTTCATATCCTTTTTCATAAGAAGTACCTTTTACACTGTCAGTTGCCCAAAGCTCAGGTACTCAAGAGTCTGTTGGTTTAGGGACAACTCCACAATGAAATGCCTGGCAGAGGAAAGGGTAACCGAGCCTTACTGACCTCTTTCTTGGGACAAGCATTGTCAAACAAGGATGTGTGACAGAACTGTTTGTACTGCTTTGCACAACTGTGCTGGACAGGACAATCCATTGCCAGTTGTCCCAAATAGACTTCCAAGTGCAGGAAAGTTTGCTCACTCTAGACCTCATGTCAAGCAGACTGTACAAGACCTTTTAGTATTGATGCTATGCTGATGGTCTGCCCTGATCCAATTTTTCATTTGCTCATGGGTATACTCTGTTGCTTAAAACTGGCCCTACATCAACTCCCAGTCTGAGCACAGAAAACCACACCAGACCCCTCATAAAGAACACAGCCTGCCTTATCAAACATTATCACAGCAGAGTTTATTATCCTCCATGTATTTCTTTATTGTGAGTGTGTTCTGAACCTGAAACTCCAATTCTTGGAGAGGAAACATAATTTTTGTATAACTCACGGAACAAAGCCCTGCATCAAATGCATACAAAGCTGCTCTGAAGATCTGGAACCAGGATACTACATAGAAGTCAAACTCACCAGATATAAAAAAAACCACTGAGATAATTTTTATTCTATTCTTGCAGTGTGATGGTGTAGGGAAAAAAAAAAGATCATTAACAAAAGTGCAACTGCTTCCTGAATATGTTTGTAGGTCCTAAAATTCAAGCCATACATGATGAGCTGGACTTGTGATACAGGTCTGGACACTTCTGTAATTCATGTATGATTGACAAGACTAAGGGAATGGGAATCATGGTTGTTTAGCAGAGAAGGACATTTAAAAGACAGATTTCACTGAGTTAAATACACTGACCCACCCTTACAAGCAGTGGTGGAAGACCAGTGTGGTGGAAGTAGAACTAAACCCTTGTGGACACAAAGTGGCCCTGAACAAAAAAGGAATAAAGAGTGAATAGTGGCATAAATCTGAGATGGTCTGTGAACAATGTGAGAAAACAGCTCAAGCGAAGACATACAGGTTCTAAGAATCATGGAGTATCTCAAATTGGAAGGGAACTATGAGGATCATTGAGTTCAGCTCGCTGATCTTTGCAGGACTACCCACAAATAAACCATATGACTATGAGCATTGTCCAGACATTCACTCAACTCTGACACACTGGGTGCTGTGACCACTTCCCCAGGGAGCCTCTTTCAGGGTGTGACTGACCATCCTCTGGATGAGGAATCTTTTCCCAGTGTCCAATCTGAGCTTCCCATGATGCAGCTTCATTCCATTTCCTTGGGACTCATTGCAGGTCACCAGATAGAGAATAGCAACACCTCCACCTCCACTGCAGCCATTGAGGAAGTCGTAGGCTGAGATGAGGCCTACTCTTCTTGTCCTCGAGGCCTTTTCTTTGTCACTCTCCTCTGTACACACTCTTATAGTGTGATGTCCTTCTTACATTGAGGTGCCCAAAGTGGCACACAGGACTCGAGGTGAGGCCACATCAGCACAGAGTAGAGTGGGAAAATCATAGAATCATAGAATAGTTTGGGTTTCAAGGCACATTAAAGATGCCCCCTCCCTTTGACAGGGTCAATCACCTCCCTCAACCAGCTGGTGATGCTGAACCTGATGCACCCCAATATATGGTTGGTCCTTTTGGCTACCAGGGCACACTGTTGACTCAGATTCAACTTGCAATCGACCCAAACCCACAGATCTCTATGCAGGGCTGTTTTTAATCTCTCATCCCCCAATCTGTACTTGCAAAGAGGATCACCCCATAACAGTTGGAGAATCTTGCACTTGCTCTTGTTAAATTTCATACATCTGGTGATTGCTGAGCTCTCTGGTCTATCCAGATCTCTTTCTAAGACCCGCAAGGGAGTCCACAGCTCCTCCCAGTTCAGCGTAGCTGGCAAATGCCCACTTTGGCATGTTCACTTCAGCTTTTTCATCATCATCTTAGAAGGATGACTGACAATCGTTATTTTGTGGGCACAAAGCTTAAAAGGAAAGCAACGTGCCTGTGACTTGGGGTCTAGGCACATCTCCTACTATTTAATCATATGTCAGGTTTTCTTCTGTCTACCTGGCACCAAGAAAGCACTTCTGCCTCTCCTGATGTCTGTGTTACCACCTCATCTCACCTCATCTCCTGAGCTACACACTGACAGGCAACAACTCAACAAGGGGAATGTAGATTTTTATGGCACATTTATTTTCATAAGAGGAAGCAGACTGAGGCAAAGAACACTGCACTGCCTAAACTTTATACAGCAGTACAGAGCCTACTCTTCTTAACAGAGATCACAGTTATGTCCCATGTGTTCTAAAGAATTGTGATGTACAGACTTTGGGATCCCCCTCTTGCCTTCCCCCCCTTCTCCCTCCACTTTTAGAAATCACACAGCGCTTTGCAGAGGTCAGAATGGTTTCTTAGCTGTTTGTCCATTCTATTATTTCAATACAGAACAATAGCTTTTATAAGTGAAATGCTTTTATAACTGAAATATATTTGCTATTGTGTATTATGATTGTCCCATAGACCATGAACACTTCTCTAGCTGGATTTCATAGTTCCTCCATCATCTGTCAGGCCATTAAGTTACTTATGGAAGATCTGAGAGGTACAAGGCAAGTGCATACACAAATACATTTGGAACGGACTGTTTTTTACTTTGTCTACAGTTATGTTTTGCTGTTAACCCCTGAGATCAAAATACTACACTATAAAACCACACTCATAGAAAGATCTTTTATAAATATTCCAGCTTCTCAGAGAAAATGTTCCTAGTTTTGACTTTATTATCCATTGGTTTTGTCACATGCACCCTACTTTATTTCCCCAATTTTTGTAGAAGGATAAAAGGCTAAGTCCTATCCTCCCTTCTCTTCTGTCCAGCATGCCTGCATTTTGTTCATTCAGAAAGGACTAACTGAAAGAGAGTCCTGGTCTATTCCTACAATCTTGATAACAAATTGACTATTGGCGTATTGACTAATAACTGCTAATTATGTGTGACATCACTAAGGTTTTCACATTTTTTGTTTTAACTGCCATCCCAGTATCTAGTTGCAAATGAGGCATTATTTCCCAGCCTTTCTCCAGCCCAATGGTTCTGATGTACTGGTGGAAAGCACTGTTATACAGAATAAAAAACTAATATTTGTTCGCCCTTCAATCAAACCCAAACCCATTGAAACAAAAAACTGACCTAAGACCATTAATTTATTTTCATGACGTCAAAAGTCAAACTTCTGAAGGACAGCAATGGGTGGGTCACAACTCAGACTGTATAAATTCCCTAGGGCTCAGCCAGTATACCCACATACAGCTGGAAAGCTGTATTGTCTTTGGTGCTGAAGCTTGAAGGTAAGCATTTCTCTAGGAAGATTTACTTTCTCACTGCATTATTTCTTGTTTCTGACTAAACTTAAAAAGAGAGAAGTTATTGTCTTGTTGTTGCTATTTTTCAGGACAGAATATTTACATGATATTCTCTACAAAGCTCACCAGTGTATATGCGTTCTACATTATTTTATTATGTGTAAAATCTGAATATTTGTGGCTTTGGGGAGATTTTTAAAGTGTGCTTAAAATTTTGTGCTCAAAACATGATTTTATTTTAGAACATCTTATCTTCCCATTTAGTATCTTTTAAGATTGACTTTGACAGAGAAATAACAAGTTTTCTTGCTTGACCTCTGGTTCAAAAGAGTGCATTGAGAGCAGAACTGTGGCGTTCAGTGAATTTGCTAAATAATGTGAAATATCACTAAGAGTTGCATTCCTGAAAAAAACAGTTGGTGAGCACAAGATAACATAAAAAGGTACGTGGGTGGACAGATGCACAAATTTTAAATAACTTATAAATGGGAACATGTATACAGAAAGGAAAGTGAGAGAAATATGTGTGTGTGTGTATGTGTATATCCAAGAGGCCAGTCATAAAACACTTTGGTAGAGTTTAACACTACAAAGAGAAACTTGAGATCCTACTATTCAGCTCCTACATAAGGGGCTAGATTTTGAAAAACAACAATTTAATTTCTTAGACAGGTTATAGTCTGAGAAAACATAGCATATTTAAGCAAAGCAAGCTATATCTGAAAGCACAATACAATGAAACATGAATTTTATGCATCAGTCTTGCTCCTAGATTAGGTAACCTTAGATGAATTACATTGCCTGTCCATGCTTCCATTACTAAAACAAGGGTAAGCTACAGGCCCTTGAAGATCTACTGACAGTAAGTACTGTGCAACAAATCGATACTTTACTACACCTATTTATTTTTAGAAAATAAAAATAGCTACCCTCTGCTTTTACCTGTATCTGTCCAGACCTAGACCAAATGGAAATACAATTTGTGCTTAAATTTACAGCTTTGCAAGTATATGGCAGAGATAATATTTTCTTGTTTTCATCAAGCTACTACAAAGTACTAAGGAACTGTAGTCTTCAGTGAATGAAAATAAGTACAGGCAATTGTTGTTTGACTGCTTTGAAAAGGTAAACAGAAATCACATACAGATTCCAGAACTCTGAGGAACTGTTACAAAAAGGTAAATGTATAGAAATGCAGAAGGAAACAGGTTTTTGTGAAAACAGAGTTTCTAACAAGCATGAGAGGTGAGCATAACAATAGACATGTTAACATAGAAGGATTTCCAAACTGCTTGTTTATATTTTATAGCCTGAAAACTCCTATTAAAGCGCGTGTGCTGTGGATGTACGCTACTCCCATCCTTACATTGTTACTGCACTTCTGCTCTTTGCTGTAGGCAATACTGTTGCACAATGGGCTCCATCGGTCCAGTGAGCACAGAAGTGTGCTGCGACATATTCAGGGAGCTGAGAAGCCAGAGTGTCCAGGAGAATGTCTGCTACTCCCCTCTGCTCATCATTTCAACCCTCTCCATGGTCTACATTGGTGCAAAAGACAACACCAAGGCTCAGATAGAAAAGGTGAGACTACATTTAGGATTTAAACCCTCCTGTGGCCCAACAGAGCCACAGCCCTTAATTATATGATAATGTGCCTCAGAGGCTAAAAATTGTGGACCCAGAGTTACCAAAATGTGGATCTAGAGTTATCAAAAGCTGTGGCCACCTGAAATTCCCACAGTGTTCAACAAATGCATCAGCCTGAAATCTTAAGACTGGATTTAAATTTTATCATAGTTTAGCAGTAGAATTCTCAAAGACAAAAATACATTCTAGTGACCCTTTTTCTGGAATAGGGAAAGGAGACAAAATCTATAGGGAAAGAGCCAAAACACATCCCCAGACTGCAAAGTGTTTCATGTGTTTCCTACAGCTCTCACTATCTTCATAGAGAGTGGCTGGTTTGTTACCTATAAGAAGGCTGGTATTGGTAGCACACACTGGAGCTGAATCCTAGATGTGCAATAGATAAAAGGATCATCTAAGCAGGCAATAGTAGGCATGGCTATTCCGAGATGGTACAGATAGATTGCACTTTTTGAGTCATTCTCAGTTAGTCAATAGGTTTGCTTCAAACACTATGTGTTAATCTCAGTTGCATAACCTTTTTCTTGTCATACCAGTTATTTCAACTACTGTTATTCTTAATTACAGGCTATTCACTTTGATAAAATCCCAGGATTTGGAGAGAGTACTGAATCTCAGGTACAGAAACAATTTCATCCCTTCTCTATGTCAGTTTCTCCTGGGAGCAAAATCTATCAGATAAAGCAGTCTTGTAGCAGCTCCAAACCTACTCCAATGTGCAGCCAGCACTCTTCCTCCAGTATTTGGGGGAACACTTCATTCATAAGAATGAACAGAGAAGGCGAGTAACAGAGAATTCAGAGCAAGCATAAAACGAAACCCACCACCATAATATTGGACCAATAGGGGGAAATTATAGATACTTGTATGATTAGGCAAAATATCTGGATGCTAGTGGTTAAACAGGACCGGATGGGAACTAATCTGCTGGAGCTGGATTACTGTAGCAGGTAATTAAAAGCCCCCCCAAGAATGCTACGAGGAAATTACAGTAGAAAACCACACCGAATTGTATATATTACAAAATTCCTACATCAGCATAGGATGAACAGTTTTGTAAGCAGAAGCATTTGAACTATTCTACTCCTTTCATATAGTATGTAATACCTACTCATCATTAAAACTAGGATAACATAATCCATATTTTTATTTGTATTCTTGTCAATCAGTGTGGCACATCTGTGAGCATCCACGCTTCACTTAAGGACATCTTCACCCAAATCACCAAACCAAGTGACAATTATTCAATCAGCATTGCCAGCAGACTTTATGCTGAAGAGAAATACCCAATCCTGCCGGTGAGTTGCTCTAAGATCTGATCTGAATGTCAAAACTGTAACTTTCTGTAATGCAAAAAGCACTGTCAGAAATCTAGGCTCTGCTAAAGGAATTTTCTTCCATATCAAAAGATTCTCTCTGTCACAGCCCTAACTCTTGAAAGTCTGGAGAAAAAATGTGACTAGCCAAAAAGATGTTTGTGCATAGTACAATAAAGATCCAATAAAGTTGAGGTATAATTAATAAAGATAATTTCTGTTGGCAAGAGATAACTCCAACCCTTTTCTCAACTTGCAAAACAAACCTGAAAAATAACTTAAGGTTCTCAAAAATATTCCAAGGTTTTCCATTGAAAGGAACATTTAATTTGAAATTCAAGGAGATATCATTGAAAAAAAAAATTAAACTTGGGCACATAGGAAAAAACCCCCATACTTAACTGAAATGAATGTTGGTTTTAAATTAAATTCAGTTCTGTAAAATATGTTTTTAAAAATGTGAGCATATACTCTTGCTTGAAACAATGCATGTCGAATCTTAAGATGCTTATGAACTAGCTCATGATCTACTGATTAGCCTTAATAAGCAGATTGCTCATATCTGTTCATTTCATTCTTGCCTTTTACATCTGCATACTGCTTTGGCATTCTGAAAATGGCATGTTCTTTCTTTGCAGGAATACATAGAGTGTGTGAAGGAACTGTATAAGGAAGGTTTGGAATCTATCAGCTTTCAAACAGCTGCAGAAAAATCCAGAGAGCTCATAAATGCATGGGTTGAGAGTCAGACAAATGGTAAGAGGAAGCCAACTATCAGCAGAGGTATTTTTCCTTCTGCCACCATGTTTGAACAACATGTGAGAAAACCAAAACCTCTCCCTGTGCTCCTTCTCCTGGATAATAGATCAGTTCCCAGATACAGAACTGTCATCTAACAATTTTTTTTTGTTCCTCAGACACACCCTGTTAAAGAACTCTATCTGTAGAGGCTTTGTGTATATGTAATAGCTCCAGTCCCGATAAAAGGAACGGCACTAAAATATGCTTTCTACACATTGACAAATTGTTTGACACCAATGTTTCAACTTTTGCTTGAAGCAAAAAAGTATTAAATGTTTGGTTGGGAGACCATCCTGGGATAAAAGGCTCCAATGGTTCTTCCTGTTGTCACAAAATATACTAATTTTGTACCAAATAAATCTCTGGATCTTATATCTCTCACTATAATTCTTTATAGGGAGAGAAACCACAGCCATTGCCAACAGAGTAAGCGAATCAACCTTGTAACTACAAGAAAACAGCTCCAAAACCAAAATCATGTCCTGCCCTACACCTTTCTTCCCACAAATTCTTTACCCTCCACTTAATGTTGCAACTGACACGTAAGATGTGTTAAATACAGATGTGTTACACATGTTCTCTCTTATGCATTCTTGAAGGGTCGATCAAAAATATCCTTCAACCAAGCTCTGTGAGCTCACAAACTGACATGGTCCTGGTCAGTGCCATCTACTTCAAAGGATGGTGGGAGAAAGCATTCAAGGAAGAAGACACCCAGACAGTTCCTTTCAGAATTACTGAGGTATGTGGGCATATATCACTTTAAAGGTGTCATCTTCTAGAATTTATGAAGGGTCTAGACAAGTTGCTATACAATCTTCCTGGAAAAGAGCGATTATTAGCTTTAACCATAAGTAGGCATTTCTGCACTCCAGGAATAATCTTTCTGAAAGCTATATTATTTTCTTTGGTTTTGCAGCAAGAAAGCAAACAGGTGCAGATGATGTCTCAGATTGGTACATTTAAAGTGGCAGAGATCCCTTCTGAGAAATGTAAGATCCTGGAGCTTCCATATGCCAGTGGGCGGCTGAGCCTGTGGGTGCTGTTGCCTGATGACATCTCTGGCCTGGAGCAGGTATGGCCCTGGCAGCTGGGTTTCAGAAGACTACAAGCACTGTGAAATTTAGGTGTTGAAAAGCTCTTCACAATAAAGCCATCTTAAAGCACATCCCTAGCACAGATCTGAATACTGGCAGCATGGGATTGTTGCGTAGAGGCACACAGCTGTCTCAGTGGTCCTGCAAAAGTTTGTACTGAGGATGGAGTGCTAAGGAACTGCTTTAGTGGGTTACATTTTTGTCACTGCAGAACAGATTCTTCTCAGATAAGCAGCTCTTACTCCAGCAGCTTGAGCTCCAAAGCTTTTATATCTCAGTTTCTGCATACTGAGCAACTTACTGGGAGCTCATTTTAGCTTGAGTATTTGTAATTATTGAATGGTTTGACAGCCTTCAACATGCTTCCTTCATACCATCAAAAATTAAATTATCTAAAAATTGAATATGAGTACTGGAATGGTTAAAGCAATTTCAGAAAGTAAAATGTACATGACATATTACTGTTGATATGAAAAGAATCTAGCTACTAGCAGGAATGCAGTTTGAATAGGAAAAGTTAGGCAATAAATCCAAGTTTGTTGAAATGATTGCGCACTAACTCAAAGAACCTAAATTATAAAAATAAAGAGTCATTTGAACACAGCTAAATTTCTCCAGTAATGACTGATAGCTCATTTATTACTGAAGAAATTTAGCTGTGTTCAAATGCCTCTAGATACTTCAGGTATTGGCAAAACCATTGGTGCTTCCTTACTTGGAGGTCTTAAATGTAGATAGAGCTTACAAGCCATAAGCACTGAACAACTTTTGGAATATATTTCTGAAGGAAAGAAGATAAATAGGCAAAAACTTTGGGAAATTTGCTGAGTAGCCATCTAATTAAAGCTATTAATTGGCAGTGAGCCTATTAAAGAAATACGATGCAGGACAGAGAAGAGAGAGTCATGGTTTGCTTTCCTCTTCTAGATGCATTAATCCATATATACCCAGAAAATACACCATCAAAAGAGCAGTCAGTTTAAGAGAAAAAAAACACAAATGGTACTGCATTGCTACAGAAGATGTTGTGCCAGAATCCCAGAGATTTAATTTGTTTGTCTCCTTGCAGCTTGAGAATGCAATCACCCCTGAAAATCTCAAGGAGTGGACCAGTCCTAGTAAGATGGAAGAGAGGAAAATTAAAGTTTATCTCCCCCGCATGAAGATTGAGGAAAAATATAACCTCACATCTGTCTTAAAATCCTTGGGTATCACTGATCTGTTCAGCTCATCAGCCAATCTCTCTGGTATCTCTTCAGCAGAGAGCCTGAAGGTGTCTGGAGCATTCCATGAGGCATCTGTGGAGATCTATGAAGCAGGCAGTAAGGTGGCAGGCTCATCAGGAGCTGGGGTAGATGACACAAGTGTCTCTGAAGAGATTAGGGCTGACCACCCTTTCCTCTTCTTCATCAAGCACAACCCAAGTGACAGTATCTTGTTCTTTGGCAGATGCTTTTCCCCTTAAAGAGAGAAATGCTGAAAGAGTTTCTGTCCCTCACAGCAAGACCCAAAGTGCTGCAGTATCAAGGGTAAAGAGAAACACAAACTTTCTCTTTTATCCATATTTTCTAAAACCAGAAGGCTTTATTTAAAAAAAAAAAAATAAAAAAGTTAAGGCAGATAAATTTTGCCAGGAAAGCGAAGGCCCTTTGCCTTTCCTTTCTGCTGAGTATTATTATTTACTCATAGAGGAAGAATTAAGGGAATGAAAATCTGACCCAAAGAAAGCATGAGCATTAACAGAGATGTTCCTGGTGCAATTTAACAATAATAGTACTGAATCATCACACTGAAAAAACACATCACTTTTTTTGGAAAAAAAATGCAGTCTTCTAACTGAGCCAAGTTTCTCTACAGGCAAATTTTGTGGTGACTCCTCTGGAATAAATCACTCAAAATTTCCTAGATTAAACTACTACCAACCATATCTACTCCGACAAAGCAATTGATTTTTATTTCTACTCCTGATACTGCAAGCTCTTCCTCACTTTCTAAAGATGCATTATAGGAGTCTAATAATTCATATTTTTTCTTAAGCCTTTTTGGATCAATCATCATGACCAAGCATGGCAGGTTACTATTCAAATTTTCTCCATGTATCCTATCCCTGTACATAATGGGTCTTGTGGATGTACACTTTTGCTCCTTTAATCATAATAAAAACTTATTTAAGCAAATTCTTTTTGTTTCGAGTATTTTAAACGCACCTAGGACAGGGTAATCCTGGTTATGTGTATAAATCTGGGGCTTTGGGTGGACGGCAAGTTGAACACGAGCCAGCAGTGCCCTGGCAGCCAGGAGGGCCAACCTGGGTGTCCTGGGGGGCATCAGGCACAGCATGGCCAGCCAGGCAAGGGAGGGGATTGTCCTGCTCTGCTCTGCACTGGGGCAGCCTCACCTCCAGTGCTGGGGGCAGTTTGGGTGCCACAATATGAGAAGAACATCACACTCAAAGAGTGTGTGCAGAGGTGGGGGACTGAAATAGTGAAAGCTCCCAAGGGCAAAACTTGCAAGGACTGTCTGAGGTCACTTGGCTGGTTCAGCTTGGAGAAGAGCAGGCTGAGGAGTGACCTCATCTCAGCCTACAACTTCCTCACTGGGGGCAGGGGAGGGCGAGGTGCTGCTCTCCTCCGTCTGGTGACCAGCAAGGGCATGAGGAAATGGAATGAGGCTGTATCAGGACTGGACATTAGGAAAAGTTTCTTCATCCAGAGGGCTGGTCACTGGAACAGGATTTCCCAGGAAAGTGGTCATGGTGCTATGCCTGTTAGAGTTCAAGGAGCACCAGGACAATGCTCTTAGTCATATGGTATATTTATAGATAGTTCTGTGAGGAGCAGGGAGTTGGACTCAATGATCCTTATGAGTCCCTTCAAACTTGAAATATTCTATGTTTCTGCGATTTTTCTGTCTGAGTTGGTTCATTGATTTCAGAGAGGTGAGGAATGAGTCTGTCGTAACTCTGGGCTAAGACAGAATATTGAGACTGATTTTCATCCAGGAAAGGACCTGTGGGACCCATACTCCCCCATGCTTGCCACTCAAACTAGTCAGATACAACAATTCCTGCGTAAAACATGATTCAAACATGATTCATCCAGTTTCTCTGAAACAGCAGTTGATAAGCAGTCTGGAAGGCAGCTGGATATGTGCAGAACCTACATGCCACTGAGACACAGCATTGCCCCAGAGAACACAGGGGAATGGGAAATGGGAAGGAGTTTTTTACTTATCTTTATGGTGTGTTTACAAAGCTTTATGGGCTTTTATTCAGAAGCTATAGAGAATAATCGTGCTAGGAGAATGGGATGTCTATGGTGAGTTATAGTTTTTCTCTGGAATTAATTATTCATCTCTTTGTCACTGAAGCAAGAAAGGCAACAGAACTGTGAGGAACTGTCACAAAGAAGCACCAGGAAAGTGAGACAAGAAGATTTTGGCAGGTGCAGTTACAGCAAGAAGTTTATGCTCTTTTTTGATTCCAGTACATACAGCATAGCAACAGGGCTGGGAGCACTGTGGTGGAACGTTTTTTCAGTTCCATCACACAATATTTGCTTGTTCTACCTGTTTTGGCTTCCCCTCCTCCATCCTCCAAAATAATACATACTTTGGCAGGACCTAGGGGGCACGACTTGCTGGTAGGAAACATGATCTTGAAAAGAACAAAGCTAATATGACACCACTTTCACTGGTATGTAAATAGTTCAAATGTATTCCTTCACTTTCTTTTATCTTATCTTATCTTGATTGCTGATCAAGAGATAACAAATGGAGAAATTTATTGCAAGAGAGCTAACAGTGTGTTTACTATGGTCCTAGAGTTTCTGTTGATCTGGTCATGGAAATAGGGCACCTTAAATTTCAGCAGATTTGTTCTAAAACAGCAACATTTCCAGGCTGTTCTAGTTTTTTATCAATTAAAGCATAGTTCTTCACAAACAGAAGACACAAAGAAGTACATCTGTTCCTGTATGTAGACATATTTTCAGTGCTACCTCCTGATTTCTGTTGACTTCAGCTGTCAGCACAGCAACAAGCAGTCATATTCTCGTCCTCAACAGTCACTTCTCTAAAAGAAAATAACAAAACCCATGTGTTCCCAGCCCTGTTTTCAGAAACCATTTTGGAGTTTGGCAAATCATACCCCCATTAAGGAATAGATGCTGGAGTCCTCAGATCCAAGACAGAGAAATATTTATTTGAATGCTAAATGTTTCAATAGCCTTCCACATCTAAGGTATTGTAGATTTTGTAATAACAGGCACCCCAAGTACAGGCCCCTAGAGGAACAAGCCTGGATCTAGCCCCAAGCTATGTGCCAGATATCAGACCTCCGTCACTCAGCACGGAACAAATCCTCTCCTTTGTGCCAACAAATGAGGCTACAGCTTCTTGTCACCACCCTCAAAGAAGGAAAATAGTTAACATCATGTCCCAGAGACTTCAGCTTTCTGCTGTGTCATGAAGTACAGGTGGATTATGCTCCTGTTTGCCCACAGAATGTCTTTCAGCACAAGAATGGAAGAAGGCTCATACTCACAGCTTTAGGATCTGTCATTAGAGGCTTTTATTGCTATATCACCACACCCGAAATATATTTGTAATTTCAAGCGTGCAAAGAGACAAAATTAATTCAAAGAATTACTGAGTTGTGCCAATACAAGACCACACTTGCTCTCTTTCTTGTGGTTTTACAATGGGAAGGTAATACCATAGAGATGACAGAATTTGACCCTGAGGCCTTACTGTTTATTCCAGTACTAACTGTTCTAATATAGAAAAATGCAAGTAATATTACTTGGTTGAACAAAGTCAGTTATTTGCAAAAATCAGTCTCCTGAAATTCACAGCATTAGAGAGTAACTTGTGTTGGAATGGGCAGCTAACAGTTATCTGGTCTTAACTTCAGAAACACATCAGGGCCCTTCCCAGCCAAATGTTGCATATCTTTAAGTTTGGAGAATCCATGGTGTTAGGATTAATTTAAATTTAAACATAAATCCAAATATTACTAATGTAGAAGTAGTGTAGACTATCTAGCCAACTTAGCTATCTCCCACCAAATGTGAGTTGGCCACATGTGAGAATGAGCCCCACCAGTTCCTTCATTTTCATTCTCCCATGTCCAGTCTACAAAGCTCTCACTGTTTTCCCTTACTTTAAACCTCCTGGAGCCAATGCAGAATACTTCTGAAAATCCCAAGGAGTTTAGTCAACCAGGTGAACAGGAAATTCCTAGCACAGTTAACTATGCTTAGGAACAAAAGGGAGATAATAGATAGCTTCATGCTATGCATTTTTAGTCTAGAAGCATAATTTATATTTTATCTACATTTATTATATGGGAATATTACTGGGATATTGTTTGCACCAGCCCTCTATTCCCTCACTGTTACAGTACTGAACATCACAAGAAGAAGAGTTAATACCATATAGTGGAACTGTCTTGTGAAAGGAACAAACAGTCTCAAATTGCATTCTACTCCCTGAAAAAAAAAATCCAAACTGATTTTGTGCTCTTATTTCTTTAATCCGTTCATCACTTTCCTACTTTTTCTAATGCTAGCAATATCATCCCACAGCAGGCAAACAATTAATGTCTGTTAATGGCACCTTCAGAGAACAGGAAGAGGTTCCTCGAGGTGAGCAAACCCTTACAAGTAAGGCTGACTTCTTAGTCACACAGGTAAAATTCCAGTCTCTGATAAGAAGCCAATAAGAAGTGGGAGAATAGTGAGGTGCTTGATGTGTTTCTGCAAGGAACAGAATTAAAGATCAAAGGGGGCAGAGGAGGAATCATTGAACTTCTCAGGGCTGTATGCAGAAGCAGTTCCTCTCTCCTCTTCCCTCTTTTCTCTTTTATTCTGCCTCATTTCCCTTGGATGTGGTTCATTAATTATCTTTACCCAAGGTGCTGACTATCCCCACCCATATCATGCCCTCCTTTTTCCTCCTTGCCCTTCAGCAATCTCTGCTTCTGTGGGCAGTGAGGGAAGAGGGCAGGGCTGGAGTCAAAGCTTGATTCTAAGAGAAGAAATGTCAAGGAGAGGAAGAAAGTGGGAGAACAGTTTACCCCTCCTACTGCCTGGAGGGACCATCTGCTATGAAATTATGCTGTGCCAGCTACAGGGGCCAAGCTGCATCTCAGCTGCATCTGCAGGAGGTGGGAGGAGAGTCCCTTCCTCCAGCCACAAACAGAGAGCCATTGCTCTGCCTTTCCTTACATGTCTTCTGGTAACTTTCCTTAGCCTGATGTTGCCTCTGTTACACTGAATTCAAATCAATCTCGACCTATGTGTTGGTCTGTCTGTGTTCCCAGAAAGGGAATTAGTAACCACACAAGCAAGGGATATTAAAAAAGATAAAGGATATCAAGGAAGATAAAGCCAAAGGTCTAGAAAAGGAAGGGAGATACACCAAGAAGAAAGAAAAGTCTCAAGCAGCTGAAAGGGACTACTGCACTAGTTTTAAACTACACAGAGAGAGTTCTGCTTTTGGCTTTCAAAGAGTCACAGATATCAGTACAAAAGATGATAGAGCCATGAAGATCTCCTTACAGCTGAATCAAAAGAGTTTGGAAAGGCTTTGGTAAAGAACAGGTGGTCATCAGGATAGTTTAAAAGAAGGTCCTCAGTGCAATACCCTGCAAGTTCACAGTTTTGCCACTCTCATAAAAGTTTGAGGAACAAAATGAAAACCTTCCATCTTATTTTACCTGACAGCAGAAATGAACATGAGATCATCTTGTACTACTTGTCATGTATCAGGTCATTAATTTCTCCTTGGTTGTGAAAAGTTTGCTAACTTCCACCATGCAAAGGATGTCAGGTCTCAAGAGATTTAGATCCTTTGTGCAACAGGCAGGGAATGTGAGAGATGGAAAGATGCAATGGCAAAGGCCTTGATGAGACATGTTCAAATGATGCTTATGACACTACAGCTTAGCCTAGGTCCTTATCAACCCAAAGGGGAAATTCCACTCCAAGCCCTCATTTTTGGAGTTTCCCTCTTCCAGGACAAAGCATTACTGCTGCTGTACGTGCACTTTACCGGGTAGTTCAGATCAGTTCCAAGGTTAGCCTAAAACACATGAAACTATGAAGGGGCAGCAAGTGCCAAGCAGATCAGTGAATAGCAAAGATTTTCTGTACACCTCCTCAAGTGAGTATTGGGAAAATTCTCCTGATGAAACTCCTGAAAACACTAACTGCCTTGGGAAACTCCTGGTCATTCCACCAAGCAAGAATATTTGCAATCAAACTGTATGAAAAACAGAGCAAATGTCTAAATGGGTTTCTTAAAAGAGAGTCTTTCCTCTATATTCTGCTCTGACACAACAGCACAAGACTCCTGTTTAGGATGGGCACTTGTTTAGAAATGTGTGTTGGAGATACACTGACTTGATATGCACATTCTTCACCCCATAATGTGGCACATCCCTCGCTATAGCACTGGAAGGGGAAGACGGGATCAGCTTTCTGATTCAGTGGTTGTGCAGCTGACATACAGTTCCACCCTTTGAGAGATTTCTTTGGAAAAATGACAAGTTTCAGCCAAAGGGCACACAAGCCACACAAACGTCATTACTCATAATGCAGAAGCGTTTATCATGGCTGAGAAATTCAGGCCACTCTTGATATCTTTGATGTCATCTGTGACCTGCGATACTTCTAAAACGCTCACCACCTGAGTCATTCAAAGGAAAACTGCACCCTTGCACATATGGAAACACTATGCATATTCATTCACAGATGAACTGTCCCTTTTCAGATATACAGATCAATCCTTTATTAGAAGTCTTGTGCTTCTTAACAGAGCAGATTTTCTCAGGACAAACACTGCCTTCATTAATTACAGTGCCTAAGCATGCATGTAGAAGTAATACTAAAGTAAGAGGAATTCTGCTGGGACTGTCAAATTTTACCACACCTTTGCCTCTGCAGGTGTGGAACAAAATGCCTCAATAATATTTATGCAGGAACCTCACCACACCCTTTGGGAACTCATAAGGTTTTACATAGTGTTAGAGTATGTCAGCATGGATTGTTTGGCAAGGGAAGGCTTGCAAATTTACTTGTAGGAGGTGCACAACAGATCACTATCTACTTGTTTCAAAATAAAGACACGTGTATTATCAACCAAAGCTTTAAGGGGAATAAGGATACTCAAAGAATAAATATCTCTTTAACTTAAAAACTAATTGAGATTTCAGGTTGATAAAAACCTATCATCATACATAAAATCCCTTTACACCACAGCCCAGAATCTATTAGAATCAGTCTAGGTGATGCATATAGTTGTTTTGTTTTTTTCCAGTTGACATTGTTAGGTACAGCTTACGCCATGCTCTCAGTTACACTGTGACAAAGTCATCACCCAGAAAAGACCCCTCCTTAGCACAGAAAATGCTATGTTTCTAGTCACAGAATCATATGCTGAGGTGGAAGAGACCCATGAGGATCACGGAGTCCAACTCCTGGCCCTGCACAGGACCCCCCAAGAGCCACACAATGTGCCCTGTGACTGTTTTCCAAATGCTTCCTGAACTCTGACAGGTTTGGTGCTGTGCCCACCTCCCTGGGGATCCTGTTGCAGTGCACAATCATCCTCTGGGTGAAGAACCTTTTCCTGATATGCAGCCTAAACCTCCCTCAACTCAGTTTCATGCTGTTTCCTCCAGTCCTGTCACTGGTCATGAGAGTGAAGAGGTCAGTCCTTGCACCTCCACTTCCCCTCATGAGGATGCTGAAGACCACAATGAGGTTTCCCCTCAGTCTCCTCCAGACTGAACAGAACAAGTGACCTCAGCTGCTCCTTGTACAGCTTCCCCTCCAGACCCCTCACCATCCTCACAGCCCTCCTTTGGACACTCTCTAATAGCTTAATGTCTTTTTTATATTGTGGTGCTCAAAACTGCATACAGTATTCAAGGTGAGGCCACACGAATGCAGAGTAGAGAGCTTATCACTCTTACTATTTTCTCATTTTCTGTGCCCCTGTCCTCCTTACAGTTTCTAAATTTAAATCACAGAGTTTTAAAACAAAACAAAAAAAATACATCACACCTACAGAGGGATTAAAATATTATCAGATTTCAAAACTCTTCTCCTTCCCGTGATTCTTGTATCTCCTAAAGTCCTTTTAAAGGTTTAGGGGTATTTAAAATCCTTTCATGTTTAAAATCTACTAGCCACCTCTGGCTGAGTCAAAAACTTGAACAGAGTGCTCTGCTGAGTGAATCATAAATTCTTCCCAGCCAAGTAAATAAACAGTGCTTGTACTTGCAAAAAATACTTGAGGATGTCAGGGAAGCTGAAGAGCTTTCCTTCAAACACTTTTTCTTTTGATCTACCTGAAATATAGAACATGTTAATTGTGAACTAAATCAGATTTCCCAGAGCTATACAGAGTTGATAGTTAAAATAAGCTACCAACGGGCAGGAAAACCAGCCATGGAAAGATGTATCCTAAAAATACTGTGTGAGAGCAGAAGCTACCACTTTTCTGTGACAGCAAGTCTTTTTCTCAGGACCCTTAGGAAACTTCATAGGGCACTTCATAATGTTCTGTTCAGATATCAAATATATCACCTACGCCTGAACCCAGGCATTAATGAACAGAGCAACACACTGTGCAGTCAAAATGACGTGTGCAAGGTTACATTGAAACTGGAGGGAAACAAAATACCTTTATACAGCTGGCCAGGGCGCTGGTGTCCTGCCAATATTTGCCCTTACCAAATGGAAACACGAATGACTGCAGTGAAAGGGACCACAGGTTTACTTCCCACAGGAAGGACACTATTAACACAAATATAAGTCTTCGAGTGTGCTGCTGTGTTGACTTAGTAAGGAGTGGGAGTATCACTGCTACTGAGTCAGCAGTAGCACCATGCAGTGAGTTGTGTCCTCCAGTGATGCTAATTTAAAAAGATATTAGAAAATATTGTCAACCCATCACATTGATAAAGCATATTTTGTCTTCTGAGATGAGTACCATCTCAGTTACTCAGTATGTTTTTTATTTTTATTTCCTAACTACCAGCCATGCCATTCAAGAGGCGTTCTAAAAAGGTAGCTGTAAAACCATGTGCAAAAGCACAAACCTCTCATTCAGCCTAATCCAGCATTTCTGTGTAAACAGAACACCTCAGTCACTTCTTGTAAGGCAGCAAGCAGTAGCACTAGTTAGCAAATTAACTTCACCCCCGCTTTATAACCAGAAAATCCATGCCAGTTGCTCTAAGGGATGAAATCTTTTTAGGGTATCTATCACTCTTCAACAGCAGGGATAAATTTGCAAAGATTACTCAAATCATTTACACTTTGGAAACCATTTAAGGCCAATGTAAACAGATTACAACTATCCTAGGCCCTGTGGGACCAATTAGTTCTGCAGTGAATACCTCTCCTACACTATGCTGCTCTCTGGAAAACATAACAGATACATCTAATTGCAGCTCACACTGAAACATGCCCCTTTTGCCCAGCTACCGTTTCAAAATACCTGAGGGGCAGGAAAGCACGGTCCAATTAAATTAACGTGGCTCCTCACAGGTAAGAAAGCAACTCTAGCAAAGCTTTCCATTCCCAAGTTACACTGTTACAGAAGTTTCATTACTGTCAAGGGATGCTTTCAACTATTCCCTCCCATGCCCTGCACCAAATTTTGCAGGTATTTCTATGGTTCGTTCCTCATTATGAGATCCTTCATGCAAACCTCTGCCCTACAACATAAGTCCACGTTAAATGTATGCTCACAGACAGCAGGTGAGAAAAAAGCTCTCCAAAGGCAGTTTATGCTGAGGAAACAGACCTTGTGAGTGAGTCCTACTCAGTGCTGGGGAGGTATCCAATTCCTTCTCAGGTTTTCAAGGTGGAGGTATCAACAGCGCGGAGAGAAAAAAAAAATAAAGAGTAAGGTAGGGTGTTTTATAAGGTGTTTCAGTTAGGAGTCAGAGTGGGGACAGACAGATACAGAAAGAACTACAGAAGAAGGGACAGCAGGATTGCAAGGAAAATCAGAGAAGAAGGTATTTTAGCATCCCAGGAAAGAAGAAAAAGAGGATTTGACAGAATATTAATCTCTGGAATGGAAAATAAGGAATAGATTTCTGATGTGCTACATAGGTCAAACAGCTTCCAGACTGGGTGGGGAAATAGAAACGAAGTCTGATCTAAGACTCACACTAAGTTCAAGTGATGTTGCCTACTGCTAATACAAGCAAGGGTATGGTGCCTGCCTCTTAACCTTCCCTATCTCATAGTTACAGAGTTTCCCTGTCTGTACAGTCTTAGAATCCTTCAAGATTAACAAAACCTCTTTTTCCTAAATAGAAACCCACCCAGGATGACAAATACTTTCTCAGAAGGAAGCAGGCAATAGAAAAACTCACACAGAAGTAACTTTCTTTTTTTCTGTCTGTCTGTTTCTCAGAGATAAATTCTGTAAGACAAACCATAAAAGAAGTAGGTCAGTGACTGCCTTTTTTTAAACTCTCCAAACCACAAAGGAAAGATTGTTCAAAGTAGTGCGGGTTCAAGCTGTTACTAGCCTGTTGCCACAAAAGTGTTTATAGAAATACTTCAGCAGTCACTTTTGTAAAATTCTGTATGGTATCATTCTTACCATCACTTCACATCCTACTCTGAGGTGATTCAGTTCTTCCACCGGGATGTGGCCTATAGGGCATATTACATTGCAGAGTCATGAGTCATAAGAACCTTTGCAGAACCGGCCAGGCATACTATAAATTCATCCTACCCTTCATGTGAACTGCAGAAACCTTGGAGACACCCAGAGCAGCAGTGTTTGTCCCTGCACAAAACAAGGTACTGTAATGATTTCTAGATACTATTTATTTTACTTATTCTTGGCTGATGTTGCTTTGTTGACAAATGCATAGGAAAAAAGGGAGCAGGTATCTGAACTGGAAACAACTAACGCTTGGGAAAGTAATTAACTAAGATTGCACAGGCATAGCCTAGAAAATTAAAGTCTTAAAAATATACAGGAAGAGCAACTTTTTGTTCAGAGTTCTATATTTCTAGGGCTCACTGACTAGCATATATATGACAGCACACTCAGAACCATTGTGTTTGCCTAAGTAAGGTAATTTGTTCTTGTACTATTTAGTGATTAGAATTATCAGTTTAGCTCCTGGTTTGCAAGCTACTAGGGTCACAAACTATCTTTTCTTCTAAGGCCATGCTATACCAACCAAAATAGCTCTTAGTTCCTGACTAGAACCCTCAACTAAACCTGCAAGGCAAATGACAAATAGCAGCCTTTGTGGTCTGCTGAATATAGAAAGCTTGTATTGCAGAAGAACTGGGAAGCTAGGATCTGGGCTAGTACTGTATGCTGTAAGACAGAGTTTCAGGACATTTTTAAAAGTCAGAAAAGTAATTCAAGGTGCTTAGCATACAATACTTGGGGCAGTGTTTGCTCAAGTATAGGAAGAAGTGTTTTGTCTTGACCTAAAGGAATAGTTTGACTGCTCATATTACCAGAGTATTTGTTCACTACAGAGATGAGCATCAAAAGGCTCTTGAACAAACTGAAGCATAACATTTGTCATAAGAGACTGTTTCTTGGTGGTCTCTAGCCCAGACTTTGCTGAGTAACGCTATCAGCTGTCACTCCAAGATGCTGTAAAGGGCAGTGCAATACATTTCCTGGTGAACAAATATGAAACACAGCTAGAGGCTGCTTCATCTCTAAAAATTATAGCTTTGTCATCAGTGAAACAGGACATGCTAAAGTTTATGTGACTTTATTATAGTTAATGCTCCTCCTTTATATAGGCAATTTTAGAAAGCCTTTTAATCACAAAAAAAGTTCAAACCATGAAGAGGAACTTTAAACAAATAGCAATCATAGTTAGTGGTTCATTAATAGCATCTTTTCTGTCTTTCTGCACAGCTTCAGGACAATGGATACATTGAATAAAGCAAACACAAGCTTTGCTCTTGACTTTTTCAAACAGCAGTGTCAGGAAGATGGTGACAAGAATATTTTGTTCTCTCCTTGGAGTATTTCATCTGCCCTGGCTTCTGTTTATTTGGGAGCCAAAGGCAACACTGCAGATCAGATGGCAAAGGTGAGTCTGGGCTTCTAAAAGTACCTGTCTGAAAGAGTGGATCACTTTGAGTTATGTCCTCCATGCCAGAAATTTGCTGTGATGGAACAGAGGAAAGTCATATTATGTGTAGAGTTTTGAGGACTCTCCCCTATAGTTATTTCAAGTTTTACACTTTGCTAAACATAAATCCATACCTACAAGATTAGAGAAAAACTATGTTTAGACTACAACGCTTTCTTTGGGATATGTATTTTAGAGGCAAAATTGCTTCCTGAAATTGCCAAGTCACAATTGTTCAAAGCTGGTAGTTTCATCAGGGAACAGTGGGAACAGCCCCAATGCATGGCTACCAAACACTTAATGCAGGTACCTGGCTCCTGTGGTAGGGGGGGAGGCTTGTGAGCTTGCTTCTGCCACAGCAGAAGTTGTCCCACCTGCTAAAGCAGTGATCTAACTCTTCATTTACAGGACAAAAGAGACCCAGTAAGGTAAAAAAGGAGTGATATTCTGTTAGGATGAAGAGAAAACAAAACAAAACAAAAGGCACAGCTCTTCTGAAAACTGTTTTAAGGTGTGTTATTTACACACCTTTGTAGCCTGCGTAAGGTGAACAAGTCTAGAGAACAGGATTTAAGGCATGGAACTGCCTGCACAATTTTCAGGCTTTTTGACACACAGCAGAAATCCATTAAGAGTTCTCCTTTGGTAGACTCCATCTGGGGGTAATTGGCTCTTTCCAGTTATTAACTGGTCATCCCAGGGCATAACTCAAAGCAGGCAGATTCCTCAACAAAGCCAAGTACATAAGAATTTCGCCCTGCAGCCCTCAGCTTAGTTTGCACAAGCCACTTTGTACACATGGGCATCGAGACCTAGACAAAGATTTTCTATTCAGTAAGAACTGGACACAAGAATAAAATCTGAGCTTGACTGTCCTCATTACCAGTCCCCTTGATGTCACTAAAGAATTTCACTGAAACAGCAAATTTTCTATTGCTGCATTAATTACTGCTTTTCCCACTACAGGTACTTCACTTTAACAAAGCTGAAGGAGCCAAAAATGTCACCACAACCATAAGAATGCATGTCTACTCCAGAACAGAAGAGAGTCTATCAAATCAACGTGCATGTTTCCAGAAGGTATCTCACCCAAGCTGATGATCAAGCTAAGGGCATGGCCACATCTTCTCCTGCTTGTATTTTCCTTCCACATTTACATTTGCTTATTTTTGCCTTTTTCAGACTTAGCGTACAAAATTAATTGGCATAGCATTGTGGCAGCTTCACCTAATGCAACGTTTATTACATGCTTCCCCTTTTTATACAGAATTGCATAATCTAACCTCAAATTTGCAAAATTTAACCTTTGATGATCAATAGATCTTTCAATCTTTTTCCTTTAGCTCTGAGGACAGATTTCTTTTGCAAACTATTACTATTCTCTTGTATCAGAGAGCTAATCCCAAGAAAAGAGATGCTCTTCCACACATTTGATTGCAGCATCAAGACAAAGAAAACCAGAGCATTAACTTTTCCAGGCTAACTGTTCTTGATATATTTCAGAAATTAGTCTCCATTACAATTGAGAAGTTAACAATATAAATTTACGTGCTGAGATTTTCCAAAGTACACCAGTTGCCTACAATACATCTAAAAGAAAAGAGAACCATTTTATTCCTGACATAAGCCTTTGCCATACTGGCAGGCATCTTGTCCCAACTTGTATGTAATTTAACATAGCAGAACAACACAGAAGAGCAAATGTAATCCCTTTGAGTCAGTAAAGGCTTTCTCCTAGGTGAAAACTCAAAGATGGTGATATCAAACTCTTCTCCCTGCTCTTTCCTGTCATTCTTTAGGGGGGTGAGCTGTTTCCCTGCAGTCTGCCCACAAAACCCCAACTGCCGCTAGTTTTGATGAATGTATCTGCATCCCACAGCCAAATCCCATGCTGGGAACATTTATTTTAGGGGTTATGTCAACATCTCATTTGCAATGCAGGAACAGGAGAGGGATTGTTCCTCATGAGCAACACTTGCCCTAATTGTAAGAATTACAGTGTGCTATGAGTAGCACTATGAATAGTGCTATGGATTCTAACACTTTGGAGATTTAAGGGTCTGTTCATGTCTCTGATTCTGATATAATGATGAGATGAATGCACCACAGGTGCAGATTTTTCATTTACTAATTCACAGCTTCTTCCTTGAGCTCATTGGAGACTCTGAACCCACATTTGTTTAATCCTGTCACTTCAATACAGAGAATTTACTGCAATTACTGAAATATAAAAAAAAACCCCAACCACCAAATATTAAGAGAGAGATTAAGAAATTTAGGGGCAAACCTTCCATGTAACACTTTGGACTTCCATAAATTGAGGGAGTGATAGAGGCAAATCTGCTGCATTGTTTAAGAATTACTCTCTGACTTTGGTTTTCTGATATCCAAAATTTCACAATGTCCACTTATAAACTCTTAAATATTCTACATAGTTCAGGCTCTTAACACTTGCATTCCAAGACACCCACAGTGTCTATATCACATCTGCAACTTCTAATACTTTAAAACGGTTCTTTTAATAGCTGTCTCTTTTGTTATAATATAGGTAACAGATCACTTAAAGAGAAATAATTTACTTGGATCTGCATGAAGGAAAAAAACCAGGATTTTTACACAACTGATGAATAATGTCCTTTTTATTTCTCTTTCTCCAAGACAGAGATTGGCAAAACAGATAATATCCATACTGGATTTAAAGCACTCAGCTTTGAAATAAACCAACCCACTAAAAATTACCTACTTAAAAGTGTCAGCCAGCTATATGGAGAAAAATCATTGCCTTTCAGTAAGGTAAGACTTTTATTGAGATTATGCAGTATCATTTAATCTTCATGATCTACCTATGGCAACATAAGCCATATACATTCAAATATTTTTGCTACATTTGTAAATTATGTTATTATCCTTAATATTAATATTTTTATGATACTTTTCCTTAGACTTTGGATGCTAAAATTTTAGTTTTTTGGGATGTGTAGCTAATCTCAGAGTGATTTGTAGATGGAGTTAGATGAGAATGTTTAAATTGAGTATTAAAAAATACTTTGTTCCTTTGAGAAAACACTCATGCTTGTGTCCATGCAATTTTTATCTCTGGCTATAGTAGTACCCATATTGGCAGGCAGCAAACCTAAGTCAGGTGTCTCTATTGCACTGCAGGAATACTTACTGTTAGCCAAGAGGTATTACGGTGCAGAGCCACAATCAGTCGATTTTGTGGGAGCAGCAGATGCAGTCAGGAGAGAGATCAATTCCAGTGTTGAACAACAGACTGAAGGTAAGTTCCAGCCTCTCCCCTCCAAATCAAAAAGGAATAATTTTGGCTTCCCTGTGTCCAAGGGGCTCATGGCAGATAAACAATTCACCTCAGAAAGGTAAATCAGACTTTTCCTAAGTTTCTCATCTACTGACAAGCTCTTACTAAAATTAGTGTACTCCATCTCAGTGTATGAGGAAAATGCCTTATTCTTTGTAAATCAAGATTACCCCAGTAACTTATTATTTGCAAATAATCTCAACCTAGATGGCTGCTGTCAGTACTACAATTTCCCTGATTTATATCCCCACAAACTGTGCCAGCACATAGACTGAAACAGAGAAACTGCACAGATCTGTGAATTTCTCTCTGTTTTCTCTAGGTAAAATCCAAAATCTGCTGCCTTCGGGATCTGTTGATTCACTCACCAGGCTAGTCCTGATAAATGCACTCTACTTCAAAGGAAACTGGGCAAAAAAGTTTGAAGCTGAAGCTACCAGGCAAAGGCCTTTCAGAATAAACATGGTAAGGCAATATACTGCCCTATTTCCTACACTGCATGTGGAAGAATGTGAAAAAGATGAGGGGAGAGGAGGGGCAAGGAGAAATCCTGTCACCCTTTAAATCCATGTGGCAGGATAGTTATTTCATTTAAGTATTCAGTATATTCAGTATATTTACTTCACCACACTTTCAGCACTAAAACCGCACACACATACCAGGCCCTGAGGCACAAGTAAATTGTCAGAAGCTGACTTCAAAAATGCTTCATTTTCCAAAGGCAGAAAAAAAGAGAGGTGAACAAAACTGCATGGGTTAGTTCTTTACATTTTTTCACTTTTAACCATTCAACAAATCAGAGTGGCATACAGTTTTCTACAATTGGTGTCATTTGAGACAGTCAGATAGCATGCCATGCCTCCTAGTGCCTTGCAGGGAACCTCTGAAAATCCTGTGTTCTGTGTACTACCCATAAGGATGTCTCAGACACATTGGGCAGCATGGAGAATAAATACAATAAACACGTACTGTGCTACTTTTACTCAGTCCTTTTACTGTTCAGAGTACAAATGTAAAATATTCAATTTGATTTGTTGCAGCATACAACTATACCAGTGCCCATGATGTACCTGAGGGATAAATTTAACTTAAACTATATAGAATCAGTTCAGGCTGATGTTCTTGAGCTTCCATACGTCAATAATGACCTCAGCATGTTTATCCTGCTACCGAGTGACATCTCCGGCTTACAAAAGGTAAAAAAACCCCTGAAAACATTAATAATGTGAAAAAGTGAGAGTGTCATTATTTACTTACTTTATGCATGTGTGAGGTAAAGGACCAGGCTGCAGTCATGTTTATAGGAAGGAGGGTACTGATCAGGCTCAAGGTAAAGCAAATCCTAAATGTGGTCTACTACTGAGAGCTTGAAGCTCTTGAAGCTCAGACTAGATTTCTTAGTCTTGGAAGCCAGCACGTCTGTGGTTGCTAAAGTTGATCAGTCCTGGAAACAGGTAACCCAAACCCCATAAGATTGCCCCTTTTCCAGCCAAACAAAAATGAGGACACAAAACCAGCCCTACTGAGATCCACTGCCTGCACCAATTCAGACAGATATGATTTCATTCCAAAAAAAAACCCACCAAAAATTGGGCAACCTCTGTTATGTTCCAGGTTGACCAGAACTAATATGTATGGACACTGCCACCTTCTGTAGAAAACCTGATTCTGTCTCTGGATAACAAACCCTTAAGAAATTTTCATTATTAAGGTGTTTTGTGTGTGTGTGGGTGGGGGGGGAAGGGAGAAAGCTCTTTTCAGTAAATTCTAAAATGTGAGGAAGAGAGCACTGCAAACAAAAATTCAACCAGACTATTGCAGCTCTGCTATATTCCCTGACAATTACTGAGAACAGTTAAATACTGCATTGATATACTGTAGAACAACATTCTCCTTTAGTTAAAAAGATCTCCAAATTGCTGTTTCTTTACTGTTTTTCTTGTACTCTTACAACCTCTTGAAAAGTTCTGCCTTTAAGAAAAGAGAAGAAATAGCCCTTAGGGCACAGGTTTTTGAACATTCTTTAATTTTCTCATTTGCTTTTACTACCTGCAGCTAGAAAGAGAATTGACCTTTGAAAACTTGTCTGCATGGACCAACCCAGAACTAATGGAGAAAATGAACATGGAAGTTTATCTGCCCAGGTTCACATTAGAAGAGAAATATGACCTCAAATCTTCTTTGAGCAAGATGGGGATACAAGATGCCTTCACAAAAGGTCAAGCTGATTTTACAGCAATGTCCAAGACTGGTGATCTGTTTTTGTCACAAGTTTTTCACAAGTGTTACCTGGAAGTCAACGAAGAAGGCACAGAGGCAGCAGCTGCCAGCTCAGCAACACTGGCATCACGAAGCCTTGGTGCTACTGTTATCTTTTTGGCAGATCACCCTTTCCTCTTTTTTGTCAGGCACAACAAGACCAAGACTATTCTCTTCTTGGGAAGGTTTTCTTCCCCCTAGAAACCTGATTACTAAACAGGTTATTGCAACAACAAAAATGAACTAAATGCACACCACAAGGAATAACTCAATAGCCTGTGCACTTCTTAATTTTCCTGTACTGTTGACAAATCTCTCAATGTTAGAAGAGAATATTTATGAAAAATAACCTCAAATTTATGCCTCTGGATGATTCTCCTGGCCAAAGAATCCCAAAACGCTAGCACTACATGCTAAGAACCAAAGTGTGCAAAGAAGAATACTACTGTGTCTTTTCAGCATTTTCTGAACTAGAACTTCCACAATTCAGAACAGACTGAGTAGAGCTCAATCAGTAATTTTAAAGTTTTGATACCTAAGAAGAAAAAAAACCCAGGAAAATCTCCTTCTTGCAGAATGCTGCTGCATCTCCACTGGTTTCAGCTCATGCTGATCCCCAAGGCAGGCTACTCACCCACATTCTTGTCAGTTTTTTACCAACTTTGCAGCCTGGCAGAACTGGCAATGAAATAAACCTGCAAAATCACCTTTGTTCCTGACACTGGTGCTTTTTTTTTTTTGTTCTCAAAAGGGGGCTAACACATATACTTTATAATCTCTGTCCCACAGCAATAAGAAAATATTTAACAGCAGTATAGAACTAGGAAAATAAACCACATGTGCCTCACAACCTTCCCCTTTAAAAACTTTCAACCTTACAACACTATTTCTAGCCTAGCACTGCACTGCTTTGCTCTCTTTTTACTTTGCCACTTATTCACTGGTTTGAAACTAGATCAAATGAGAAAATCAAGTCTAATACTAATACAAGTAATATTAATGGCCATAAGTGCTTTCTGGAAGGTGAATGTGAATCTCTCAGGTCATATTTACTCCTGTCACTGCTCTTTCTCCTAAGAGAGTGTCCGGATCAGTCATGTATGTTTGCAGGGAATGCTCCTGACAATCTGAATTCACAACAGAGAGCAAAGGACCAGGCTGCACACACCAACAGAATCTTACTACAAACACATCTTTTTGAAACAGCAGGACTCCCTTTTCCTGGCAGAGAAGAGACTGCTGACTGTCCCTGAGTCCTTCCTCTTTTCTTTCAAGTGGTCAGCTGCTTCCAGGGTCCCTCCTGGCTCTGCTTCCCAAATGGGAAGGAACACGGGAAAAGTGTTCTGAAGTATGTGCTTTATATTATCCCCATAGAGCCCCAAGAGAAATGCCTTCTGCCTATCTGTCATGAAACAGATCATGACAGATCATGACACTGGATCCCTGTGCACTCAGGTCCAATTCTGCCATGCCCTCCTTCACATCATGGAAGAGCAGCACGTGCCCATGGACAAGCCTCTTAAGCGCTTCCTGATATGCCTTGGGAATAAAGTCAGAAAAGCCACACCTGGAAGGCCAAGGAGGAACAAAAACATGACATAATAATCACAAACTCACTCAGGCCTTTAAAGTCAATGTAAATGTGAGTCATCTTTTCTTTCTCCTTCACTATTTTAAGCATGGTTGAAAAGATGACACAGTTGATGTCCTTTTGGCAGTGCCATGTCATTACTGGGTGGCAGTGGCCACAACACGTGAAAAGCGAGTTGTATATTAGGGAACCGTTTCCCAGGGTGAACAGCAGTGCTGGAAATGTTGTGGAATCTTCATTCTTGGAAGGGCTATGGCTACCCTTACCTACTCATGGCCCGGATCCAAGCAGGAGGTTGATCTCTGGATGCCCCTTTCAATTAATACCTGTGATTTTTTTTCTCTCTTGTCAAAAGCCACTCTGCCTTGCCATCTCCCTTTCTCATGCTGCATGGCATCCTTGCATCTTGACTAGCAGAGGTAACTACCCTGCTCACAGTATATATCTTTGGGACTTGGGAGTCTCCTGGCTTGGGCTTTCTCACCACCTAACCATTTAGTTGACTTTTCTCCTATCCAGATTTCTGGAGGACTTACTCACCACACTAAAACTAACACTTGTTTAATTTCTGGCATTTCTTCACTGCCTTGCACAACACTGATTTCTGACATTTTTTAGAATTCTTGACCCGCTGTATTCCTGCAATCAGGCTTGCAGTAAAATGCTTAGCACACAGTACAGTTTCCTTCCTTTCCTGCACCCTCCCCTGCCCTCCAGTGTCTTAAGAGTTGTTGCCACCATGTTCTTCTACCATCACTGTTTCTCTTCTGGGACTGCAAAGTGACATCTCTTGTGCCAACCTCTCTTGTTTCTTTCTGTCTTTTCTTAAGCCCTCCCAGTAGAGTTGTTTCAATTCTTGTCCTCCTCCTTACTGTGCAGTAACTCAGGGTTTAGCAGTGTCTGTCTCAAATGATTCCCAGCCATGGCTGCAATGAGATTTCTTCACCAACACAAACAGTGGGGTGTCCATACCTTACCCTCCTTCACAGCTTTCCTTCTGTCTGTGTTCCTAATGATCTCCAGTCTGAAGCTGGACTCCCAGTGTCCAATTCAATCACTAAGCTTGGTGTTTTATGCTGAGGTACTGCATTTGAAACCCAGGAGATCCAGAGAGGAGAATCAGATCCTCAATATCTGCTTAAATCCAGAAGCCAAAACCAAGTATTGTGTAACCTTTTAAAAGTCACTTATTTTAAACAACAGAGCAGTTATCTCCACAACACTGGAAAACTTTTGGAATTGGAAACTTGCTTTGCTTGCTTTGTCAGTAGGCTATTGTGGTGCTACAACTGACCTGAGATTTTAATTCCATTGTCCTTTTGAAATGTCTAAACCTGAAAAGTGACCAGGTCAATAAAAAGGCCAAAATTTCATAAGATCTTTTGGGGATGTGGTAGAAAGGAACTTTGGGTAGGTGGAAGCAATTTGGATGTGGACAAAAAGGAAAGGGAGGGGCAAGCAGTACTGTGCTCCTTAATTTAAAAATTGCTTAACACACAAACGCAGAACCTGACTGAGACCAAGACCTAAGTCTTCTCTCTCACGGGATTAAAGGTAAATATTTAAATCAATTTAAGTACATTTTATGATTTTTTAAAATAAGTAATCTGTGCCATGTGTGACAATATGGATAAACAACAATATACCTGTGCTATGATACATCACTCTCGCCTTGTGTTTTTCTAAATGTCAGTCATTAGAGAAAATAATTCTGTAAGCCCATGGAAAACTGCAAATTTGGGGCAGAATTATTCACAAGCAGGAAAGTTTTCTCAGAGCAGGGACTGCATTATAAGTAAAATCTTCATTTTGATAAAAGAATTCTGAACTTGAGGTGAAGGCACAGCACTGCACATTATGAGGCCAGAGACTGAGAGCAGTATTCATTAGCTGAAAACAGAAATGCCCATCCTGATGATCTCTTGGTTGTGTTCTCCAAGGAATGAAAATCATTCTGTGGTATAGATTTGGTCCTGAGGGCATACTGACTGCCAGAAACAATGTAGCTGTTTGGAAACCAAACACTTCATAAATACCTGCAGACTTCAGAGATTGCCCCACTATTTTTGTCACTCCATTCCATAGATACAAATATTAATACCACCACCACCAATAATATAAGCATTTCTAGTCTCTTGAGTGGTAAATTAGATGAGGCAGGTGTTACTGGGTAGCTATCTTAAAGCTTGGACCACTCATAACCTCAAGGCATCTGGTAGTTTCTGGGGAAAATAAAATTGCTGGAACATACAGAAGGGGTGGTAGGTACAATCAACAAAGTCTAAGTCTAAATGGAAACAACAGCTTTGCTGTTCATTAAACTACTCAGAATATGTTGCTGGCCAGGAAAAGCAAATAAGCCTAAAAACTATGCCTAAATCCTTTTGCAGTATCTGCTGTCAATTCTATACAGATCCAAAATGTAGTAGTGGGACACTCAAACATGCTGTGAACCAATGTACTAAAAATGCATATAAATTCCCTTGGGAACACTGCTTTGATAATCATTAGTTAAAGACAAAAAAGGAGAAGAAATACAGAGGTTACAAATCTGCACATCTTTGAAAATTAAAGGCAGAAAGAATCACAAAGAAAACTGCAGCTGTATAAAAGAGGAAAAAAACCCTAAATTAAATTTGTGCTCCCAACAGGTGGCAAACAGTATCTGTGTGGAAGACAAACATACAAGTATGTTCTTAGTTTAAGTGGTTTAAATGGATTGTCTTGCACATGCAACATTTCTCACTAACGGGTTCTGTGTACAAAAATTTAAATATTCAAATAGTACAATTCTGTCTGTTGCCTCTTTGCAGGCTGAAAAAATGGAAGTGGTCTCCACATCAGTTGGCAAGTTTACCGTTGATCTTTTTAACAAGCTGAATGAGACCAACAAGGGAAAAAACATTTTCTTCTCCCCTTGGAGCATATCAGCTGCTCTGGCTCTGACATATCTGGGAGCAAAAGGAACTACAGCAACTGAGATGGCAGAGGTAGGTTGCTTTTGTACTATTATGGGGAGAACCATTTGGATTTGCACAAATGCATTCCCATTGTTGGGAGAAACAGCTGTGGAAGGGAGTTCTACCTAGCAGCATGAAGACAGGAGCATTTTGTTGGTGGTCTGGGAGAGGGATGGCAGTACTTATTGTTATTCCACAGGATTTACTGTCACTACAGCTTCAGCATCCCTTTGATTAGTCACCTAGCAGCAGATAGCACAGTGAGTCATCACAAGGACAGAAACATGACAACCATTTGATTGTCATTTCACTTTAAGTCTCACAAAGTCCTTCATCCCTATTTCTTACCTTTGGAAACTCTGCTTGCAGGTCCTTCATTTCACCGTGGGAGCAGGAGCTGAAGCTTCTCCTTCTGTGGCCAAACCTTCTCGGGGGAGACCAAAGAGAAGAAAATTGGTATCTATTAGAACAGAAATTCCATGATAAAGAACCTCCAAAATCAAAATGTCCAGATGCAGCTTTAGAAGTCCAGTATTAATGGTCTGCACCCATCTTTAAAGTACAAACCCCAACCATACTTCACAACAGGTTGAAGTTCAGTTCCTTTCACTCACTCAGACTCTCAGAAGCATGAAAGGATGAGTCACTGGGATAGTCTGGAAGGTTTGTTACATGGCAATTCAGTTAATCCAGTCATGAACAGAGCCCTGCAAATTTCAGTGATGGTAAACCTGGGAAAATAAAAAGCAAGGAGAGGAACCCAAATCTCTCTCCTATATACATCACTTAGCATGTTTTCAAAGCTTCGTGCAAAAATGAAATTGCTGAATGTTTTGTTTCTTTTTCCAAGGATCCTGAGAACAAGCAAGCTGCAGATATCCATTCTGGCTTCAAGAAGCTCCTGACTGCCATCAACAAACCCAGAAGCACCTACTCCCTGAAAAGTGCCAACCGCATTTATGTGGAAAAAACTTTCCTTTTATTGCCTGTAAGTTAAATCTCAGAGAAGAGTAAGAAAAGGTACAAAAAATATTTCTCTTTTTAATTACTTGCCATTAATAGAACAGGTTGGAAGCTGACCTTGAATACTGCAAATAGCACTGGACTCCAGTGATAACCTTAACTGGAAAATACCAGTCAGTCTGCTCTCAGAATTTAAGGATGTATTACCCTTCGACTGTATTGTAGGGATTCCTTTACACGCAATATACCTTCAGTATTGGAACCCACAACATATGAAATTGTAAATGAGAAATTAAAATAAGCACATCCATAGGATGTGCACAACCTTTCTCACTTCTCCAGATAAATCTTGGAACAAAAGATGCAAAATTTCTGTTCCTTGGTTATTTCTTAATTGTTAACCCACAGTCCAGGAGAAAGTAACAAGCGAGATCTTGCAGTCCTCTAGGTCCAAGAATCTATCAAGTATAAGAGATAACAACTTCCTTTTGGGAAGAAAAAAATTCTATTTCTACTAGTACAGAAAGTACAAAAAGTACAGAACTTTTTTGCTCAATTTTTTTGTTATTTTTCAGACATACATACAGCTCAGTAAGAACTACTACAAAGCAGAGCCACAGAAGGTTAACTTTAAGACAGCACCAGAACAGTCAGGCAAGGAAATCAACACTTGGGTTGAAAAACAAACTGAGGGTAAGCTGGGCTCAAGCCCAACATCTTTGCTCTCCCACAAAGCCAGTCTGCCATTCCCTTTGGGCAGGTGCCCTTGCTTCCCCAGGTGCTACTGCAGCAGCCAGGTCATGCCTTCCGATGTGGATGCGGGCAGTGAGCAGACGTGGTGGGAGGACAGAGAAAGAGCAGCACGCTTGAGCAGCTTCAAACACCTGATCTGGACCTCAGTGAGCTCCCTGAGGAGATTCCCATTGACTCGGCTGTGCTCTGCAGCAGCTGGTCCTCAGGCACAACCATGCCCTGGGGCTGCACCCAGGCACCACTGGCAGAGCAGACAGGGAGAAGAGATACCTCTGCCTACCAGTGTGCTCCAGGGCAGGGAGGGATTCCTGCCTTGCTCTACCATCCTGCACTGGGCAGAGGGGCTCCACCCTCTATCTGTGTAACCAGACAGTGAGGCTTTCTGCTTCTAGCTGCTTGCCATGAAGCTGGGACATTTCTGGAGGAAGGAGTAAATCCCTGTCAGTTAGCTAGGAGGACATGCTAGCAAACAGCTTTGGAGATTGTAAAGAAATGCACTGATTTATGTCAGGGGAGCATTTTAGGGAGCAGGGAACTAAGGCATGGACTTTATACTAAGAAGCTGAACTGAGAGGAAAACTGATCAAAATGTCCTCACTATGCTATGCTGGAATGAAACCTGACTCTTGTGCTTTCAAAAGGCAAAATCAAGAATTTGCTGGGTCCACGAGATGTAACAAACTCCACCAAGCTGATCCTGATAAATGCCATTTACTTCAAGGCAGAATGGGAAGTGAAATTTAAGGCAGAAGATACAGAGCTGCAACCCTTCCGACTGAGCAAGGTAAGTTCCTCCTGTATCCTTCTTACTGTAAACAACCTGGTCACAACAGCTATTGCTGAAATCCTGCCATTTCATAAGTCTTTTAGGTAGTCCTGTGGTAACTAGATTCTGTGAAAAGCTGGTTGCAGCAAAATCTGTCAGTGCTCAGCTCACTGAAACATTAGGGTGTGCTCAGGTAAATGTTAGCAAGCTCCAGGTATCAGCGACTGTTTCCAAAATCACTACAGTTATTTAAAACCTTTCTGTAAAACAGAGCTAAAATTCACTAAATTGTAAAAACATGATTTTGAGAGTCCAGGCCTCACTCATGGGAACTACAGGGCATGTCATGTGCTGTGCAACCAGTCTGGGCACAATTCCTGCTCAAACACAGCTGCAACAGAGTGCCCTGAACTGGTGCATGGTTGCATGAGGCTAGAAGCAACGTTGGTGGCATGTATTCAGATGAGATGTTAATGAATTCACAGTTAAAGACAAGAACTCTGTGCAGCCTCCACAAAGTGTACCTTCTGCCTTCTGATTAGCACATACACATGGTCTGCTTCCTTGAATGAAGGGACATAATGTTGATAGAAGTTACCTATACCTGACAACGACTGCTTCCCAGGAACTCCTCTCACTATGAGCCCTTTTACTCTGACACTAGTGTTACCTTTTGTCAAGAAATCAGCTGGTCACCTTTTATCACCAGAGAGAGGAGACTACTGATAAGCTGCACAACACTCATCCTTTTAAACCACAGCTGTTTTTCTGCCAGAGTGTTGTTAGACCATATCGCATTAGGGCTCCATACACCTAATACTTGCAGACATTTCTAACTCTTTTCCTCCTTCCTCCTTGGGCATGTTTTGGGGAGAAGAGAAACATATCTCAGTTCAGCTCCCAACAAAAGCTTTGGAACAGACACCAAGATAAGCAATGTTGTCCAGTCAAGAAAAGCTTTGGAAAATGGATGATAAATCACTGTTTTAAAAGCTTTTTAAAAACTTTCCTCTCCCTGCACTGCACTGAGATATCATCGCCCTTCCATTCAAGAAATGATTTCTTACGTATAAATCAATACTTTCCAGAACAAGACCAAGCCTGTAAAGATGATGTACATGAGAAAAACATTTCCAGTTCTCATCATGGAAACAATGAATTTCAAAATGATTGAGCTGCCATATGTGAAACGTGAACTCAGTATGTTCATCCTCCTTCCTGATGACATCAAAGACAACACTACGGGTCTCGAACAGGTAAGAAAGCATGCTAAAACCATTTTGTATTAGTGCTCAATCATTTAAAAAAGAAGGGCAGGCTGACAAGAGTATCTTCCTTTCTGAGGACATGCTGTCATGCTGTCTGACCTCCTCCACTAGCTGAATTAATTTTCTTTAATACTTATCTAATCCCAAGAAAGTTTTTCCATGCTGAGCACCCTTAGTTTGGTAGGAACTGAAGACAGTGCATAATCAGATGCTCAGCTCTTCAACAGCCCCCTTGACTGACACCCAATTTTACATGATATGTAAGGGTTAAATATCCTTCCTTGCATGTTCAGGAGAGACACCACCACAAAAGAAGTCACAGATGACTTCTTGTCATCTGTGACTGAAGTCGCTGAGATTACACCTTTTCTCCATGGCCTTGAAGTTCATTTCCATATTGTTCTCACTCTTTTTCCCCCCCTCCCCTCTCACCATTTTTCTGATCTATGAAAAACTAGGATTTTGAGACTGAATTTGCTACAATAATGAGATGTGCTGCTGTAGTTACTGTAATTCTAAGATTGTTAAATTCTTGGAGTCTATACCATTCATTACTTCCCTCCATTTGATCTGAGCTGAACTCTGGAAGCATAGTGCCCAGGACACAGAGTGGCAGTAAAAGACTTTTACAGAAGCACTTTGTTCCAAAGCTGTCAAGGAAATAAATGCAATATTAACACCTGTTTTTATAGAACTGGACCAAACCATGTACTCACAGCAATTTTATTCACATCAGGACTGAATTAAAAGAGAGGAAAGAACTACCATGGGGGGTGGCAGCTGCTGAATGCCCTTGCCATCTCTTTTTTGCAATGAATTTGGAAAGGGCGCTGCTGAAATCTTTGCAGCATTAAGACTCAAATATTCGTAGCACACCTTGTCTCTGATCATCAGTAAAACCAATTTCTATTTCATGCCTTCAGCTAAATGTTAAATTTGCTATTTAAAATGTTTAATTCATTACATTGCCATAAAATTGATTGATTCATAGTTGATGAATTGTTTTTCTCTGCAAGCACCAAATTCCTTCTCTTTCTTAAATAGCTGGAAAGAGAACTGACGTATGAGAAGCTGTCCGAATGGACTGACTCCAAGAAGATGACCGAGACCCTTGTGGATCTGTACCTACCTAAATTCAAAATGGAAGAGAGATATGACCTCAGCGATAATCTGATCAGGATGGGAATGCGCAGTGCCTTCAGCATCAATGCTGATTTCAGTGGAATGACAGAGAAGGATAAAGTGATGATCTCCAAAGTTTTTCACAAGTCTTTTGTTGCAGTTGATGAGAAGGGCACTGAGGCAGCTGCTGCTACTGCTGTCATTATAGAACTAACAAGTTCACATGTTAGCCATGTTCTGAAATTTAGGGTTGACCACCCTTTCTACTTCTTCATCAGACACAACAAGTCCAAGAGCATCCTCTTTTTTGGTAGATTCTGCTCTCCTCTAGAATGAATTACTACTTGCTCTCAGACAGCAACCAAGGTTCACTGTTCAATGGGAAAATGTGAACTGCAGCGCTAAAATCTCAACCTTAAGCCATGTAGCCACCTGTACTGAAAGTGCCTGTTCTTTTCCTTCTACCCAACCCCCCTCAACAAAAGCAGCATCCAGAAACCATCCTGAGTCACCAAAGAACACCTCTCTACTGCTTCTTTCTATTGTCCTAATGAGACAGTCCTAAACAGAAAAGAAAGTGCAGAATTTTGCTCCCTTTTATCAAATCTGCTGGCTTTATTGTTTAAAAGTAAGGTGCAGTCATAAAAGCTCTTTGCACACAGGCCATCATCTAGCCCTATGTCAAATGCTGACTTCGAGGGAAATGCAGTGCCTTCTCTTGACTCTCACAAAGAGGAAAAAGAGCCCCTAAAAGAAAAAAAACCAAACTTGTAGAAATCTGTATGCTCTCTTTTGCTCTTTCTTCACTGGGAAACCCGCATTTCTACTACAATGCTATTTCATAACCTTAATTTCAAATTTCAATGACTGTTAGAATTTAACAAAATTTAATACAAATACAGAATAATCTCAGAATGCCCCTTACCATCTCCTGTCTCACCACATGTACATAGGCACATTGCATTCATTCTCTTCTGCCCTTTCAGCTTCCTGAGGAGTAAGGCTATAGGGGAAAACTGTCCAACCTTTAATATTAAATTGCTGACTTCTAATCATGTTGCATTTTTCCCTCATTTTTTCTAAATTTTGTAGTTTAAGGCTGCTGAGATTTCCAACCACCAAAAATGCTAAGAAAACTATAAGCAACATGCCTTCTTTTATTGATATGTAATTCAAACCTGTTAGAATTTAAATCTGCTTTCTCTTTTTTATTTTATTTACTCATACCTGCTTCCTGGTTAATACTTGCACAGCTTCCTTGCCACTTGTAACATTGACAAATGTTTGACTTGTACCTTGTGAGTGCATCTCAGCAAAGATATTTGTGGTATTGACAGAAACAGCAGTTAAATTTTGATTTTGATTGATGCTTTAGTTATTATTTTACCATAAGCTGCATTTAATAAAATAAATAAACGCGAAGTTGTTTTAGTGTTATTCAAGACACTAAGTTACCTGGTTCTCTCATACCATCCTGCAATCTGCACAGTTGGAGCATGTTTCTGTTCTTGTCATTCCAAATCAACCACCACACCATCCCAACTGTCAAAGCTGAGAAACTTTAACACACTGGTGTCTTATTTTCACTAGGTTTCAAATAGGTCTCAAATAAACACTGTTATTCTGCATGTCATCCTAGGCCTTTACAAACATACCTTTCACAACACACTAGAAATAACAAGTCTGACCAGAGGCTAGGGCCCAGAACACCACCTTCCAAATATCCCTTTTGATCATGTTCAAGAGTGAACAAGCAATGTGGAAAAAATGAACCTTCCACACATCCCTCTTGCCTATGTACAATAATGAACAAGTCATGCTGTACTGGCAGCATCAGTTCCCTCTGACAGCTTGGGAGGCCAGCAGTTGTGCTATCCCTGTGGCCACAAGGAATAGCATAAAGTTTTGCAGCCGTTGTGGTAGTCCAGCTATGTGTCAGAGAACATTGTGTAAGACAACAGGATCTGAATGCAGGAGGGAGGCACTGTAAAAGCACGCACTCTCAACAAAATTCCACTTATAATTACAACTCGCTCCACCTCCCCAGAAGGTATTCTATCTGGAACCACCTCTCCCTTCAACAAAGTATATCCACATCTTATTCCCTGCTTCTAAAATCAGTGCCCTCCCCTACGTGTAAGCCACAGCTCAGGATTTAGTTGTTTGTCCCTCAGGACCTATCCCAGTGCAGCCCAGATGTGTGCTATTGACTCGGCTTTACTGAGAAGTTTGTCATTTAGATGTGGAAGAACACGTAAGTGAAGTCTGTGGAAAATGAGAAGAGTGAAAACAGAACCTCTGAGGCTCTCTGAGGAACTACAGCACAGTGACTGCCAGCTGGCAAGAGATGCGAAGGGTCAAACAGGCTGGGTTGGGTACCAAGCCACTCCCAGTCTCAGCTATCCTTGAAGAGCACACATTCCAGCGTGAGACTTGGAATACAAGTGAAAAGTGTGTAAGAGAAGAAAAGGAACCCATCCAGTGGAGTGGTTCCCTCTGCAGAGCTCATTACTGCAAGCAACACTGGAGCTGCTTCGTTTGCGCTTCCCTGCATTGTTGTCATGGTCACCAGCATCTGGCTCCCAGGTCAGGCTAACCCTTCCAGAAACAGAGAATTGTCAGGGTAGAAGTGGCCATTTGATATCATGTGGTCCCACCCACTATGCAAACAGGCTAAGCTGATGCTGGCTGCACAGGGCAATATCCAGTTGGATTTTGAATACCTGTCTCTACCAGTGGAGGATACACAAATTCTCTCAGCAACCTGTGCCAGTGTTTGGCCATCCTCGTAAGTGACCATCTTCATCCTATTTTATGTTCAAATTGAACTTCATGTTTCCAGCCTGTGCCCATTGTCTCTTGTCATCTGTAATGGCTTGACATTGGCCAAATGCCAGGCACCCACAAAAGTCGCTCACTCACCCTTCCCTGCCACAGCTGGGCAGAAAAGAGAAGAAAAAATTGACAGAGGGTTCATAAATTGAGATAAGGATTGGGATAAAACACTCCAAGGGCAAAACAGGCTTGTCTTAGGGGTACAAAGTGAATTTATTACAAACCAAATCAGAGGAGGATAATAGGAAATAAAACAAGCCCTTAAAACACCTTTTCTTCCCCCAACCCCTCCCTCCATCCCATCAACAGTGCATGGAGACAAGACATGGGGGGTTTCTGCCAGTTCATCACCTGGGACTTTCTTCTGCTGCTCAGGGGGAGGAGTCCTTTCCCTGCTATACTGTGGGGTCTCTCCCATGGGAGACAGTTCTCCACGAACTTCTCCAGCATGGGTCCATTCTCACAAGCAGCAGTCCTCCCAAAACTGCCGTGGCATGGGTCATTCTTCCACGGGGTGCAGTCCTCCAAGGACAGGCTGCTCCAGCCTGGAGCAGGGCCCCTTTTCTCCACCAGGTGTCCCAATGGATCACAGCCTCCTCCAGGCATCCACCTGCTCTGGCATGGATTCCTCCATGGGCTGTGGATGGATCTCTGCATCCCCCGTGGATCTCCAGGGGCTGTGGGTGGATCTCTGCATCCCCCGTGGATCCCCATGGGCTGTGGGTGGACCTCTGCATTCCTGGTGGATCCCCACGGGCTGTGGGTGGATCTCTGCATTCCTGGTGNCCAAGAGCTGCAGGGGCTCAGCTGCCTCACCGTGGTCTCACACGGCCTGCAGGGGAATCTCGGCTCCAGTGCCTGAAGCACCTCCTGCCCCTCCTTCTGCACTGACCCTGGTGTCTCCATGTTGTTTCCCTCATGTGGTCTCACCTCATCCTCTTCTCTGGTTAGAAAAAAACTGTGTGCACTTCGTTTTGATTTTCTTCTTAAATATGTCATTACAGAGGCATTACCAGCCTCTCTAATTGGCTCAGCCTTGGCCACCAACATGTCCATCTTCAGAGCCATCAGGATTGGCTCTGTTGGACATGGTGGAAGTTTCCAGCAGCTTCTCACAGAAGCCACATCTGTGGCCTCCCTGCTACCAAAAACCAGGCCATGTAAAATTCAGGGAACCTCTGAGAAGAACCTGGTTCCTTCTTTGTTACATCCTGTAAGGCATTAGTCAAATAACAGGTGCTACATGACTGCATTTCCAAATAACTGTTTTTAAGAAGCCTTGAGTTTGTTCTGCATCATCAAAATTTGCAACTTCAGGTCCATGAACTCCTCTTTGAAAAGTCACAGTAACTCTGAAAACTAAAGAAAGAAGTACTTACTGGAAACTGACAAAGCAAGCCTCAATATAAACATGTAGTGAGCATGGGCTGCTTGTCACTTGATGATTCCATGCTTGTCAAAACGCAGCATATTAACATGCTTTCAGTTTATCCTACAATGAAAGATGAGGGTTTTGTGTTCCAGTACCAAGATTCATAAAATAATCCCTGGCACCTCTGTGGTAGATGGACTTCATGAAAAGCAGAAATGGTAGACATAGGTTACACTAATAAAGTCAAGAAAATTTACAGTGTTGGTGAGCTGTTAGTATTCAAGACAAGGACATATAGACCCCCACTGCTTTCTAACTGCAATGCAAGTGCATCCATATTTTAAAGGTTTTATTTTGCCACCAGAAACAGGCACAAGAACTCCTCTTTTCATTTGTTATTTACAGCTCTGTCTTTAGAGTTCTATTGCAACAGATGTGATACTTGGGTCTCATTTTTTTCCTGGGGAACACAGCTGAATAGGATTTTTTTTCAGAGTAAAAATCTATAATCGGACTAAGTCTAACTCTGATTTTAAATTCTGCTGCTTATTACTAGCAATAACTGCAAGAGAACTCATCTTCAACAAATGCCCAAAAGGCCTACTCAAAATGGATAATTTAGAAAGTACAGGTATTGGAATATGTTAATCAATCAGGCAGAAAGATACAACCTCCCTGCTAAGCCAGATAGGAATGAAAGATGGCTTCAAAAAAGACCAAATTGCTTCATCAGTATGCCAGAGGAAAATGACTGGTTTATCAAAACACTTCTTTATGACCATTTGCCAAAGGTTAATCCACTTGAAGTCAATAGGTCAGGTGTTGTGATGCAGTGAAACCTTGTTTTTATCATTTGGTCTGCATCAATTCACTCTTTTCTCTTATTGTTTACATCTGGCACTAAAAAACCAAGAGCATTTCTTTGGCTAACGTGTTCCCTTCTGTAACTCAAATGTCTCTTACCAAACAGGATCTTGCAGCAGTTGGTATATACCACAAAGAATGTTTACACAGTTTGGGAACCTTTTCTTCATTTTCCGGTATTTTTGGCCAATCTTTGTAGCTTGTAGTACCACTAACTGCTTGGGGGTTTTTCTTCTATGAATTTATCTAAAAAACAACAGCAGATTAAGATACACGGCAGAAACATTTTTTAAGATCATAAGTAAATATAACAATGCCTAATACATTTCTGAAGCAAGAAAATAAGATGAACATTCAAGATACAAAAACTGCACTTAATAACAAAAGGTATGAAGAAAGCGAGACACACTTGAATCTGTCTTGAAACCTTGCATGGCATATGCAACAGTCAGATTTTAAGTGTATAGAAGCACTAAAATATAATCCTTGTTCAAAATACAAATTTCATTCTGATGCTTTTTCTCTATAGGTTGACAGCTTGCAGGTAATTTGTTTACTCTGCATGTGCCACACTGGTGGGCAGGGGCCATTCTCTGCTAAGGTTGAATGTAGCAGAAAAGACAGACCATGATCACAAATTAAATCTACCAATAAAATTTAATCTGAGTTACATAGATTAAGATCAGAATTACACTGGTTTAAAGTAAAACATTTGTGTACATCTTACATTACACCTTTCCTGATACATTCTTCTGTTTCTGCTCCCTACACTTATACGGCAGTTTCAGTAAAACAAATCACTACAAGCAGAGCTTCCAAGCAGCTCTGCAGCTTTTGGTGGATGATTCAAACTCCCTAAGTCCATCAGAGAGGGATAATAAGCTCAGTACAATGCAGGGCCTGTAGGTATCTAAAGCACCTTCAGTGACTTTGCTAGGGGCAGAAGTCTTCCAAAACAACATCCACCAGTTCAAATGAGCTAGCATTCACTCCAATTTCATCACTTGTTTTAGGTGACCGTGTAAATACCTTCTGAACTTCCTTTGTGATCTGTTTTCTGAAACAGAAGAGCAAAACTGCAAAATATCCTTGTATAAAATAAGGGCTTTATGTGACCTGAGGTCTACAAGTATTCAGATGCTTCATCTCTCAAATTTATCCACAGGATAAATGAGATTAACAGTCTATTGCAATATTCTCTATTAGCTTTGAGATCAGTTTCTATTAATTTCCTCAGTTAAAGAAGAGTACAAAGAAAAGGAGGCTGTAAAATGACTTCAGCATATCTGTCAGCAATGCAGTGTGGTTGAATTATTTTCTGCAATTCCTACGTTTTTGCAGGCCAAACTCCAAGGTTGTGGAGGACACTTGTAGGGAACTGGAATACTGCCCTTCATGTTCCAGGACATACACCTACTAACAGTAACCTTGAATTGAGGAGGTCTCTAAGTTCTGAAAGCAGGTGACAGAGAGGAGAACTAGGAATAAATTAGGGAAAGTGCACATTTAATACCAGAAGAGGATGTAGATAAGACAGGGAGGTGCAAATATTTCTACATTTCCAAAAGTACTCATTGCCCCACAGACTGCCACAGATCTTGCTGAAGAAAGATCTTAACTCTTTTCTCTCTCAGGATTTCAGGTAATTAGATATAAGATTAAAAATAACTAGCTTTTATTTGAAAGTCTTAAAAATTGATTTAAAATTCTTTGGAACTGAGTGGTTAAATGATGGCACAAAAGTCATTCAGGGGAAGGGAGCGCTTATTTTTTACTATAAAGTGTAGCCCTTAGGAAAACCTTGTGCCAAGACACAGTGGACAGAATGCAAACCAGGGTTGGGCAAAACCTACAGAGCCTGGGAGGGCAAAAAGTTTCCTGATCTGTAGGAATGGTGCCTTAATCACCAGGGAGTATCAGCACCTCCAGGAACAGCAGTAAGATATTGATACTAAGACATTTGAAGGACCTAAAAATGCTTAGGTATGAGCTAGGCTGCATGGCATTCACCTCTGAAGCTGTCCTGGTAATGCTTCAAAGCTGTTGCAGAGCTCTAGGAAGCTTTAAAAACAGAACTTGAGGACCTCAGAGGGTCCAGGCATCTCTGACACTTCATGGGAGAAGCCCACTTTGAAGACTGCAGTCTTGATTTAACCACACAAATTGGGGGTGAAGATGGGTTTAAATGCCCAGTTGCTGTTGTTAATCTAATGCTTAAATTTTACTTGATGCCATTTTACACTGATTTTACCAAATATTTCAGTAGTCTTTATGCTGATGAAGACACTGGAAATTTCTGAGTTTGTCCTAATTTATCAAAGTATTAGATGGACCAAAAAATGCTAATAGGATGCACAGGTTTGTTCTGGATCCATGTATAAAAAAACAATTTAATTCTGGGGTCATGGTTATTTGTTTGGGGTTTTTTTGTTGTTTTGTTTTGTCCTGTGAAAACATACTTAGGTAAAGAAGCAGAACATGGATGGAAAATGTGCAGGATAAACCAGCAGGAAACCAGAGAAAATTTGTTGTTGGTTAAAAGAGGAACTATTTGGGTTTGTATGTAAGACAAAGAATTTTCTTGAAAAACAGAAATTAGCAAATCCAGCTACAGCTTCCAAATATGGGTTTATCTACACCAAGAACATGTAATACTCTGTATCTCCTGTAGTAGCCTTCAAGATATATGGAGTGAATCACCTGAATGCAGCTTTTTTTCAGCAGAAAATAACAGCACAGGAAGTTTAAACAAATAGAAAAAAAGCCCAAAGTAGTATGGTGAGAAATTATTCTGTTTCATTCTCTCAGAATTGAAGAATAACTCTATGAAAATTAGGGAAAGAGCAAGTAAGTTTTTGAAACTAGTCTAAACTCTGAAAACATTTCTAGCTAAAATTGTACTCAACTGATGAAAAACAAATAATCCTGGCAAGGACGCTGAAAGTGATGAGGAAGGAAAAAATAATGCAAGTCTTAGAAAGAAACCTACTAGCTGACTGTGCTTGGTCTCTGTGCACTATTTTACCCAGGGATACCTTCAGATTGCATTTGAGAGGTGCAGGCAATCTCCCACTGGTAGCTTT